>CM028924.1:11803824-12384399 GCA_016801845.1 Polydactylus sextarius
CAGTTTGGTGTGAGGGATGGACAGCAGGCCCATGTCTGTTGACCACAGGTTCTGGGATGGAGTGCGTTGGTGGAGAAGGTCAGACAGGCAGGGTGGGGCCAGTGCATGGAGGCATTTATTTTAGTTTATAAGAGATGCGGTATTTTACCGGGAGCCAGTGATGTTGTTGCCAGAGCTTGGTGTAAGTAAGAACCCTAGCAGCGTACTGGAGCCTGTCCCAGGTTTTGCTGGAAATCCTGGACAGGACTCCATCACTGTAGTCCAGATAGGAAAAAATGAACGCAACAGAGTTGGAGAGTGAGGGCTGGATATGGGAGATGTTCCTGCGGTGGCAGAAAGTGGTCTTGGTGATGAAATTGACACAAGACTGGTAGGAAAGGTGGGAGTCCATGATGATGCCAATGATGGTTGCGTATTTGGTATCTGTTGATGTGGAGGAACAGATCCCCAACATGTGACGTAAATCTTCACTGAAGTGTCAGAAAATGTCAGATTTGTTGGATAGATAGATAATAACACTGTCGTGTTTCTCTAATTATTACATGAATCGAGCCTAAATGTTGAATTTCCATCGAGTTCTCAACCTTGTTTTTCACCACTGGAGGTTTGAATGGTGATCTTTCAATGACATCATCTTTTTTGCGCAGTCCTCTTCTACTGCAGTGGTTTTAATGTTCTGTTTGCTCAACAGAACTCGATGGAAACTTGGATTCATTTGTTTCTTCTCTAGTGGAAATTCACTTCAGATTCACTGCTTTGAATGAATAGACCTGTAATACAGAGACAACAGGAAGAAATGATTATCAGAATTGACATTATCACCAGCGTACCAGAGAAGTTATTATTCCAGAAAATACATAACATCTGTCTTATATCTTTACTCCGTTTTTCACAATTTTTTTTTTTTATACTCATAACTCCTGCAGATGGGAGACAAATCTGTTTCTTGTTGGGCCACTAAGATATGCCAGAGCTGCTCAATGCACCTTGGTAATGATTTTGCAAATATCTGGGATTCGTACGGAGGGTTGATATTAGCGGTGTGCGATACGTATCATCTGTGATGATATCGCTACTGTTATTTTACCAATGTGCAAATTGACGTTATTGAGTGTTTAAGTGATCAAGCAAAAACCAGCGAGACACTGAAACTCCATGCATTGACATGATCTCATGATCACATGACCTCTCGCTAGCATCCTCCTTGCGACACAGATCAGCCATATGCGGTGATGCAAAGACCTGGTATATACACGTGCACACAACCAACTGCAACGTGAACCGAGACTTGACACCTGTAAAATATGCATGTGTATCTGAACGATAAAGGACACGTTCTGTATTGAACAGATAAGGAACGCGCTTTATCACCCACCCGTTGGCCACTCTTCTGTTTCTTTATTTCCCATCCCGGTGGCGTCGGGTTAAACCATTAATTGCCTCTTGAAATTGAATCCTTTTAATTTCCTTTTTAATTTACCAGTGTCTCTCTTATTGTTTCACACACTGAAGGCATGATGTCAGGTAAAATCTGAGCAGCGACACAAGTATGAGAAAAGGTCTAATCAGGCGAAATAAGTAGAAACATCTGTTTTTCAGTGTCTTGGCAGGAATTTCGTTCACTTCCTTAAGCAGTTTAAATTATCTCTCTCTCTCTCTCTGTGTGTGTGTTAGATGGTGTTTTCCCAGGACCGACACGAGGATGTGTTGGACCTCTGTCTGGTTCAGTTTGAACCAGACTCCTCAGAATACATCAGGGTAAGATGACATTGAGCTTCTTGTTATTTTGACCTGATCACCACCTCGGCTGAAGTCTGTTGAATATATACAGTGAGTTCAACCATGAAATTTGTCAAGTCAGTTGCTATATTTTCTTTGGGTGTGAAATGGAAGGCGGAGAGCATTGAGCTTAATATCCACAAATAGGAGCAAGTCAGACGGTGATGAATCTCCTGCTGTGTATTCAGATACATGTAGCCACCTATGAGGATTTGGAAAAGCATGGCAAATACGAGCTGCTGCGCTCCACCAGACATTTTGGAGGCATGGCCTGGTACCTGGTCAACGCTCGCAGGATTGACGGACTCATTGTGGACATGCTGAAGAGACGGCTGTGAGTTTATGAACGGTGTGAGAGTGATTCGTGCATGTTTGGCGTATAGAGCGGTATGTCTGACTTAAATGCTGCAACCTGGTTTTAAATAGGCTAGCTCATGCGTGTCACTCACGTGTGTTTCTAGGCTGCAGGATGCTGTGAGCCTAGTGCATCTGTTCCACATGATCCACCCCCACAGCGAGTCAGCCCAGGAAGCTGCCAGCCAGGACGCCGCTGGCACCGACCTCCTTAAGGTGAGAACTGATCCCTGAACAGAAATGTCTACGCACTCTTTATTCCTCCTTTGCACTTTTATTCACTTAGCTATATGCTTATAAAATATCGCCATTTGTCAGGTTACACAAGTTGTGTCTTCAAGGCGTTGCGGTACTTGAGGAGTCAGCGTAGCTCTCAAGAGGTCAAGTCAAGGCCGTCTCATCTAAGGTTTCTTGGGTTGAGAGGCTTGGGTTTTTCTCCAGCGTGGGAACCGAGGGGCCAAACTCAGGACACATCAGGTCTTATTAGTGCTCACAGCCTCTTGTCCTTGAAGCAGTGGGGAGGGACATTGAGAATGACAGCCATTTAATGTGAAAGGTTAGCACCAGGAGACACGGGTGTGTATGTCTCCTATAGTCACTGTCACGCTGGGCCTCTCATTTAGTTCTGCTGGATTGTCGAGCACTTTCAAAACCGTGTTTTTCCAAGTCTGCCACTAAAACAATTAATACTGTGATAGTAGTGGAATAGTCTCAAAGTAATCGGGACGGCACATTTCTCCTTCTCTGTTTCCCTGACCTCTGACCCTTGTACCTGCAGATCTATGCCCAGAGGGAGTCCCAGAGGTCAGGCTACATTGAGCTATCCCTGCAGGCGTATGAACAAACAGCTGCTGAAGGTTCTGCTGCCTGACAGATGTGACGAGTACAGATTCATCCACAAGAGGACCAGCAACCATGTCCTGAAGGACGCACTGAAAATGCCTGCCCATAGTTAAGATACAACTGCATTACACTGCATAGTGTTTGTCATTTATTCATGTGGAGCAATTATCCGTATGGGTAATTACATTTGGAGCTCTTGGGTCGGAAGTGTCACGTTAAATTATGTACATAACAAAATAAAACAAGATGTTTGTACTTGTGTTTTCTATTACTATAGTTAAACGCCATGTACACAGAAGATTTAGTTGATGTGAAAGACTGAGAGAAGCGTCTAGAAATACAGTACCATTTCAGTTTATTGGATAAACCAGCAGCACTAATTTGTGAAGCCTGGTTTTGAGAGTAAACATGCACCAAGTTCAAAGGATGAAAGGTAAAAGGTAAATGCTGACGTTGAATCTAAGTTCTTAGCCCTTGACTTGTTTGGCATTTTTATGCTCCTTTACTGGTGATAGTCATAGCCATTGTATATTTTATGTCCATTCCATTCTTGTGAAAACCGTATCACGATAACACCTTGGAGATAAACTGATTAGATGTCACTGGTGAAAGGTCAACATCATCGTAACGTAATGTTCTTCTATGACACCTCCAGCTAACGATCAATCAATCCAACACACACCATGTAGCTGTTGACTGTAGTTGAACATGCACTATTAATAACAATAAAACACAGGAAACCTTATCCCACATATAAATCTAACATTTCTACTCTAATTACCTAAGTCCAGCACTAATGTCAGAGAAAATAAATGTGTAAACTTAAAGAATTCCTCAGTGTCTTTGGTAACACCCTGATCAACAGTGGTGTTATGAGGTGTGAGGAAGAGTAACAAGAGGTACCAAGTAATTCTAGTTTCCTTTCATTACGATGTGCAACCAGATAGTAAAGCTTATGACACCTGGGAATGAAGAAGATCTAAGACTAATAAGGTAAAATCAGCCCCGACTGTATATTTTTGAAACAACTACAATGTTGTTTATCCCATATTTCAAATACATTAACACCTCTTATTTCTTTTTCATACCCATTCCTTTCCCTTTCAATTTCCCATTCCAATGTCTACAAAAGGAACTTGATACGTGGCTGATTTGTTCAACATATCTGCAGATTAACTTGAAATGAACCTTCATTTCCTGGAGGTTCTAATTTGATTGGTAGAAATATAACTACTTAAGCCTGCAGTAAATGCTTGTTAATTCAATTTATAATCATCTGTGGATATATTATCGTAGCCCTTAAATACAAATCTTTGTGTAGTTTGGTCATTGAAAAACTTCCTTCCTATTCGCTTAAGAAGTCCTCGTCCAATCTGACATCTGTGGTGTCGATGTTTTCCAAGTCGAAATTGTCCAGGTCCAGATCATCCAGGACCTACAGGTGGAAAATATGAGATGGAGTCAAGATGTGTGGTGAGTGTGGTGTGTTTTGATTTTAGGTCACATTCAAGACTTACTTGTCACATGCATAGTTGAACCTGCAGTGAATGATAATGTTCATAATGTAACCACCACCAACCCCCAAGTAAATATATGTGCTTTGAAAAACTGTTTTACCTCCTCATTCATCTCCAAGTCCAGATCTGCTGCTAGTTCTTCATCTAGCTCCCCCTCTACAGTCTCCTTTTTGGGAGCTGCTAGTGGACATAAAACCTCTGTCTCAGCCTGTAGAGGCTCAGGAAGCTCCAGTTTGCTAGGCTCTACTGGGGGTTCTGTGGGTTGTCCCTGTTGTTGTGGTTCTTGTACTGGGTCTGGCTTTAATACTGGCACAATATCTTCAAGTTGGTCTAGCAGTGGATCAAGGCAGAAATCTGGAAAAGCCTGGACTTGTACAGGAACATTCAACACAGAGCTGTCTGTGTTTTCAAAGGAGATGAGTTCCTCCACTCCTGATGGTGATGGTGGTGGTGATGGTGCTGATGGTGGCGTATCCAAAGGCAGTGCCTCAACAGCAGGAGTTACTTCTACTGCTTCTGCTGTATCTATGATGAGTGGTGCATCCAAAGAGATTATGTTTGCTTCCATCTTGTCGCCATCTGCAACAGATTCTGATGCGATTACATCAGCGTCAAGTGCGACAAGGACATCCTCTGTTGCTGTGATTGTTGCTGCTACTGTCTCCTTTGGTGTTTCTTCTGTTGTCAAGAAGGTTTCAACAGTTGTCTCACAAAGACGTGTTTCAGAAACACAGGGAGGAGGAGCAGCATCAGTTGCTGGAGACATTTCCATAACAACCTCCGTCACTGAAGGCATGATCTGTACCACCTCTGGCTCTTCGGGGTCACAGTGGACTCTTCCAAAATATCTTCCTCTGTTGAAGCCTTCTCTAATTGTATGATGGTATCTTCCTTTATTGCTGCCACCTCTGGTTCAAATATAGCCACCTCGGAGGACACATATTCTGCTTGTCTTGCCTCAACATGCTCTTTTGCTGTGGTAACAGGAAGAGGAGAAGCAACAGTTGGCATTGATTCTTCTTCCGTTGTTGAAACAGGCTCAATAATCTCTTGTATCGGTGGAATGGGCTCATCCACTGCTGCTGCTGCTTCTGGTAACACAGCTTCTTCTGCTGCTATGACGCTTCCATTCATGCTTTCTATCACTTCCTGTATATAGAATAAACATGTCCATGTTAAAGCGGCTTTTTTATCATCAATGTTTTTATATTAACAACAACAACAACAACTTCTTATGTATTGTTTTAATAAGTCTTGTATTGTTGTGTCCAGAAACACAACTCTGATGAATTTAAATATATGCTCATTGTTGCTGAGTTATCTGCTGGATGGGTAAATGGTATAAATGGCCAGCAGTTCACCATACCAACATTGAGAATTCATTCTGTGTTTTTACTCTGCTGCCCCCTAGAGGCCAAACACTGCTTTATAGATATTTAAGTGATTTATTCAGCCTCAAATAAAAGCAATTTAGCCATTAGCCGCTTCAGTTATGGATACTCATTCAGAACAAATTACATCTCTAACATGGATGGCTTTATATACCTGTTAAAATAAGTGGTCTATGGTCATTCAGATCATATCTTTCAATCACCCAACTGCGCAACAAGAGACAATGATTAAATGTTAATCGAATTATGGTGCTGTCCTGCTGCTGCAGCCGCGATGTTAATTTGACAGTCAGTCATTCAGTTGAGTCTTATATCTATGTGCTAAAAGCGACTCAGTAAAACTGCTGACCTAGGACAGACATGTAAACATGCTGTAACATTTATGTAGAGGAACATGTCTGAAAGAGGCTGTGTAGATTTTGGTCCTTGCCTCCGACTCAATGTCCTCTCCTCTATGTCCTCCAAAACCCATAGATTCCTCCAGTACATTACGATCCTCATTTGGCTGAAAAACAGAGAAAAAACACGTGATCTGAAATAAAAATGTCTCATATTTGATTGATGCTTCAATTCCAAATTCATGAACTATTTGTGAAATATTAAACACTTCCGCCGACTTCCACTGACCATGATGAGTGGGTAGTCTGCAGCTGGTCTGACCCCAACATGAGTCTCCTTCAGGTACTGCTCAGCCAGCAGGGCTTGCTGGAGGCCAGGGAACAGGTTGCTGTACTGGGTCGGGTCGGCCAGAGCATCTGCTGCCTTCTGGTTGACCTTGGACAGACTCTCCTTCCACAGATTCACCACCCTAGAGGAAGATATGTATATAACTTACTAGTGATGCATAATGTAAGTAGACACAGAAGGATGGATATTCCATCCTTCCATCATCTAAACGTTCTGGAAACAGCACAATCTTTCACTGATTTTGACCTTGTTTAAGTTTTATCCTGTGGGAAACCAAACCTGTATTACCGGCATAGTGATATATGCAGGACATTAGCAGATACATGATTAATGTCTGCACACAGACGCAGCCAGTTCACTAGAGTATAACACTCAGGCATATGCTGTAGAGTCGAGAAAAGTAAGTTACCTCGATACGTGGCTGGGCAGATATGTTCTTGCCAGGAAAGCAGCCTCTGGCAACCGATCAGTTTTGATGAGAAGGTCCAGACATTTGTCTAGTCTGGAAAAATACACACAAATGATGATGACAAAATAAATCAAGCATGAAAATTTAAACTTTTGACACTCACCTCCCTTGCATGAAGTAGGTAAGGAAGGCCACATTGGTTTTCCCATCTGCTTCTGCCCCCTCAGCCAGTTTCCCCACCATGTCGGTGTTGCCTGAGGCTGTGGCCAGCAGCAGTAATCCTCCATAATCCTGAGCTTGGTGCAGACACTCCTGCGCCAGGTTAAACTGGCACTTTGTAGTTGCAAGCTCTGCCAGCTGTTTCCATTTCTGCTCTGACTGGAGCCCCCGCAGGTCAATGTGCCGCAAAGACAGGAGAGAGGATTATCACAGGGGGAAAAAGCATGAGCCTCAAGAACAATTCACATCAGAAACAATTTCCAAATATGAGATTTCAGGGTTGTGACTCACCCTGATACACTTATACAGGAAATATAGGAAAATAAGAATATATTACATAGCTACTGGTAAAAGAGACTCATCAAAGACAAAACTAACCAAAAATATCAGCTCCAGAGCTGCAACAATAGTAAACATTAGCAGCATATTTGTCTGACATTGACATTTACATTTGTATAGCAGCAGGGCTCTATAGTTGGTAATGAATTGTAATGAAATGTTGTCATGTCGTGAAAACACTTGTACTTTTGACACGTCTCTCTCTAGTTTTTATATGAAAGTATATCTGACCTCTGCCTCCACGGCCAGTTGGTAGGCAATGTCAAGCTCTCCCAGCTGGAGCGCAAGTTCAAACTTGTGTTCTGCATCAACGGACACAGCCAGGGCTTGCTGTCTGAAACCCTACACGACACAAGCAACCACGCAATGAACACACGAGCATTTTATTTGGATTATTTTGCTTTGTTAAGCACAGACCAACAGAGGGAGATTAGATATGTGAAACTATGTGAATAAGTGGTAAAAGAGACTGTGTGACACGCAAAACCATTCCTCAGATCAATATATTAAAAAAAACAAAAAAAAAAAAACACAAATATTCTGCCAAGAGGCTTTACTCCATCTGGTTGCCTGATGTTCTCTAAAGGATGCATTCATCCAAATCCTGAATTTATTTTCATTTCAAGGAGAAGGACAAGCACGAACACAAATGTGAACGTCCAAGGGAAAAAGCTGGAGGCCAAACATATTTACCTGTTTCTCCAAAAAGTGGGCTACCCTGGTCCTCTGCTCCTTGGGGATTGTTGGTAGGACTCTGTCAGCTGTGCTGAAGTCCCTCCTCATGACAGCTGTCTGGTACTCCAGCACAGAAAGCAGCAATGAGTAACTGATGATGTTCAGTTCCTTGTCTCCGAGGTAGAGACGGTCATCCTTGGGGATATAGCCTAACAGATACATGGTCCTATACCAGAGAAAGAGCCACGTTAAGGCACATCTGTGAGGCTCTTTTTTAATTAACCAGATAAAGGTGCATAATATGAGAAAGATGGGTGGCATGACACCAAAGAGATTTAAAGCCAGAGGATTCATTTATGTATGAATGGATTATACCTGTCCATGTGAGCAATGGTGATGATCTCTCCTCCAACATAATAGTTAAGTCTGTTAACAGAGCTGGTGTAGATGAAGCAGTCTCCTACCCATACTCCTGTCTTCACCACCTCTGGGATCTCTCCCAGCACCTGGTCATCGGGCAATAGCAAGATACAAGTGATTTTTTCTATTCTCTTTGAAAATGAAAATGTCTCAAGATAGACTCAGACCTCGAAGGCGTCCTCCACGCCATCTTCACAAATTTCTTCCTTGGACTCCTGGGCTGCTGCAACTCTCTCTGGCAGATAACGTAGCACAAAGAAAGACTCATCTGTGGCAATACACACCAGCTCTCCAGAGTCAGACCAGAAGATCTAATCACGAAAGATTAGTGGTGAGTGGTGAAGCAACAGAGAAACAGAGCCCTTGAAATGTCCAAAACGCCAGTGACTCACGTGTTTGGGTTGGATCTCAATACGCCGCACTAATTCAGCGCTCTCCCAGTCGAAGAAAGCCAGACCGCTGTTTGACCTAACTCCCAGTAAGAAGCCGCTAAAGATTCCTGTCGGACAGTGGGATATTGTGCATTACACACAAATGCACATGGAGAGTTGTCAGATATAAAGAAAAGACAGAAAAAATAGAAAATTCAACACACCTTCAGCCCCAGAGTAAGGTTTAAAGGCCTTCTTCTCTTTAAAGTTCTTGAAGATTTTGACCATGCTGTTGCCTTCCCTTATGGCATACCTATGCATTTAACATACACGGTTAAATAAAATACATTAATCCCACACATTACATATTAACTGTTATATTTGATTTGATGTATATGTATATATATATATATATATATATATGTTCCTTTAAGGTGATTATGACTCACTGTGAGGAGTCATGGGCCCAGACAAATTCTTGTGCTGAGCCAAAGCTCTTGTTCCTCAAGGCCATAGCAGTGTAGATGATGTACTCCCCATCTCCACACACCACTACAAACCTGCAAATGCACAAAGAAGAAGGAACACATCCCCTAATGTTAAAAATATGAGGAAAATGATCAAAGTCATCAAACCAGAATTACCCTCTCATGCTTATATGCCAGTGTCTGGAATTAATTAGCATGTGAATTCTTGTGTTATGGCCAAAAACATATGTTGTGCAGTCACATTCACAAAAAAAGCCACAAAAGCGTAAAATTTGAGTGTGCCAAATTCGAAAGTCACTCTTCAGATTTCATGTGGACAAGTTTGAGATAGACGGACGGATGTTTTCTCTTTGTATTATTACAAAGAGAGGGTTTTTAACAGCATAAGTGAGTGTTGCTTTAAACTGTATGAAAATGAAAAGCGCTCGCAGAGGAGGAAAGTCAACACAAACACACACAGCCTGGGGTCTCACCTCCCGTTTGGGCTGTGCTGGATAGTCTGGGGGTAGATCTCACAGCTGCCCATATCTTTAACACCCAGCGACAGACGCTCTCCGTCCCTGATCTCAGCCTCTCCCATGGCCTTTAGGTTGGCCTGCTGGACTTCAGAGTGGTGGGCCCACATGACCTTACCACTGGAGTCCATTGACATGGCTGGCTCCTCCCGACCCAGCTGAGACAGAGGAAACGAAGAAACCACAGGATGATGTACAACATATGAAAACAGTAATGAGAAACATGGAGGCACCTTTTTAATAACACAGGTCAACAAATATTCCTGCAGTTTACAGAAAGCAGTCTTCTATATACCTACATTCATCCATAGACTACAATTATTCAGATGCTATGGAAAATAGAGAGACCTGCCCTCCATTTTCTCTGTGGATCTGTGGGGTTAATGACTTCTAGTGCTATTTTTACTGTTTAAAATCAAATGTTTACGTTACTGACATTATAAGTCTGTGGTCCCCAGTGGTATAGTATAATGGTGAAGGTGTAGTTCAGTCAAAGAACAAGGGTTTTACCGATGAGATTACTTTTTTCACTGACACAATCCAAAAACAACAAAACTTGTATACCTTGATGATGATGCTACCTTCATCATAGCCCAAGGCCACGCTGTTGGAACCAGGCTGTCCGGATATGCACCACACCCTCTCCATGCCATAGTTGAGTGTGTTCTCTAGCCTGTAGGTGTTGGAGTGCCATAGTCGAACCGTACCTAAGTACACACACAACAAAATTCCTAAGATGACTGATTATCTGCAACAGTTTTAGTTTGTGTGTGTGTGTGTGTGTGTGTAGTTGTGAAAACCCACCGTCCTCAGAGCCTGTGAGGATGATTGGCAGCTCAGGGTGAAAGCTGACGCACGTCACATTCTGGACGTGACCCTCCAGCGTCTGAACACAAGTTTTGTTCTGGCAGATAAAGACACACAGCACATACACTCATCATGTTATGTCGCAGACAATATTGATTTTTGCTCTTAACGTCTTAAGTGGCTCTTGATCAAAAGCTGTGGGAACATTGTCCTACAACTATGAGTGTGGTGAGGCACTTTTTAACAAGGAAAAGATTGATGTTTGTCCGTTTAATGAATATATGTTTACTCAGTGGGATGATGAAATTACATTCATGAAGGATGATATCAAATGAAAATTGGTAAAGCTAAGATCTGGCATATCACTGCGGGTTAAAACTGGACAGATTGTCAGGATTAAAAAAGAAAAAAGCCTATTTGTTCAAAATGTTTTCTTAACTATAAAGAAAATTAGAATAAATGTATTGCAGTTGTACAGTGGTGTGAAAAAGTGTTTGCCCCCTTTCCGATTTCTTTTTTTTTTTTTTTTTTTGCATGTTTGTCACACTTAAATGTTTCAGATCAAACAAATTTAAATATCAGTTAAAGACAACACAAGTGAACACAAGTGAACACAAGTGCAGTTTTTAAATGAAGGTTTTTATGAAGGAGAAAAAACAATGCAAACCTACATGGCCCTGTGTGAATAAGTGATTACCCCCTAAACCTAATAACTGGTTGGGCCACCCTTAGCAGCAACAGCTGCAATCAAGCGTTTGCGATAACTTGCAATAAGTCTCTTACAGCGCTGTGGAGGAACTTTGGCCCACTCATCTTTGCAGAATTGTTGTAATTCAGCCACATTGGGGGGTTTTCGAGCATGAATCGCCTTTTTAAGGTCATGCCACAGAATCTCAATAGGGCTCAGGTCAGGACTTTGACAAGGCCACTCCAAAGTCTTCATTTTGTTTTTCTTCAGCTATTCAGAGGTGGACTTGCTGGTGTGTTTTGGATCATTGTCCTGCTGCAGAACCAAACAGACATTTGTTTCACCTTGAGGTCACGAACAGATGGCCGGACATTCTCCTTCAGGATTTTTTGGTAGACAGCAGAATTCATGGTTCAATTTATCACAGTAAGTCTTCCAGGTCATGAAGCAGCAAAACAGCCCCAGACCATTACACTACCGCCACCATATTTTAATGTTGGTATGATGTTCTTTTTCTGAAATGTGGCGTTACTTTTTCACCAGATGTAATGGGACAAACACCTTCCAAAAAGTTTAACTTTTGTCTCGTCAGACCACAGAGTATTTTCCCAAAGGTCTTGGGGATCATCAAGATGTCTTCTGGCAAAATTGAGACGAGCCTTAATGTTCTTTTTGTTCAGTAGTGGTTTTCGTCTTGGAACTCTGCCATGCAGGCTGTTTTTGCCCAGTGTCTTTCTTTTGGTGCAGTCATGAACACTGATCTTAACTGAGGCAAGTGAGGCCTGCAGTTTTTTTGGACGTTGTTGTGGGGTCTTTTGTGACCTCTTGGATTAGTCGTCGCTGCGCTCTTGGGGTAATTTTGGTTGGCTGGCCACTTCTGGGCAGGTTCACCACTGTTCCATGTTTTTGCCATTTGTAGATAATGGCTCTCACTGTGGTTCGTTAGAGTCCCAAAGCTTTAGAAATGGCTTTATAACCTTTTCCAGACTGATAGATCTCAATTACTTTCTTTCTCATTTGTTCCTAAATTTCTTTAGATCTCGGCATGATATCTAGTCTATCTGTCTCCAATCAGTCCAGTTGCAAGTAGGTGGTGTTTCAATTCAAGACTTGTGGTTAAAAAAACAAAAAAAACAAAAAAAAAAAAACATGTTGCTTAAATTGATCTTGACCTTTATTCATCATATTCTAATTAATTCATCATTAAATCCAAGTGAACGTTTGTGCTGTATGAACAGACAGACATCCAGCTCTCAGCCGTGACTCTCTGCCACCTGGAGGGTTTAAGTGTTCCATTTTATTCTCTATCATTCTTTTTGACCAAAAAGTGTGCAACACTTGTGTGAGTTAAATGAATTCTGTGCGGATGATGAACAAAAGCTGGGATGGCAGTTCCTATATGAGACATTTAAAGTCCACCAACATTCAGGAGCATGTGAAAATTGCTAGAAATTCTGAACATCTCCTTTTCATAGAAAATCCTCTTTTAGAAACGTACTCTAGAAAATGACTCAATTTAAAAATGGTTGTTTGTGATGTAAAATGTATCTCACTGCCCTCCACTTTGATTCCATTCCCTTCACTTCAAAGGTCATAGCACGGTCTGTCTGTGTTGTGAAGCCGGCAAAGTTAAAATCATTTGAGTGGCAGTAAAGGCAGCAAATCGGTGTCAAGTGCTTGCATTTCATAATGAGGCTGTCAGTTAAACCTTAAAAGTTGCCAAATGGGGTGAAAAACCACACGTTTAAAACCCCCACCTTGAAATATGTTTCTGAGACGTTTTTTATGAAGCTTCTGAGATGTTACACATCCAACCAACATTTTATTGTGTATATGTCACATCACAGAACAAGGATCAAAACCCTGTTCAAACATTCTCAGTCACCTTTAAAGGATCCAGATATTTGGTGAAAGGATGAGCAAAAAAGGGGGTTACCTGATAATCCCAGATCTTGACCAGGTGATCATCAGCTCCTGATATGAGGTAGGGTTTGTCTCCCCCACTGTAATAATCAATACAGTTGACTCCCTTGTCATGACCCTCAAGAGTAAAGTTAGGGGCTCTGGAGCCGAGCTGCCACACCTACAACAGGAGCAGTATTTTATGACTATTTAATGACACAGTTACTGACAGAGGATTAAAAACATCAGTGTAGGTGTGTGTTTACCTTAATAGTTCTGTCAAGAGATGCACTAGCAAACTGGTTGTTGTCTTTGGGGTTGATGACAATCTGCATGACGTAGTGAGTGTGCCCCTCAAACACCTGACTGCACGCCCACTTCCTGTCCCAGTCCCACAGCTTGATCAACATGTCATCTGAAAACACACACACGCACGATAAACACAATAATAACACAATAAACATGATAACTCATTGTGTAATAAGTTAAATACATAGTAAGTAAGTGCAGTTCTTTCCTACCACTGCTGGTAAGGATGTAGGGTTGTGTGGGGTGGACAGCGATGCAACGGATGTAATCAGAGTGAGCCTCAAACATGTGAACTCTCTCCAGAGTGTTATAGTTGAACACACGAATCTGCATATCATCCTGTGGAGAGACAAAGACATCAACATACTAATTTGCCCTCAAGCAGATGATGATATTCACAAGTGCAAAGGTGACACTGAATTCAAGCTCTGATTTTTTTTTTTTTCAGGTCAGTATATGCAGTAAATTAAAGGTGAACTATGCAAGATATTTTTACTGTGATGGTTAAATGACTCGTGACGGGGTGAATGAAGGGGTCTCTCTGCTGCCTCCACCGTCTATTGGTGAAAAATCACACTTGTATGATCAGCATCACTGCCCCTGGATTCACAAAGGCCAAGTTCAGCGGCGCAATGTCTTGCTTTGAATTAAACATTTTGCTAAGTTTTTTTCAGAATCAGAAAGTTTTTCTTGTCTTTGTATGTTCCACATACAACACAACTAAGGCGTCTCTCCTTAAGAGTTCAGTTCAATGATGGCTGCTCGATAAAAATTGTCCCTGTATCTAGTAGTGTGTGTCATAAGTGACGTATATCATTTACCAGGTACACGTCAACAAGTGGTAAGAAGGATGTGCAGCGTCTTTTACAGCGCTATAAGCTCTGCTGCAGCATCTAGACAGGTAAATATTCACCACTGTGCATCTTGAACTCCACCTTACTCGGACAGAGTAAGGTCTCCGTAGAGAAAAAGAGACCAGACTTGCATAGTGCACCTTTAATGTTCAAATGATCTAAAACGCTTACTGCTCCAGCGATGACCCAGTGTTTCCTGGATACGAACTTAGCCACTCGGACAGGCAGGTCACACAGCTCGAAGGTTTTCACGATTGCCTACATGGAGAAGTCAAGAGTCATTAAATCAACTGGATGGAACCATATGGGGGTTAATAGAACAGAATAGCTTTTGTTTGTCAGCAGCAGTACTACAAGCATCATAAAAATACAATATTAAAAACCATAAAATAAATATGTTATGTGACAAAATATAGAATGTTCTAATGGTGTGGCTGAGTGATAGTGACCTGTGACTCATGGTTCCACACCACCATGCTCCCGCTGTACAGGCTGACCACCATCCAGGGCTCAGATGGGTGCAGGTCCACACTCTTCACCCGGTCTGATCGGGCCGTCAGCCTCCGCTTTATGTCAAGCCGCAGAGGCTGCGGAGAAAGAGAGAATGACACAATGAAATGAAAACACACAGTTTGGGGGCTGATACTATTAATGCACAATCTTCGTTTTATAAGAGACACATGTATCATGATAGCACAATAAATCAGAGAGGTTATGGAGATTGTCAGAGAAAGGGGTGTGCGTTTGTTAATAGTTCACATTTTGCATGCATGCCTGCTCCAGAATGGCTGGGCCTTTTCAAGTCTTCTCATGTGAAAACTTGTAGTTTTTTTCATTTATTCATTCATCTGCTTTTGATTTCATGACTTCATATACAAGTAGAACTTAAAGTTTTGTCAAGGTATGTATATAAAAAAGTTGCTGCTGTAGGTTCAGGTGTTTTCTTTCTTTCTTTCTTTCTTTTTTAAAAACAATGTTATGGTTTGCAGTTTTATTTTCCCATACAGGAGATCACATTAACTATTGTGCTGTACGTTCTGCTGACGAAATTATAGTCAAATTAAAAAAAAAAACAAAACAAAACATAACACTAAACATACATAAAGTTGAACTATTTTGTTTGTTTGTTCCGCCTACCATGTTTCCACGTCAAGCGGGTCCTTCCAGCTCAGAGACCGGCCCCCTGCTGCACCCGTCTGCCGCTCCGCACACGCTCCAGCGGTGTAAGTTTCACAACCAAGCGACCGAGAATCAAAACAAAGCGATTTCCGGTATTGGTTTTTGGTTTTCACAATAAACTTTTAAATAAACCATCACATCGCAAACCATACACCGCATAGACCACCACTTCAAAAACAAAACAAAAAAAAAAAAAAATCGTAGTGTTATTATTCACATTCATAGAATATGTATATAATAATATAAGAGTTTCTGGAGCAAATAATGTTTGGCTATAACTTACATATTCATACCATAGTGGATATGTTGTGCAGATAGCAGTTAACAACAGTGCTGGTGTGTTTGTGATGACTTCTGACCACAAGCTGTTTTTATTTTAGCATTTATAATTTAATTTCTTGTATAATTTACTTGTATTTCTTTCAGCTGCTTTTATTTCGAAGACCTTATGTTCCGGTTTCTATCTCCCTGTCACTGACGTCTTGACGCAGTCTCTTCTGGCGACGTGGTCTTCCTGTGGGAGCAGCTCGAGATCCGGCACTGGAACAAGAACATGTTGTACCTGAGGAGCCACCGCGACAGTAACAGGCTGTTCTTCAACAAACCCTCCAGCTGTGTTTCATCCTCATACAAAAACAAATAAAAAAACCATCAACCTGCTTTTTTTTTGACTCCCGCCACTCTGTTCTGAGACTTCATTTATTTTTTATTTTAAATGCATCATCAGGAGTCTTTACTTATACAGGATTTTATATAAATATTCTAATCATGATATTCACATAAGAAGACGATTCTTTCTTTTACACAAAGGACAATTAAACTACCAACAGATGGTGTTTTATCCATTTATTTTCTCAACTATTAGACTACATTATAAATAGCTACACAGCAAACACAAATGACATGAGCAGATGACGGATGTTCCCATGTTATTGTGACTTCTTGAACACTTGGTGGCAGACTTTGTCGAGCACGGTGATTTCCTGAAAGAGAGTACAAAGACCTTTAGTCTGAGTTCAGAGTGATGCAACTTAGTTACATAACCAGCTGGAGCCTAAATCGATTTTAGATAGCAATGTGTTATCTTTTTATTGTCATTGATCAAAGGTGTAAGTGTGATATGATCATATACTGGAAAAGATACAAGCGTCGGAAAACAAAGGAGCATCTCATTTCCTGGCAAATATGTTATAAAACATGTAAATCTCAGCGTCACATATTAAATATTTTTGCGCTCCGTCTCACCAGGTGCAGCAGATCTCCTTCAATCCAATGTTTCCACCCACGGTTCTCTTTCTCGCCCTTCTGAACAGACACCAGCTTGTCCCCATCCCAGGTCACCAGTGTCTAAGTATGAGAAACAAAGCAGCAAGGGTCAGTGCATGTGAGGTTGCTTTTAACCGTCATTGGTCTTGCCTCATTTTCTTCCAGTCACAGTCTCACCTTGACTGTGCGGTTGTCCAGGCCCTTCGTGTACTCATCAAACTCCACTCCCACGGTGAAGTTGACCTCATAGTTTCTGAAGGTGCTCACTGTTTTTGTTTCGAACTTGTCGCCGTTCTGGACAATGATTTTCGACTGGTGCAGATGGGACGCTATCTTTCTGGTTGCAAAGTCGATGTCTGCAAGTTAAAAATCAAGGAGTGGGAAGATGGTCGGTCAGTGTGACAGCTTGCACGTAGCCGTGAAGAATTCTCTCATGGTGCCGTGGTGCATAGTTTGACTGTTGCCTAATGTTTTTAAAAAAGACACCACAGTCCACTTATTGTGATTCCTCCCCTACTGGGTTTCTTTGACAGTCTCATTTACCCTTTAAAATGATTTTGCTCTGAGTCAAAAAAGGCCTAAATGACTTTCTCTGCCCTGTTCAGCACCAGGTCCTGCCCACCCACCCCGACTATTAGATATTCATATCCCATTTTCCCTGAAGTGAAATTTCAATTTCTTGCCATCACTATTACAGAAATGTCCCCTATATTTACCCATAAAAAATGATTTTTTGACCCATTTGTATAATAATGTCTTTTCTCCTTGATGGAAATGAGGTGGAGGCATTCAGGATTTTGTGTGAGCTGAGTGTAGCGGGGGTTGTTTTATGAATTGCAGATAGAGTCATGAATAATGAAAACATTTCTGGGTCTGATCAATGACTGGCGGGCTAACTTGGAATTTTTTCTTTTTTTTTTCACTTGAAGTGATGACCTGGCCCGCTGCCCGTTAAGGGTTGAAATCTGTCTTCCATTTTTTTTTTTTTTTTTTTGTACCAGGAGGATAAAAATTGAGAACTGAATGAATCAATATTTATTTGGCGTGGTAACAGACAACAACCACTCTGAGTGGAGGCTAACTTACCCTGACAGCAGCTCAATGAGGAAATGAAGCAGTGCCACAACACCCCCACCCCTATCTCTCTATCACACTCAGCCCAGATTTTCCTCTCTGCTCCACTTGGCTGCATCTTTAAATGTAACTCTAATCGATGCTTGTTGTTAAAGAGGGTTACAAGCCACATTGTCCTCCTCTATTCACGACACCCTGAGTAGGTAGTGTGAGTTTGACTTACCGAGGGCCTTCATGATATCCTCGAAGTTCTCGTTGCTCACCATCTCCCAGCGTCCATTGTAATCTGCAGGCATTTTGACGCAAGTGGATGAAGTGTGTGAGAGGATGTTGCAAGTTGCCTGTGTGTCGCACTGAGAAAGACTGTAAGGGCCCTGCCCTTTATATACACTGTGTGTGTGTGTGTGTGTGTGTGTGTGTGTGTGTGTGTGTGTGTGTTTGTGTGAGTTGTGTGGGCCAAAGGACAGGGTCCGTCTGATAACCCCAGCAGCGCAGTGTGTTCACTCCTTCTTTGTTAGCTGTATAAATGTCGCAGCCGTAGAAATTCCTTATTGCTTGTAGTTGTGTGTAGCTTCTTATTTTGTTTATTTAGCGAGCATGCATTGGCTCGATGCACTCAAGGAGTCTCCTGCACGTTTTTTTCAGTACTCATTTCCTCTGCTGGACAGCATCATCAATTACTCATTCTGATGCACTATTAAAGAAGTCAGTTCATTTCTTCTTCTCTGTTTCCTGTTAAGAAACCAGACAGGAATCTTGCCCCAAAGCCTTTAAGTTCAAGAGAAGAAGTTTTGTTTCAACTCAGATACAATGCACAGATGTGCACATTGTGTTTTTTTTTTTTTTTTTTTAACTTTTAGCTCTCTTTAAACATAATTTAAGATAAGACATATGTGCCTGAATCAGTGGAAGTTAATTCATCATTAGTGTATCTACACATACAGGATTTACAGTGCGCTGTTGCTTTTTGGCATGTGCTCAGTGTTGATTCAAGCAAAGGTCTTGACTGCTATCACAGATGTCAATAGAGGCTGTGTCTCAATAGCTGCAATCAATTTACATTTACCCTCTGGCTCTAATTCACAGGGAGTGAAGCGCTTTCAAAGAGCATATAGTAAAAACGCTATCTGGTCTATCTACATTATGGCACTAATTAGATCTTTTGCTGTGTGGCTGAGGTCAATGGTCAAAGGTGAGACAGTTTGACAGTTTATGTTTTATAAGAGCTGATAATGTTCGTAGGTGTGAAGCAGAACTCATCTTTTAGTCACAGGCATTTGAAACGGCATCTTATTTCTGCTGTCCAACAGCAAGAGTAGCAGCATCAAGTGAGAGACAAATTTCAAGCAGCGCAGAAGCATTTTTATATTAGCAGCATAAAAATAACAACAACCAGTGTGTGAGAGTTCACTCCGAGTAATGAACCCACAGGGAATGATCACTTTCCCTCAGCTCTCAAGAGTGGAGTGCTTTGGTTTTACAAACTATAACTTTATTCTTATCTCACCCCCACAGATCACAACCAAACAAAGAATCTCCACTGTACGTTATCTCCTTTACATTAAATTATGGGCAGACAAATTTAGCAACTAAAGCATTTAGCAGACAAAGAACTACTAGTGTACTAGGGCATATATATATATATATATATATATATATATATATATATATATATATAGAGAGAGAGAGGCCCTATATAGGCATTAAGACCTTAGGGTCCTTAGGGTCTAAAATTAGAACAATTCACAGCAAACTAACAAAAACCTAAACTCCCCTGGAGTAGGAAAACTGGGACACCTGCAGCCAGACCCTAGCTAGAGGCAGAGCTTACCCTCAACCTACTGGTGGCCAAACCTGCACCAAGAAGCCAAAGTTAACTACATGGGGATAAAACGTCATGAAGTTATCACCCGCAGGGGCATCAGACTGGCTCTAGGGGTACTTCATATGTGCACAATGTTCTGTTTTTGTTTGAGCAGTGGTCAGCTCACCAGTTTAAAGATGGTGAGGTTTATTTAGAACAAACTTAATACTCCTGATCTTATACTAAATACTGTCTTTGTAACTTTCTTTTAAAGATGTATTTTAACATATTGTTTTAATAGTGTTTCCTGTAAATGATAATACACTGTTTTGTGTACACCACCATACTGTCAGTTGTGGGTCATGCATTTCACACCAAGGCCTTCAGTGGTGTCTAATCTACATCCACCACTGGAATGTGAAGCCAGACCACTGTCTTCAGAGCGCAACTGATGTTGTTGGCACATCTTGACATCTGGCATGGTACGCACTCCTCTTTTCTTGGAAAGTTTGTCTTGAAAATGGCTTTGCAAGTTTATCTGCAACCAAATCAATTTCATTTTCTCTGTCAGTCATTGTATGCTGAAAGAACAAAATCAAATCACGTAATCAAATCTTCTTGCTTTCGCAAGCATTTACTATCCTTGACTGGTTTGTTCTCTGACCATCCAATCACGGGACTTGAAAATGCTGACGTCATCGTAGGCCTGCTAGCTGGCCTCATGGGCCCCAACTCCAAATCTGATTGGTTAAAGCAATAGTTTCATTGCCAGTCATTTTAAGCTACAGACGCCCGCGCTGTTGACTCAAGGGAGATTTCTTTTAACCTGGCGCAATACAGCTGAAATTTGATTGGATAAAAGCTCTAACAACCATACACTACTGGAAGCAGCACAACTAAGAGAAAACAACAGTTTGACAACTGTTTAATACATATGCATGAAGGCTGGAGCAGAGAAGCCTTGCAGGCCTTGATGGCCCACCACTATACTATATACTAATACTATATATACAGAGTTATATAGAATTATATGGTTAATGCTACTAATGATTACTCACCTCAAACAAGGTTGCAAGAAACCTGTGTGTCAGTTTGATGACCAGCTATCTTTTTCTGGCCATGTCACCTTTGTCTCACTGTTACGCAGCTTTTCATCTTACAACAAAAAAAATCTGGCCTTACCTTTGGTTCAGGTCATGGCTGTCTCTTTGAGCGCAATGCCCTTCTGGTGTGCCTCCTTTCACCCGCAATGAAAACCCTACAGATGGTACAGCAGCATGTCTGGTCTGTGACCAGCCTAATAGGGCTCGCATTGACCTCCACTGACTACCCATGGCTACTCAGTCAAATAAATGTCTGACTTGCTGCCTACAGAGTGACCTTTGGGTCTGCAGCCATCTCCTTGAGTTATCTAGCTTCAACATCACAGTCCACACTGTTCCCAGTCTGCTTTACCTCTATATATATCCAAGAATCTGTTAAGGATCTTCTCTTCTAGCTCCTAGCTCAACACCTTGTATCCCTCACTAACACTTTTTATGGGTATAACATCACTTAATGTTAATGTAAATGATTAATTCACCTGATCCACTGTCAGAAAACACTCATGTTGATATCACCTTACCACCAGCTTCACCTCTACCTTAGTCTCAGCTTTTCTTTTTCACCACACAGGGGCAATGTTGCTACATAACCAGTTACAGCCGAGACTCCTCCTGACCATGATAAAAATATCCTGTGTTTTGTGCAAACACAGTACCACATGTTACACTGTGATCAAAGTTGAGATGACGCACACACATCTGCCAGCTGAGGGCTAGACATCACTGTAGAAATCTGCTGTATTTTAATTTATCGAACTTACCTGAAGGAACAGGTTAAAGAGAGGCAGCGAGCAGATAAGACTGAACACACACACACACACTCTATATCTGACATTTCCTCTACTGATTATATATGCATGTCTATTTTGTGTTTTTGCATGCATCATCTTGCTTTAGACACACACATATCTCCCAAGTTGTGGTAAAGTAATTTTGCACCTTCATTTTCTGTGACTTTGTTTTTCTCCACCTCCCTCTGAGAGCTGAGCTTCCCTCTATCTCATTCTAATCTGTGAACAGTGTTGTGCACAGTGTCTGCATGCTGTATCACTCCCTACCATACACTTTCAATATCCTTTGTGCTTTTAATTCAATTTAGTTCATTAGCATGCCATTCAAAGCACTGCGTTACTGAGTCTTTACATCCCCATGCAGAGCCCCCCAGTGGCCCCCTCTTCATCTCTCCCATCTCGTCTTCCTCCCTGTTGTTTCAAAAAACATAAAAGGTTAGATTAATCACAATCCTCAGGGGAGGAGGACTAAAAAAAAAAGTCTGCCTTGTTACGAAACCTTAGTCATGGGTTTCAGCTGAGTATAGATATGTTTGCAATATTTTGTAACCACCCATGGACTCTAATAATGCAGTATCTTGTTGTGTGCTTTGATGTCCCTGTGAGAATTGAAAGGGCCCCAGTGTTCTCACCCGACTGAATGATTTTAGCATTTATACTCCATATGGAAAAAAAAAAAAAAACAAACAAACACAGAAAAACAAAACAAAACAAAAACAAAAACCAAAAAAATGCTCACCAGTGGTGTCAGATATGTCAATACAAGATGAAAAGTAGCTATGTTAGCAGAGATTGCACATAGAGGAAGAATGCATGCCTCCACACACAGTGGAGAAAATTACAGTTTTATACTCAAAAACCTTTCAGACAAAGGACAAAGGCCGCTGGAAAGAAAGTCCATTTCACGACTGTGTACAGTCCTCAGTAGAAGAGAAAATAATAAGCTGCACAGCCTTGATATCAATAGATGACACCTGTTCAGGAGACAGACGCATTCTCAGAGCAAGGTACCTGCGCGGGCATATTATTGGTCAAAGTCACCCTGTGTAAATGTCATGAATGTATGCATGTACAATGTGTGTTTGCCTGTGGTTGTTTGTCCATCCATGCATGCTAAATGCCTTGCTTTATGTGGCCATCATCACTCTTCTACACACCTGCTTTGATACCAACCCACTATTCAAGCCCATGCACAGTTCTGAAGGAACATAAATCAAATCTCCTGTTCCACCTCTGTGTCACCCTGAACCTAACCTCCATCAATGTGGGGTCCCACCCCCAAAAGTAGGATCCAGATAATCATACGAAGAAAACTGTAAGCTCTATGCTATCGTTCATCCCCTCAGGTCACTGGAGCTGGAAAGCAGAGAGTAGAAGAAGAGAATGACAGTGCTAAATATTTCATGTTTTCCTCTTGGTAATTCAGTGCAGTTGGAAGAAAACCTAATTTTTCACTGAAACACAAGCAACTGTGGGACTGATTGCAGGAATCTGGTAAACCAGATTTGTTCATTTTGTTTTTTTTTTTTTTTTTTTGCTTCTCTGCTCTGAAATAGGCCTGATAGTGATGCATAATACATGGGGCTTCATATGTGGAACTGGAAAGGGCTGTGGGTCCAGAGGGATCAGCCAGGGAAAGGGTGATCAGATTCAAATCCTGCAGGGTAGCACTGGGACACGCCAAAATAAGGAGATGGACGAAAAAGATTTGTTTGCTTTAAACCCGCTGGTGTGTTTCTGTGTTTGTGGCTCAGATTACCGTAATCCTCCTGTAAATTGTTGTTATTTTTTTTCTTTTTGTATGAATCACACCAGTGAAAAAGTAATTTATTATTTAAATCTTTCTTTATGTTCTCCAGTGTGTATATATTTGCACACACATTGTAAATTTCACACTAAATATAATTTGTTTTTCCCCCTTTGCCCCTTTTGTTCCTCGTTTACATCAGGCTACAGTCCAAAATCCTCTAGCCTGGAGAAGATTCAAACCTCAGTCAGGTTTTTATGCTTTTTCATGCAAACATTTTCAATCATCGAAAGAAAATGCATCGCGATCCACACCTCCATCCACTCCTGATGCGTATTCTCCCGTGTGATACCACTAAACCACTGAATTTCTGTATCATTTTGATGTATTATTTTCTTACAGTGCTACAGACTCGTGGCTGCACACAGATGTCATGTTTTTGTCTGCTTTGTGTCCTCCTTTGTGCTTCGTGTTTATCCACTACATATGTTTCCGTTGCACACGGTTACATCTTGCTTTTGTTGAAACACCAGCTTATCAACAAATATCACTTCCACTTCCATTTCCTCTTGTTATAGCATTATTCCAGTGTGCACTGAAGTGGTTTACATGTGTTTACATTGTTGTTGTTATTATATCTATGCATGTGACAGCTTAGGCCGGAGGTATTATATTTTTGGGTTGTTTATGTATTTGCATAGATGGCAACCTTTTTTCAAATGAAAAAAAAAAATTAAAAGAGTCAAAAAGTTCACGATAACCTCACAGTCTTATTAACACAAAATACCGTATTGACCCTGAATATAAGATGACCCTGAATATAAGAAGACTCCTCTTTTACTAGACCTGCTTTTTGAAAAATTCTGGGCATGACCTGTAGTAGCAAGCATGAATCATCTATGAGTGCTTGCCTTTAATGATAGAGACAGTGTAGAGACAGTGTAGAGAGCCAGGAATGGAGGAGAACACAAACAGGGAAGCTGGTCTAGATGGAGATTCGAACTCGCGAACAGCTGCACGGCACATATGACGCTACGCAGGCGCCCCCTAGGAGCGGTGTTTAACACGCGTGTTAGAATTAGCATTAGCATTACGGCTACCAAGGACAATTATCACCGGTCCAATTTTGAAACTATGGCGGTAAAAAGGGAAAAAATACGTCTTGTATTCGAGTCAATACAGTAAATGTTGTCAGGCAATATAATGACGTCTGGAAAAAACGTTGACATTGACTCAAACATGAACTGTTAGAACTCGGTGGCTAAAGGTCAGAGATCACTGTGACATCACCATGTTTTTTTGCATTCATTTCTTGGAACTGGAACTACACAGACAACTAATGATATTTATTTACTTTATAGTTTTAAAAGCAATCATCCTTTCCTAGCAATCATTGACAAATATGTGACTGTACAATTACTAATGTACAAATTGTACATTATACAACTGTATATGTCACTATAGTTCGACAACCCTTTTTTTTTTTTTTTAAAAAAATACATATGGGAATACACAGTCACAGCTTCATTACAGACACTTTGTTATGGTCCATGGTTCAGTTTATTAAATATGCTTTGATTAGATCTTTCGGTCCATGGATATGTTGAAGACTTTTACTTTCTGCATGATACAGTGCAAATAAAAGGATTTTTGAACACAATTTAACACTGAAATACAGCTCTAGATATTATTTTATATAATTTAAATTCCCGCATAGACTCCATGACAAAAATACACAGCATATATCTAAATACAAAACCTATGTGTGATTAATATCAAGGACTAATTCTTATTCATGCCTTTATGTTATGCCCAAAAAATTCTGATGAAATCTTAATCATTAATACTCCACTTGACTTGTCAAGCACAAATTATGTTAATCAATATGAATATATCACAACCTACATAAAAAAATGTTATCTATGATATGAAAAACACAATATCCATAATAATATAAATATATCTAATAAGGGGTTTTATGACATCAAACACTGCCCTTGCCATATTAAAATCCTCATATGTTATCTAACTATATAGCTATTAACTATTAATTCAATGTTAACTAACATTTTACAAACAAAACAAAAAAGTATTTATCCTTTGTAAATTAGTCTTTGCATTCAAAACAGGAAAGCAGGAAATCATTTTCTTTGTGACATTGCCGGTACTTGGACTTGCAAGTAGTTCAGACATGGGAACAGTGTAAAGTGAAAACCTATGTTCTAGTAACCTCTGTTCTTCACGTGGACTATATGCTAGCTGTTCTACTTTTTCACTGTTTCACTTCCTTCAAAGACCAACAAGTGTCTATCTTGGTTTCAAATGTGGTAGCAACATGGGTAATTCTCAGAACAGTGTCAAAGTAGCATGTACAGTTTTGGAGATTCAAGATTCAACCAATCATTTTAGTAAACATGGGTTAGGATTAGGATTAGACCCAGAACAGAAGAATAAATGATAAAGTATGATTATGTGTTTTTACTGCCATCAAATGTCAAGGTGGATCAAATTTGACCAGAATAGTTGGAATTCTATTTTATCAGCAGGTGCTATCTGTTCATAAAGGCAGAAAGGCGGCATCCTTCTACAAAAAAAAAAAAAAAAAAAAAAAATCATCCGCCTCAAAAATATTTTAGTGTATTTTTACACTGAACTATATATTTTTATATACTAATTATTTTGTCTTTCTATTATTTTTGTTCTGTGTGTTTTTCAACTATTTTGACTCTTTGAAATGGGATTTAAAATGGGTTTTGGAGATTCATTCTCAGTTTAATGCTTAATTACAGTTATGGGTCAGGACAGGTCAATGATCTCATTTGTTAGTAGATTGTCGCACCACCCATCAACGGAATTGAATAGAGGCAGAAATACATCTGCCCTGTGTCCACATTCTGCTACTAGCTCACTGATGAGTCCACTACTAACATTAGACCTATCATGATCTTATCAAATACAGTGAATGGCATGCAGCATATAACCTGCTGCATCCACCAGCAGAGAGTGATAGTATGGTTAGAGATTCAGGCATCATTCAGTGTCTGTCCCACTAATATTTATGCTTACAAGCCACTACTGTCAATTAGATTTATTTGATGTTCCCTTTATTTGGCATGCACACGGTTGTTGTATCTTTGTTATGTTAATGAATTTTAATTACATACAATACCAGTCAATTTCTCCTTTCTTCTCTTTCTTTCTTTTTTGGCCCATTTCTTGAGCCAAGAAGCGCAAAAAATGGACATTACACCAGTCGAAATCTGTCCTTTGGTGTGATGAGTCCAAATCTGAGATTTTTGGTTCCAGCTGCCATGTCTTTGTGAGATGCAGAAGAGGTGAGCAGATGGTTTCTACATGTGTGGTTTCCTCTGTGAAGCATGGACGTGGAGGTGTGATGGTTGTGGGGGTGCTTTACTAGTGACACTGTTGGTGATTTATTCAAAAGCCAAGGCACACTTAACCAGCATGGCTGCCACAGCATTCTGCAGCAACATGCCATCCCATCTGGTTTGCACTTAGCGTGAACATCATTTGTTTTTCGACATCAAATACACCTCTAGGCTATGTAAGGGCTGTTTGACCAAGTCAGAGACAGATGGAGTGATGCATCAGATGACCTGGCCTCCACAATCATCTGTCCTAAACCTAACTGAGATGGTTGGGGATGAGTTGGACTGCAGAGTGAAGGCAAAGTAGCCAACAAGCACTTGTTTAACACTTTTTTGTTTACTGCATGATTCCATATGTGTTCCATTTAGATGTCCTCAGTATTAATGTACAATGTAGAGAGAGAGAGAAAAAAAAAAAGAAAAAACATTGAATCAAAAATTAAAAAGTGTCTGAAGAAAAAAAAAAAAATCAATTCATCAATATCATGTCTGTCTTTGTTCCTGTGTTCCAACCATTTCTACCACACCAGTTGTGCACTTGTTGGAGAGGAAAGAAGAAGAGAGAGAGAGAGCTGTTGGTGGAAATTAAAGCCTGTTCTGCTGAGACACTTGGTTGCCAGTCCATCTGTGTAGAGATGGAAAGTGCTCCAGTTGTCACAAACATTCAGCATTTCCGTCTGCGCCCTCTGTAACGAACACTGACAGAGGGAGAAGGCAGCAAGTTACCTTAAAAAAGGAAAGAAAAAGTAATGAGTAAAACAAAAAAAGAAAAGGCATAAGGCAGCGTGGGAAAGAGGGAAGGCAGTCACAAATAAGAGGAGTACATGAGGAAAGTGGGAGAGAAAATCAAAGTAAAAGATGGATGACTCTTTCACATTTCTCTTGCACTGTAGGTACAAGAACATTGCCAGTATGTTTGATATGTGACGTGGGAGTGTGATGAAAATACTCTGGCCCAGGTTCACATCTAATTCCTCGTAGTTATTTCTCTTAGCCTTTCTGCTTGTGAAGCTTTCAATCTTGGAAGTCTTCAGGGGTCCAGATTATCTCTTTCGTTAGAGGAAAATGAGCTGAGCTGGAAGCTCCATTACCTCCCCTGCCTCGTGTGAACTCATTTATCCCCACACCACCATTAGCCTGCTAAAACCATTTGGAGATGCATGGTGGAGTGTTTCCATGTTCATCAGTAAGTGCCTGGCATTCCTTCACTCAATTATCACCGGAATTGTGTCTGCGTGATAATTCATTCCTCGGGCTTGTGTTTCTGTGCCAGATTGGATGTACAGGGACATTTTGATGGAAATTTTTAACTCAGTCATATTCAGTCAACACCACTCCCTACTCACACTTGAGCTCATGCAGTACACTGCGAGTAGTATTATTTAAAGAATGAGCAGTGACTAATGTACAGTTAGTTACAGTATTTTTTCACTGAAAGAACCAGAGGTACCTCCAGCACTTCCAGGTCTGAGGCTGTGGTAATTAAATTTATTTAACGTAAATCCAAGTGAAACGGGGTCTTTTTACAAATGTGAGTACTGGACTATCATGATGAACAGGGCATTGATACTGATGGTAAAAGTGCCCATTTATACCTCGAAATATGCTCCAGTTCTTAACTATGGTCATCAGCTTTGGACACTAGCTGAAAGAATGACAGCCAAGCAGTTTCCTTTGCCTTAAAGAAACTTTGAGCAGAAGTTGTTCTCCTCCCATGACTGTGGCCAATTGAAGCACTTCCAACTTGGTGGGGGCCCTAGGTCAGAACCAGAACTCTCTTGAGGGATTACATAGCCTGTCTCGCCTTGAAACCCATGAGAAGAAGCTGTATGTGGAAGGGGTGAGGAAAAGGTGTACCACTTACCTTAGTTACTTAGCTGCCATTATAAACAGCCATTATGAATGGATGGGCACTTAACTGTATTATGTCAAATGTAGAAGCTGTGTGATGCCTTAATGGGCTGGATGGAACAAGTGTCAAATAGTGAAAGTAGGCTTTGATATAGTGGAAGTCTTAATGGTACACTTCTTGTTTACACCCATAAAAAGGTTCATTGTTTAGCTGGTATTGTCAAGGTTTGATGATGTATTTCAGTAAGTACCTTTGATTTCTAAATGGAAATATTTTTGCCATTATGATGATCACCCATTGGGCTATTTTTTGGTGCCGCCACCAGGAAGCATGTTAATCTAGGAGGGTCACTCTATTATAGCTGCCTGCTTCTTGTTTTTTCAATGAACAGATTTTCTACACCATCTATGTGCTTTGAGAATACAATGCATAATTTTAATTGAGTCGTATCCATAGTGACAACTGTTCATAGTCCCACCGCAAATACAGGTCCTCAACCTATGACCTTTTTACACTCCTTTATGTTGATTGTGTCTATTCACATTCAGTATCAGTATTTACTACAGATATATGTACACGTAATAAATCCCTCTAGATAAATCTATCCATCTATCTATCTATCTATCTATCTATCTATCTATCTATCTATCTATCTATCTATCTATCTATCTATCTATCTATCTATCTATCTATCTATCTATCTATCTATCTATCTATCTATCTATCTATCTATCTATCTATCTATCTATCTATCTATCTATCTATCTATCTATCTATCTATCTATCTATTTAGGCAATAAAAATTATTCACCCTGAGTTGATTTGCTGTTAATTTGTCTGTTTGTTGGCTTCATGGCAGTATTGTGCTCTGACACAAAGCGTAAAGTGGCGCTACAAACAATACAGAGGGCTTTTAAATGGCACCTCTAGGGCTGACCTATAATTGGTAATTCATTTGTCCAGACTTTTTAAATTTGTCTTTTTAAATCTATAACTGCTTCTAACCTCACTTTTCTCCCTATGCCTGGACCAGGCAGCACTGTCCCAGCTAACAGTCAGTTATGGACTTTATGAATAATTGATTCCAATTCTATTTAAGATCCTGAAGAGGACAATGGTACAAGGCTACACTGGCCAATATTTCTCCCTCCACTGCCCTAATAGAAGCTCTCTTTACATGAGCTACTGCAGTCATTTTTCCTTCCTTTCATATTCTCCCTTGTCTTCTCCTTGGTTTCCTTTTCTCTTAGTACGGTGTACCAAATCCCTTACACTATTTTAAGAACTGGAATCATTCCAGACAGTATGAAGCGTATTATAGAGGCGTAGCTGCAGCACTATGACGGATGATGCCAGCATCAGCCAGTAGTGGAGAGTCTGATAAGAATTTATCTCTGTGGTTTTGCAGTGGACTGGCCCTTTAGTATCACAACCAGGGAGATCATTTTAATGACACAGAGCTATAGTATATCTATTAGTGATATAAGGCAAACACCTTGATCAATGCTTATTACATTGGGCGTTTGTGTGTGCTGTAGTTCATTCCATTAGGCGTGTGTGTATGCTGTAGTGTGGCTTGTGGATCGAAGCACAGTAGATCATCCACATGAGTGTGTGACTGTGCTCAGACTAGAAAATGGGCTGGATCCTGCTTCAGAAGTGATGGCAGATCAATAGAGTGTGTACATGCTGCAGGGAAGGCAGGGGGTATGGATCAGTGGAACTAACATAACGGACACACATAGGCTCACACGCAGGTAGGTGTGTCATTCACTTCAGCACCAAATATAATGGGCAGTTCACTTGATGTTGTAGCATTTATCTTTCTCTGTCCACTGTTGAATCACTGGATGAGTTCAGTAAAACACAAGTGTTTGAAACTTACTATGGAGTGTCCCAGGAGAGTTCACGCTGTCTGTTTTGGTACACTATCTGCTCCTTCACAGACATTTACTTGGGAGTCAGATGTGAGTCCCAGAGCTTGATATTTTTTTGTAAAGCAAACCTGTCTGGGATCAGTACTTGACACCTGGAATCCTGTGTTTACTGTTAGAAATTCAGAAATAGTTACAGTGTCTTCAACATTTATGTGAAATTCACACAAAATTGACGCTTTACATACTAATGTAAAATGAAGAAAATGAAGGGCAGCCTCAGTTATCATAACATCATGATTGATAACATGGTCTATTGTAGCCCGTATTTCTTCTTGACAGGTTTTGATAAATAGTTCAACACTTTTGAATGCAATGACTTAAACGATGACAAGCTGGTCTGGACGGTAAGACTGTAACTGAGGACTAGCACAATGCATTTTAATCATCATGACATAAGCAACTGAAGTTGCACGATACATCTGCCAGTTGCACATAAGCTTCTAATGAACCAAAAGCATTTTCAAAATGACAAAATGAACAAGAAATTGCGAACAAGCGACTAGATGATGTAGAAAGTGAACAAGCCCTTCTGAGAATTTCTGCACCAAACCGACTGTTTCCAAAAATGACTTCTTGACATCTTGTTTCTACATTCACAAATAATATTCATAAGGGGTGTTTTTAGTAGTGTTATACTGTTTTATGTTTACATTACGTTTACAGTATTCCCTCCATAATAAAAAGTTAATGACACTTACCGGTGACACCTGGTGGTAAAGAAAAGAGAGCAATACACAGCTGATTACAGTTCATTAACAGTGCAGTGAAGTGAGCAATAAGAGAGAAAAGGTTTGTTCAAAGGCGTCATCAGTTTGTTTTATGGTTTGCTGAGGTAAAACTACTCTTGACCGACAGTAAAGACAGCTGCAGCAATGAGCTCTGACACGCAAAGACACCACAGCGTCTCATAGAGGTCAGACACCAAGATAGTCCTGATTAAGACTGTCAAGAACTAGACAGCTTTCTGCTGCAGTCTATCTGAAGCCTGGCAGCTTGTTACATCTAACTCATCGTCAGTGGCGTCGATAGGCTTATTCTAAGGGGCTGAAGCCCCTGCTGATGTGCTGAAGCCCCTCCCCTATAATTATTAGAGTATAAGTTTTTCTTTTTGTTTTTTGTAACACATTTCATTTTTTTTTTACCAAATGCAATGATGGATATATTTGTTAGCATCTTTTTTCATGAACAAAGCCCCAGCAGGCTTAATACTTGTATCAACCAATGAAGTAATTTAGAGGCGCATCTCAATCCTAGAGACGGCCCTGGGCCATCGGGCAGTTCATTGCAGGTAATAGTAGAGGACAAAAACAAAGGAAAAAAAAAAAGAAAGAGAAAGAGGTGAGAAATTGGACGAGGTCAGTAGCTGAAGCGGGTGGAGAAACCATGAGTTTTAACATGGATGATAATAACAATTACCAAAAATAATAATAATAATAATAATGACAATGATGATGACAGATCAGTCAGAGATGCGGGGTGAGAACAGACAGACAGATGGAGAAACAAACTAGGGGAGAGAAGATATAAAGTAACAGCATGCAGCAGTTATTTAAATGTATGAAGTGTGATAGAACATAGATAGAGATAAGATAGAGAAGAAAAGACAGAGGGACACAGACAGGAAGTGGTATGTGTATTCAGATTCAGTGATGATGTTAAATGTGCTTTTTGTCTTTTGAGACCAATAGTTCACAAAGCTAAAATTAAGCTAAGTTCAACAACCATCACAGTGATTAATCTGTTGGATCCTTGAATTTCTATGGAAAATGAATGAGGAAAAAATCAGATCAGGGCTGAAAAACAGTACTCAACACATACTGATACTACTACTGCTTATATATGACAGGTTACCTCTGTTATGTTCTCCTGTGATCTCCTGTGAAACATACATATTTATAAACTGTCATTTTCCAACAACAGACCTGGATCCGGCTGTGTCACAGTTGTTATATGGTGTGCAAGCGTTATAAAACATGTTGAGATGAAGCTTTATCCTGTTTGTTCTCTGTGGTTTCTTAAGGTTAGTTTGTCACGTGGTCTGTGACATCACCCACGCTCTTTTTTTTTGTCGGTTATTTTTCAGCAAGACATGCTCCACAGACTCCAGTGTTTACTGACCTCTCTTACTCTCGAGCAAATACACAGAAACAGGTACTTCAAAAACTGCCACATATCTAGTTCGCTCAGTGTGAGTGTGAGTGTGAAAAAGAACACACTGACGAAGATTTCAGTTGCAGGGAGTGATTTTCTTTTGATTTAGAAATTTGTTTTATTGTGGTATTCTATTTCATGAACCAAACCGAGGCAGCAAAACAAAAAGGAAATGACTCAAAATTCTACTGAGGCAGCCTTTTTAGTAGAAGCAAAGCAACACTCTTTGCATTAGTCTCATCTTTCTGTGTCGGTCTCTGTGAAGTGGTTTATTTATAGAAACATTTGCATCTAGACACACATGCTTCCATCTCCAGCAACACACAACACAACACAACACAACACAACACAACACTATCCCATCTCTGTTCCAACCACGCTGGATTCTAACCCATCAGAATATTTTGGGTTCAGTTGTGACAACCGTCTCTTCTCCAGCATCTATGTGGATTGTTTTGTGTGTGTGAGTTTCAGCGTGTGTGCACATGTGGCAGTGTGATAGAAGACAGATGTCAGACCTAGACAGAGAGAGGAGGAGTAGAGCAGGGCAGCCTTGGCCAAGCTGCTTGGAGTGGGTGGAGAGAAAGCGAGTCAAAGATAGCAGCGGAGTGGCATATGTATAATTGACAACCTAAGCTTCCTCTCCAAAGAGTTTATGACATTTTCTTTCTGTAATCTACTTTCTCTAGCCAGCATAGAAGATGTTAGTGGGTTGGGCTGTGAGTCGGCGGCATGGATGGAAATGGCAGGGCAGAGCATAAGCTTGGCAAGGAGAATGTGAAGGGAAGAAAATGCCAAAGCACTCTTGACATGTTTTTTTCTGAGTTTTGCACTTTTTTCCAAGAAACAGGTCTGTCACTGATTAAAGTAGCAATGATGCTTCAGCCAATGCAAGTGTTTTGTCTCAGTAAATGAGGAAAACTCTAAATAGATGTTGACTACTTTGTGATAGTTTTTTTTTCTTTTCACTGGAGAGTATGTACTACAAAGTCTGTGGCTTTATAAAAAAATATATAAAAAAAACCCCAACAAAAACAAACAACAATCTTACTATACTTATATTAAATTTACTTAAGTTCTAATAAGAAATGCATGCAACCAGACAAACTAGTTTAAAACATCTGAATAAGTCAAAGTGAAGCAAAGCAGCATAATCTAAACCAGGTAATTTTAAATTGAAAGTGAGAATACCACGCTTCACTTAGAAACTGAAGGGGAAATCTTAAATGTTTGGGTTAAAGCTGATCCATCAAAAGAAGCTTTCTGAAAGTCTCAGTCATGAAGACTTTCTTTTGCTCATAATGACTGAACCACCCACTTGGCATCCGCATCAAACACACACTGGCCCTGTCATCATCCAATCATCTAATCTCTCTGCTCTCATTCAGATGTCATTTCAGCGCTGTGCATCGGAAAGACCCACCACCTCCCCTTCACCACCTTAACCTGGTTGCCAATCTCCCTCCAGTCAAGCCACTGTTGCAGAGACCTCCTCATGGCTACGCTCATCCTCTGGCTCCCTCTCTGCCACCAGGGGGAAAGAACATCTAATCGTGATCTTCTGTTCCATGCATTACCTCCACAGTTCCCACATCCTGCCAGGGTCTAAGCGCCAAAGATTCTTCTTGTGCTGTCAAGAAATTTCATTTCATAACTGCACACTCTCATGATAGTCTGTCCTGATTGAAATTGGTCTATAAACACATGTCCCAGGATGGTATTTTGCCTACTATAAGCTACTTTCATGTGTATGGGCCAGTAAACCTTCCCACACAAATAGATGGCATGAATAATGTACATGACAACTCTTCAAGATGACAATTTTAAATTCTATTAAACATTTCTAAAACTATTTTTATCTAGAGACCGATCAGGTGGAGAGAAGCACTGAAGCTGCTTTCAGACGGCAAACACTTTCAGATGGCAAGGCTCTGTATTTTTAATGGGTGGCAGCTGCTGACTACCTAGTGAGCTGTATCTCACACCACCATCGTCTGGTAGTATCATCTCGCTGTGAAAGTCCTGTAAGCTGTGAGATGGTCCTCTGTGCATTGAACTTCCACACATCCCACAGATATTTGACTGGATCAGTACATGTTTTAGGTGGCTTGCAGAGTTATTTTGTCCATCTATTGGCAAATCATGATGGCAAATTTAAAAAGGTGGACATTAAACAATGACCAGCCACCACAACATGGAAGGAAATCTAGATGATCTATGATGATAACTCTGACAGAATAACTTTTGGTTTGAGAACATGTTGTCATCTTGTATGAAACCATAGGATTGTAATTTTGTTTTTGGGTCAACAGATACAATAAGGTCTTTTGTTTTCACATGGCAATCGCCCTTTGTGATCTGCTCCCGATTAACCCATGTCCACTAGTTAAACTAGATCCCAGCACCCTGTCCTGTCACATATACATATATAGAAACAATAATGCACTCTCACCAGTGAAAATAAGACAATATTTGTTGTCAAATACATTTCAAGCACAACACAGGAACCCTGAGTGCATCCAAGTTGTGTGTCTTACTCTCTGTAGTTCTTATGAAAAGCTGGGTCACACCACACAGAGAGAGGGAGCATCAAACGTCACTGAGATTAACCACATTTTTTTACTTTCTCGCATGGTTTCCTCTTCTCACTCTACCTCTCTACCTCCAGCTCTTTCTCTCACCTACTTTTGTTTATCATTCCATGCATACTTAGCAGCTACTGCTCGGCTTGCACTTGTTCTCACCAGTTCTTCACCTGTTTTCACACCACTGCTGGCTCAGCTTTAGGTACACCGCCACCTCCCCACCGCCAACCCTCCACTCCCACCCCCCTTTTTTTCACTTCCTTGAATCTAACAAAGTTAAGCGTGCATTGGTTGTTCATTTGCACCATTCAGTTCCACATAATGCTATACAGTGCCATGATGTGGAACTCCCAATCAGCGCTTATCTTGGTCTCTGGAAATTGTATGAAACAGATTGAGCAGGTGGAAATAGGTAGATTGTGTATTGCTTATTTCCTATTTAAACACAGGTATTTACATCCTTCCAGGTTCACTAATAAAGTTATTCCATGTGCCCAATTAGCACAAGTGGTATAACGTGCAATTACGGTTTCGTGCTGTGCAGGAATAATGATTACAAATACATATCTCTTATCTTTCTTTCTTTTCTCAGATACATATTCATTAAGTTCTATGGGACATAGATATAAGCTACACGTGATCCCCTGCAGGCGTGGATGTATTGTGAAAATATGCCAATATGAGACACCCACTGACAGTAAATCTATTTAGACAGTATCTTCCAGCATGCATATTAAAAATGTGTGCATGCACACAAACCTGAAAGAAAGGAAATTCTTTATGAAAGCAAATATGTTAATCAAATAAATTCATTTTCCAGACCAAAGTAAAAGCATTTGCCTCCTGGTGATTTGATTTTGAATATGAAGTAGTTTTTCTCCATTATGTTCTTGCAACATGTCATCCTTGAAAGTGTTTGATTGGCTCAGCTTGAAATCATTTCATTTTGCTAATAGACCACGGACAGCCTACTTTTTGTTGCCTTGTGAAAAATTGACTTCATGACACAAACACAGCACAAATTGCTTTATATTTCCTACATACCAGTCGTGATGGAACTGCCATGGAAGTTACCATCATAAAGCATGGTAATGACAAATACTCTGTCATGAATTGCAAGGCAAGATTGGACCCAAGATGCTGAGAGCAGGTGAGGGGCTAAAAATGTGGTAATTCAATAAACTAGTGGGTAAGTGACAGGAGATGAATGCGGGATGACCTGAAAAGAAACAATGGGGAAAGGGAGATATAAATACACACAAGGATGGATGAAGACAAGACGCAGTGCAGCACATTAGGGCAGGGTCAGGTCATTACACAAGACGGAAAAAAAGACAGAAAGTAAGACACAAGACTAGATACCAAAAAAAAAAAAAAAACAATTTTAAAATCAAACCAGGAAATCGCTGTATCATCATTGTACAATGATACAATGATCTCTCACAAGTCATTATGATAATTCTGTCAGCCAACGCTACAGCTACTTGTGAACTCTTTCCTATCGCAGCTGTTAACATCACACCCACAAGCTTTCCTCCTCATCTCTGAACCATAAACTAATTTATTTTCTGTTAACTTTTTTTTATTTTTCCTGTTAATTTATTCTCATGGTTTTTATGCTGTCAGACAGACACATTTCCCCTTGCGGGACAAATAGAATATATCCTATCCTATTCTATTCTCAGTTAAACTTGATTATTTCTATTGGCAGTTGAGAGCAAGATTTAGGTCTATGATAGCAGCCTTGATTGAAAAAGGGAAGGAAATAAAGCAATGACTCAAGTCTCCAACTTCCTCTCTTTAGTAGTCCCATACAGCTTCAGGTAGATTAACATGTTTCATTTTTGGCAGATGAAATATTTGAACAGGCCTCTTGGTTTGAATCTGATCTTGAGTTTTGAGTGTATGGAGTTTGCATATTCTCCCTGCGTCTGTGTGGGTTTTCTCTCAGTACCTTAGCTTCCTCTTACAGTCCAAACACATGCAGGTTAGGTTGGCAGGTGAGATCTGAGTTTCCTGTAGGTGTAACTGTGCCTGTGTGACTGATGGATGAATATTGGATATACTGGATGAATGCCTTCTCCACAATGCTAACTCCAACAACCACGCCCGAGAGAGAGAGATAGACAGAAAGCAGCCTCATGCTCATGCTTTACACCAGAAAACAGCACAACGTGTCTGCAGCAGCACAGGAAGAAAGAAAAGGATTCTGCTTATTTTCATAGCAAAACTCTTACTATCACCCTTACTATCACACTGCATGCACACACGCATGCACCTCTGCACCTTTGGGTCATTGTTCAGTCATTTTCAACCTATTAGCTATATACTAACACTGACACACATGTCCATTTGCTCTGTGTGCCATGAGAGTGCAGCTTACTGTGACTCCTGCTTTTGCAGAAATTGAAATTTTAATGAAGTGAGCACAGCAGTGGTTTCTCCTCTGCCTTCCTAGTGCATGAGAATGGCACTGTATCCACACTGCCTAAAAGTGGAGCAGGGATTTCATTAGATATGGAGGCAAAAACTCCAGTCAAGTCCTCCTGTCATAACCCCGGTTCTCTTTGTTACTATATATACCATGTCAGACACAAGTGAATAAGCCTTTACCTTATTTGACTTAAACCATTTTTGTACAACCACCTCTTGTTTTTCCTCCAAAGGGCAGCAACAGGCCGTGCTACTTTTATATCTACACTCATAGACCTGTGACACAGTGTATTTTTCAAAAAAGACAAGATTTTGAGAAGAATAATACTAACTTCCAAATATTTTGATGATGAGTAGATGGTGACCCAGCAGCCTGGACTAACGGCGGAGAGTCGAAAATAAAAGAATCTGCAGTAACCGCAGTTGTGTCAGATAAAGTTTATTATCACACATACTGGAAAAAAAATGGAAGCAGAAAAAAGCACAATAGAAAACAAACTTACAGATATGATATCACAAGCTTTAATACTGAGCACAAGACAAAGAAGCACAGGAAGTGAATAAATGCACAGGAAGAGTGTCTTAGACCAGATGGTATCTAAAGCTGACAATTAGCTTAGAGAAGAAAAGGTAATGATGAGAGACACATCTGTGGTAAAGGGAAGGATGTAACATGAGATTAGTGAAATGAAATCATCATCTTGGTGGTTTTTAAAGCAGGAACTCCCTAAATTATAAGTTGCTTATGAAGGCGGTTTCAGTAGTCAGAACCAACTTTTTAGTAACGTAGTAATAAGTGTACATTACATGATCTTTCATGACAATGTGGTTTCATATATATATATATATTTGCAAAATATTAGATATCAAAACTAAAAGCTCTCATTTACAAAAATGGTCAGGCCCTTCATTCATTTATCCAAAACTTTTATGCAATTCTTCATGTCAAATTGCCTCAAGGCCTGTGTGATTGGAGAGGTAGTGTCTATGAACAGCCATCTTCAGGTCTTACCGCAGATATTCTCTGGGGTTAAGTCTTTAATCTGGCTACACTAACAGATGCGTCTAGAAGCCACTCCAGCCTTTATTGTACTGAAAAATTAACTGTTTTCCTAATCTCAGGTCATGTGCATTCTTAGGTAGGTTTTGTTCAAAAACCTCCAAAGCCCCTTTGGGGAGGCCTTGGAGGTCCCCTAACCCTGACCAGATGGCCAAATCTAAATAGCAAACAATCATCTTACATGTCACAATTATTGCACCCACTTCTGGAAAAACTCAACACTTTTAAAACGGTTTTCTAACCTTGTCCTGTTCTATGCTTCACCACAGTTTTATTATAGAGGTTTAATGCTCCCAAAATTATCCATACCTTTATTTAAGTGTGTGAGTCAGTCAAATAATTGCTGTCATTATAGCCACTATTTTGATTTCAGTCTTTCAAAAGTCTCTGCAAAAAGGCAGAGAGTGGTGCAATAGATCATAAAAGTTGAAACATGTAAAGTTTTGACAGTTGGTAACAGGTATTGGGTAACATCCAACATGTGGCAAAAAATATTCATAGTAATTCTTTGTACTATTTCTGATATAGATTGCATGTGGTTTAAAAATAAAAATAAAACCCAGACAGATCATTAATAAATGTTGCAATACTATTAATAACTGAGATTATTATCACAAATCTGCTACTGACAAAATGACTAAGTGTGTGTGTACCAATAACCACACACACTATTTATTAGATATCACTCCTTTGTCTTTATAGCAAATATGAAGCTGGAGCCAGCCTTTTGTTGGTTTACTATTAATCTGCAAACAGTGGGAAACATATTGCCTACATGTCCAAAAGAAACATAATCTGCTGACCAGAAGCTCATTAATGAACACAATATACCAACTGATGGGTTAGACAATGGGCCTAAAGGCATACCAAGAACCAAAGTGGCTTAAAATAGATGTCAATGTTTAATAAAGAAGAAGCATATTTACAAAGAATTAAAAAAAAAAAAATTAAAGAAATCTATGCAATACATAGCTAACTAAAGAAGTAGCTAGAATGAATGGATTGCCACATCATGTCACACAGATAGCCTTATATGTGCAGGATGATTCATGTGGAAAGTTTGTCTTAACTTTTATCTGAAGATATTGGAAAGTTTATCTGTGCTCATGTCAAAGCTGAGCAGTAAAATCATAAACACTGATTTTTTTTTTTTTTTTGTTTATGGATATCAGTCAGTATTTTGATTTGCCCTATACTGTAATGCACACCAAAGCAGCTGTGATGAGACACACACAGGATATTATTTGCACCTATTATTTGCAAAATCAAACACTGACTTTTATGTTATGTTACTGGTGAAAGTTTGTGTTGGTGAGTGGCATGTCATTATACCACATAGTACAGATAAAGTGGCTAATTAGTCTAATTAGATGATTTATATTCTCTGGAGACACTATGATGTATAACAAGTGTGTCCAGCATAAACATTTTATTCTCTTTAGGCTCAGTAATTAGTACACACTAACAATGCCTAATTACCTAGACTGACAATTCAGATGGAATTTCAACACGTGATATTTACCACTGCAGTGCAGATGGTGTGTCAAGAGACCATATTTATGTATTGCATATGTATATGATTTGGAGATGGGACCTCTTGAACAGAAAGAATAACCTCTATATTGACAAATCACTATAAGCAGCTGTGAATGTAATCCAAACTCCAAAAATACATCAACTTATAAATTATTAGGTTTTTGTTAAACTTTGTTGATTTGCAACTGTGTAAAAAAGAAAATAGAGGCTTTTCAAACAGTTTCTTCACTGCTGCTTGAACCTTGATAATTCAAACATGACAGATTTTCGGTTATTTCTGAGCTAAGTCTGAGCTGTTTCCTGTCAGTATTTTCCTCTACTTCAGCACGTAAGCAACCCACTGATCGTACAAGATCTTATTCAGAGAGAGGAGGGGTTGTTGTGGTTTCACTCACAGTTACATTTACTTGCCTGCACTTCTGCATTTCACACTGACAACAACATGAACGAAACAAGCACTGGAAATGAACCAACATCAGAAATGGGGAACACAGTCTATGCTCTGGTATTTGGATTTGTTATGGTGCTGGGTCTACCTCTCAATGGTGTGTCTTTGTGGATTATGCTACGCCGCCATAGCCTCACATCCACCAGCGCTGTCTTCATGGTCAACCTGGCACTGTCAGACCTGCTGCTCGTCATCTCCCTGCCCATGAGGGTCTACTTTTACGCAACTGGTGTCTGGCCGCTGGGAAGTATGGCGTGTATCTGGATCACAATGCTCTTTCGCAACAACATACGGTCCAGCTCAATCTTCATCACCTTCATCAGCGTGGACCGGCTTCTGGCTGTGGTTTATCCTTTAAGGTCACGCCATCTGCGAACGTCGTCCAACGCCTGGAAAGCTGTGGCGCTGATCTGGCTGTTTGTAGTGACAGTGAACATCCCAGAGAGCGTGGAGTTTTCAAGATTTTTCAATCACTCCAAAGAAATGACCTGTTTTGAATTTCAGAATCATACTGGAACCACGCAGTTTAGAATATCTTATGTTCAGCCTGTACTGGTGTTCACCATGCTGGCAGTCAACATTGGGTCTACTGCTCTGGTATCTTGGACTCTGCGTAGACATCTGAACAGGATCAACAACAAGGTGAATGTCATGCTGATTTTTGCTATGAACTTGATTATGTTCATTGTATTTTTCGTGCCCGTTTCAGTCACCGTTATCTTTCAGAGCTTGAGACCTTTCATGACACCACTGATATGTCTTGCTAGTGTGAACTGCTGTCTTGATCCGATGTTGTATTACTTTTCTTTCGATGGATTCTGGAATAAAAAACAAGAGGATGTGGACATCACTCTTGGGGATATATAGTTTGTGATAAGAATAGGCAGAGAGAGAAAGCATTACTAAACATCAGTGTATGCAAATCTTTGGAAAATAAATGTAAAACAGGATAAATGTGTGTATATATATATATATATATATATATATATATATATATATATATATATATATATATATATATATATATATATATATATATATATAGGCAGAGAATAGTCAAAGAGAGAAAGCATTACTAAACATCAGTGTATGCAAATCTTTGGCAAGTAAACGTAAAACAGGATAAATGTGTATATATATATATAGGCAGAGAATAGTCAAAGAGAGAAAGCATTACTAAACATCAGTGTATGCAAATCTTTGGCAAGTAAACGTAAAACAGGATAAATGTGTATATATATAGGCAGAGAATAGTCAAAGAGAGAAAGCATTACTAAACATCAGTGTATGCAAATCTTTGGAAAGTAAATGTAAAACAGGATAAATGTGTATATAAATATATATATAAAGAGAATAGTCAAAGAGAGAAAGCATTATTAAACATCATATATAAATCTTTGGAAAGTAAATGTAAAACAGGATAAATGTGTATATAAATATATAAAGAGAATAGTCAAAGAGAGAAAGCATTACTAAACATCAGTGTATGCAAATCTTTGGCAAAATAAATGTAAAACAGGATAAATGTGTATATATATATATATATAGGCAGAGAATAGTCAAAGAGAGAAAGCATTACTAAACATCAGTGTATGCAAATCTTTGGCAAGTAAACGTAAAACAGGATAAATGTGTATATATATATATATATATATATATATATATATATATATATATGTGTGTGTGTGTGTGTGTGTGTGTGTGTATATATTTTATATATATTTATATATATATATAAATATGTGTGTGTGTGTGTCATATCGTTAGTGAATGTTTTTAAATGTTTTTTTTTTTCTGATTGACATATACAAAATGATGAGATTTAATAGGAACATTGTTCAGACAACCAAATATTGTTCAGTGACACAAAAATCTAAATTAAATGAAGAATACTCATACTGTGTGGTGAATTTTGATCACGCTTCTCTGAGCTGGCTGAATTAAATCCAACAGTAAGCTCAAAATCACATCATGAATTGTAAAAATGTATTAACAAATGTATAAACTAAACCAGTCACTAAGTCTGACTAATTTTAATGTTTAAATAAGGACCAACACATGTTCAATCACAGTAAGTTGTATTCCACGTGTTCAGTGAGAAATCATTTCTCCATTTGCAGTTGGTTTCTACTGAAAGAACTAGACAGTAACGTACATCGTAGTTAGCTGGTTCTAATAACTATTAAAGGAAGTAGCCTCGACTTCCACTATACTCTACTGGAACACATGCACTAACAGATAGAAAAATTCCATTTCATTTGTTGTTTTTCTTTAAATTTCATAAAGGAACTGTAACTGGGTTACAAACATACAAACAACATACAAGACTATGTGCTCACTGTGTATGGAGTTTCCCTTTCACAAGTAATTGCTATATTGTCATTGCTTTCTTATTACAATTTATTGTGTGTATCCATATGCTGGATAGATTTTCTTACTCACAATATATTTTTAAAGTTTAGTAAGCTGTAATACACTGACTCAATTTGTCTTTTTAAAAGATGGAAACTTCAACTTGAATGAACATGAATCACCTGTCATCCATATTAGCTCCTCTTTTGATTGCTTTCAATTTATTTGGCTCTATCATTTCTGTCTTTCTGGCTCATAAAAATCCTGTGAAGCAACAGATGCTGTTATGCTTTTGCTTTTTTGTCAGCATCTCAGTTTAGGAGCCAGCAACACTCAAGCCCAGTAAGCTTTGCCAAAAGGATGCGCATCTATAGAAGCCTGAAGGGAATTGATCCAAAAAGAGGATCTCAATTTGAAACAATCCAGATGTCTGGAAGTTCTATGGGGATTTGTCGCTGTCAAGTAGGACACTGAGTTTCAGCTACTAGTTTCAAGTCCACTGCTTGATCATCTGTACATGGAAACAACAACATCCTTACAAATGTCCCTTTTTTCTTGTTTCTTAACCAGGCTAATGATAGAAGGGAAAAAACAAACCACAGGGAACGTGTGGATAATGTTCATCTTGACTGTGGTCTGAGCTTTCATTATTTTATTCTCACAAAAGAGCAGTGTTATCAAAGATAGTGACACATATTCAATTCTGTGCCTTGTAAATAAAATTAGTTTATCCATAGCCACTGCTGGCCAGTTCTTACATTATTGTGACCCTTCATAAATTAGAGACGTACATAGGGGATCTCCTGCCTTAGGCAGCTCCATATACTGTATGTTTTATGTGACCTTTACCTCTCCTCTACTGGGAGAAGTTGGATACTGAAAGGCTGAACAGGAATATACCCATTTTTTCATACAACCCGACTTGCGTATTGCTGTTTTAATAATAACAGTTAGTTCAGTCTCCTCTTTGCTCGGCCAAGGCCAATAACGTCAATTTAATTTTAGTATTTCAAATTAAATTTTGCCCCAACACGATGAGCTTTTATTGAGCACGGAGTGGACTGTTTTTATGTGGTAGAAATTGGCTTGATTTGTGGTTACTGGGAAACGTTGGAGGTTTTCAACAAAATAATATTTCAATCCATGTCTATGTTCAAATTTGTTTGTATGTCTCTTTGCTTGTTTGTACGCATTAAACGGTGTAATGTGTATGTTACAAACCACACATTGCACGTGTGGTTTCTTATATATGTGTGAATCAAGGTCAGGCTTGTGTTTTCTCAGAGCTCTCTGTCTGCAAGTGTCTGATATTGCAGACACCGAGAGACAAGAAGAGCTGACTGTGGTATGAATGCATCTCAGGCTGGTCACAGTCCGATGACCCTCTACTCCCAAGGTAAAAGCAGGAAATACACACATTGTTCTGTGTGTGTGCCCTAGTGTGTCGATCTCTTCTCTGTCTTTATCACACACAGACACACACACACACCCGTTCACATAAGGACACCGCAAAAAACAAACAAACACACAAGGACAACAACAAAAAAGCAGGTACATTCTGCAAGCATTTCTACCATGATCAACAAATAAACCTATTGTCCAGCAGCCAAGTCTGCCTTGGAACCAGAGTAGGTCTACTGTTCAAAGACAGCAGCTTTGGTGGCTATGGAGAGTAAGGCAAAAAGAGAAAAGAGCTGGGAAAAAAAAACAGAGCAAAAAGGGAAAAAAAAAAACGAAAACAAATCCTGAACCAAAGCGCAAAGTCATAACAATCCTTTAGCATTTAAAGCCTTTCGAGACAGCAGAGATCATTTTAACAGAACTGTGCAGAAAGCTGCTCGGTTCAATCATTTTTAAGCTGGACAGTGGTGGTGGAGTAAGTCCTTCAAATGAATATGTAACTGACAGAGTGATAAGACACCACAGACTGACTGACGAACTGTGAAGAGTTTTTGTCCTCAAAAAATAAAATTTGGTGCAAACATTTTATATCAGGGAGACTGGCACTGCTGCCCATTTAGTGCCTTTGCTAACTGCTGATGAACGTCACCAGTCTATGGATACTTGTCAGAAATGGAAAAATATTCCAAAAATACATTGTTTTATTCTAATTTTGTTCTATAGTTATTAATTCTATAGTCTAATCTTATTCTCTAGTTTAATTCTATTCTAATCTGGCACAAACATACACTTAAACTCAAGAATGAAATGATGATGGTTTGGTGGGTAAAGGTTGAGGGTTAAAGTCACTGATCTCACAAAACATGTTTTTGGTCTGAATGTAAATCTCCAGACTGTCTTGAGATCACTACTACATATTTGGAAGAAACTTTTACTGAGACTAACGGATAAACTGATTTTTGTCAAAAGTCATTGTGACCACAGACGTTTTGCCTTTGGTCATAATTGAATTAAAACACTAATTACCTATAAACACACTGGTTTGCAGATCCAGATGTTGTAGTAGCTACAACAGGAGACCACTGACGTGAAGTGAATGTGGTGACACTGCAGTGTGTCAGAGTACAGTTATTAAATATTTTCATGGTATCTATCTTTGGTATTGAACTTTGTAGACGGTCCCTGAGCACTCGTCTCTCAGTCAACTGTTAATGGACCAGTGGAACTGCTACAAGACAAAGGAGCTGGTTTGGATGAAAACAGGGTGGTAGCTCACAGTCTACCTGAAGCATCATTTGTGTTTTCTGTAACATTATGAGTTATTGATCCAGGAGTTCAGAATCTGTGAATATCTTTCCAAATTTACCAAACTCTACCCGTGTGTTCATGTGTAGCACCGTGTGATATTGATGATGAGGTGCATGAGTGCATTTGACCAGTATAAAATCGATATATTATAGACTGAGTGGCCAGTTGCTGGTCATACTTTATCATGTGATAACAGTCTGTTTCAGTATAGTAAAATTTGCAATAAATAAGATAAAGCAAAATCACAGGAATGATTCTGTGATGTTACAATGCAAAAGACAAAGTGAGAGGAAGCACATAGCAAAAATTAGGTTGAGTACAGCTAAGCCAAAAAGAAAAACAGAAATATTTTGAAGTGTGTTTTTATTTGTCAGACTTAAGAGGAAATGATATTTGCTTTTATAGTTTAAAGTAATGGGATTAAGAGATATGAGAGACTTTGACAACTTTTCTGTCCCAGTTCCTGCCAGTGATGCGAGCCAAAATGGGACCAGAAAGCATCCTCGCAGCGTCAGACCAATGCATGATGTAGGCAGCATCAAAGCAGTGCCACTGACACTTCCTCGGAAAGAGCTGGGGGGAAATGCCAAGGGGATGACGGTCTATCTCTACGCCTTTCTCCACTCCCTCTCACCCCTCCCCTTCCATCCTGTCTCCTCTGCCCCTCCTGCACTCCTCCTCCTCCTCCTCAAACCCAAGCCAGCTGTCAGTGGGAGCATGCAGAGGCACTGCACCCTGTCAGACAAACTAAAAGAAGAACACTGGTGGATAAAGAGACCTGAATGTGGTTACAGTAGAGTGATTAGGCTGTATGTAGAGAACTGGGGAGGGTGAGAGAAAAGATAGTGGATGAAAGATGAGACAAACAGAAACACAGGTTGGTGATCACTTCAAAATGACCTCACAGCTGAGGAACTGATAAGAAGAGGAAGATGCTGGTTGATGGTGATGGACGATGAGCTGTCTTGTGTCTAGGACAGGGAGGAGACTGAAGGGAACAACAGCAGTTTCAAGTTAAAATGTATAATGCATAGGACATAAGACAATAGACTTCAATTTAAGTGTCAAACCTAACATTGAAATAGATCCTTGTGTGAGAAATGTACATAAACAGCTTTCACTTATCTATGATTATACACAAAGTAATAATATAATGGAACACTGGTTTCAGCAATGAAGTAAGATGGCTTTTCTACTCTCTCCATGTGTTTGGTAAATGATCAAATTAGGATGCATGAGGGTGCTTTACTATCTGTCACACTTACTGTGCATAGAGGGATCTCCACACAGATCTGCTCGACTGAAAAAAGGCTCTGTGAATGTGTATGTGTCTGTGCCTGAACAGCAGCATTCAAATTTTTAATGATTTTCTTTGTATTTTATGTTCCTGCACCTCAGTTGTGTTGCACTGGCTTGACCATTCACAAAATCTATTTGCATTGTCAACAATACAGTATACTGGGGTTCAATGATGCTGCTGCCTGCTATCTTTGACTCATAAATCTCTGCAGAGTGCCCAAAACGTGGAATACATTAGATTTTTGCTGATGCTTCATCTTCCTGGTGACAAAAGCTTCTGTGTATTCCGCTGCGTGGAAATGTCACCCAGGTGCACTAAGGGTTACTCATTAGCGCCGCAGCACTATGAAACAATGCATCGCGAATGGAGGCGGAGTGAGCCAGGGGCGGCCTTGAGATTTCTTTATTTTTGCTCAAAGGACAAAAATCAATGCGAAACAAAACTATTACATCTACCTTATTATGGCTCAATGAATTTATGATTAGACCTTTTTTTTTTTTTTTTTTTTTTTTACAGCATTGATGTAATTTCATTGCCGTGGGGTCTCTGTGGCTGCTGATGCTGTTTTAATGCGCTCTACGATGTTTTTAAGTTGTCAACACTTTGGGCCGCATCCGAGCATTCTCTCTCTTCTCTGCGGGCAGCTGTGTTTTGCAAAACATCTCATGTAAATCCTTGTTGATGTTTTACTTGTTCTGGGAGGAGATCTCGCAGCAAATTATACATTCATTACTCTACACTGTAATCATTAATTTTAAACTCTTATCCATCATTTAGAAAAGCATGAATAGCAAATTGCTTCTTATAATGTGCGTGTTGCTTATACCTCTCTAAAGTTAAAAGCTCAAATAGATTTGAAATTAAACTAGTCAGGAAAAAAAAAAAAAAAAATCCCTTTTTGTTGTTTCTCACTTGAGTGTGAGCAGACAGACCGGCACAGTGTGAAAACACATTAGTATCATAGCTTGTACTTCACTATTCCTGGCGTGTAGGTTACTGCCGCTCACAAAACCTAGACAGCAAAGATGGAATTTGTACAAAATTGGCCATTTTTTTCAGCAGGCTGTAATTTTGAAAATAGCCTTGATGAAACAAAAATGAAAGTATTTTGCCTGATGCAACACAGCCACTGATATAGATAGTCATATTAAACTCTGAAAATAACCTGTGCTGCCAAGCCCCCAGGTGACTCGCCAGGATTATGATTAGTTATTACATGCAATGCTTCTCTGTGTTACCATATTTGTTTTCACTGATTAATGGCTACAGTTTGTGGAAGAACTGAGGCCCGGCTGTAAAGCCTTAAGGAATATATTAGCTTTCATTGACCTTAAATGTTCTTACGCTATATAGACAAGCAACATTTTCCATAATGGGGAAGAATATATCAAAAGGGACCCTATTGTTTGTGACAATAATGAAATGATATATTGGTGATAATTAAATCATATTGTTAAATGAAAATAAGCACAGCTCCATTTCACTTTTGCTCAGGAAATTCCTTTTGTTGACTAGACACCACTGAATCATTTCCCAGTGAAAAGACCACTAGATGTAATTTCATCACTCGGTGCAGTGTGCATTCATATCTGTGCATTGTCGCCTGTGTGTGTTATTTCTTTTCTTTCTTTTGTCCCTTCAGATAACGCAGGCAATATTTTCTCCTCGTCCCGGAATAATCTTTAAGCAGCGAAGACAGAGTCCAAGAGAAAAGTTCCTTTAAGAAACTCTGGGAAATAAACTTAGCACTGATCCTAATGCCTGGGACTAACATGCGCGCATGCTATCAACACACACACAATGATATAACATGATGAATACATGGAAAACGTTCATTTAATATGTTTTTTTTTTTTTTTTTTAACTACAGCCTAAAATTATTCGATTTTATTTGAATTAATCAAATTCAATCTGTTATCTTACATGGATGTAATATGAAATTACAACACAACAATCAAACTGAAATGATACATTCGAACATACGCATACACATGAAAACGCCACAGAAAGTCCTGGAAGGTGTGTGGTGACGGACGGTTGAGGATGTTGAGGCTGCAAGAAGACGGAAGTGTGACGGAAAAAAGAACCAAATTTTCACCATAAAGTTGTCCTTGCCATTCATTATGGTTGTAATTTCAGCAGTAAAACTTTGTATTAGAATAAGGTAACCAGATATTCTATTAATGATAATGCGTTTCTTGGCTAATTTTAGTTATTAACAGGTCATTTTGACCTTTTGTTGTTATTTATTCGTAAGCAAATTGACCTTGGTGCCAATCTAAGCCAGATAGTTGAACCAACATTAGCTAAGATGCCTTAATATTTAAGATCTAAGATCTTAGATGCCAAAGATAACACTTCCTGTTTTTCTGAACATTAAAAAAAAAATCACAGAGCAGTGTGTTCACACTTCCGGTGGTTACCATGGTTACTTGACAAATTAAGACTGTCTCTTCTGGTGCTATTGCAGCACACAAGGCTGCTCAACATCAAAACAAAGACTGCCATACCTTAACTTTCATGACTTCCCAAAAGACGAAAACCATGGCAAAACTGGATGAGTTTAATAAGGAAAATGAAGGTCATAACACAAAATATTGATTTACGAGTTCAAACGAACAACCAATCAAACAAATCAAACCAACAGAAATCAATTATTACTTCCAAAACTATTAGAGTGCTAAATCAGAGTTAAAAAAAAGTATCTGTGTGCAAGAACTTGCCTGTGTGTGTATGTGTGTGTGTGTATATGTGTGTGTGTGTGTGTGTTTTAGATGCATGTGTGGCAAAAAGTGACACTTTTTGTGTGTTCTTTGCAGAGATATTTCTTGCATCGGAAACACAATATGTTTGTCTTTCCGTCTTTATTGCTAGGGCAGACCTGACACCTCTTTCTTTTAGAATCAGGTGGTCTCAGCGGGGTTGTGGCCGTGGTTGTTCTGGTTGGTGTTGTGGCCGTGGTTGTTCTGGTTGGAGTTGTGGCAGGGCTCGCTGAGGAGGATGCTGATGCAGATTCTCTCTGTGTTGCTGATGATGTGGATGGAGTGCTGGGTGAGCTCTGCATCTGTCTGACAATGGCTGCAGCATCTGGGTCTCGGGGCACTCGTCCCCTTCGCTCAATGTGTGGCTTGACAAGAGAATGAGTTCCACTCTTGGTGGATGTGGATCCACAACACAAATGCTTGTCAGATCTTGGACTCTTGATATCATTTGAAAGGTCTGAAGTGACATTTTTGCCCGGAAAATATTTCTGCCTGTCGATGTGTCCCAGAGACTATCAGTGGCTTTATTGCAAGATTTGTACACTCCAGCAAGAAGAAGTACACCAATGAAAGCATCAAGGTAATCCTCATCAATGTCTTTCCAGTTGTCTCCATGGACTTTTTTTCCCTCCAGGTTTGTCATAGCAATGATGACTCTTTTCTTATTGACATTGGCATAAATAGCTCAAAACATGTTTTTATGTCAATGACTCTGGTCACAGCAAACCTTGTGATACCAGGGGTCATTTTGATGACATTTTCAGCAGCTGCCCTGCCATGTGTATGTTGAGGTACTCAACTCCAAAAGATCCTACCATTTTTTGACTTGAATCCTTCAACAGGAGCAGCCTCAGCACCAGTGACCTCCTCATCAGACTTGGATGTGTCTGTGTCTTCTGGCTGGTACTCCACATTGTCCTCTTCCTTAGAAACTTGCTCCTCTGTATCACTATGCTGATCTGTGTCTTCTCCCTCATTTTCTCCAAAAATGTAATCTAGAGCTTCGCTCACCGTAAATCTTCATTTCATTTTTGTATGCTGCAAATTGGAGATGTGCCCTTTGCAAGTCAAATGAGTGAAGTGACCTGACGTGTCTGGACATGCTCATCTTTGTTTGTTTTGTTTTTTTGCAGCGATCCTGGACAAATGAGCATCCCCAGAAGCTCACATGATTGGGGGAGGAGGTAGCTGTCAATGACAATGCATGACAATGCATTTATGATTTCAATTTTGGCTCTAATTATTACTTTATAATCTTATTTTTATAACCGGGTCGAAACCGACCCTAACACTACAAAGGACATAATTTCAACTAGAGCATTTTATAATGCAGTGAAAAAAAAATGTTTTTGTTGAATTTTGTTGAAATCGAGGTTCCTGACAAAGTCAAAAAGCCTTGATGCAATAAACAAATTTTAAGTGATTATTTTATGCATTTAAAAACTAAAACGGGTCGGTGGCGACCCTAACACAAGAGGAAGGTTAAACCTAAACTTGTGCAGGACAACTTGGTATGATGTTGAGAATATAGTGAAGATAATTACAATGTATGCAATTTTGACATCAGTATTTTCTATATGTTGTGTAACAGTATTAATTAAAGGTGCATCATGCAAGTGTTCACTTTATTTATTGAACGTGCTGTAGCACTGTTCCAGACTCTTCCGGTCAGGAAACTGTAGCAACATGTTGTACTGCTGAACTCATCCTTGGTGAATCCAAAGTCTGCGATGTTGATCTGAAACGGTGGGGGCAGCTGAGAAGCCCTTCATTCGTCCTGTAAAGAGTCATATAATAACCATCACACTGACCACGAAGCTGCTACATTAACTTAAACAACTTTAACTTAAACATCTTGCACACTGCCTCTTTAAGGCTGAATAATCACTTTGGTCCGCCTGTAGTTTTAATGAATGTTTTTGTCATGAATGTTTTTGTCATGGGTTCCTCTTAACAAGAAGAACTCCCACCTTTTAACCCTTTAGAGCCCAACATATCAATTAATACCCGCATTTTTTTTTGTCTTTCTTAAATCTGAGATGTTTATTAAACCTTCTAACAAATTCCTAAAAATATTGTTATATTTGTTTTTTTTTTTTTTTTCTGTATTTGTATTAGTTCATATTATCAGTTAATATTTCACATTATTCTATATTTTATTTTTCTTTATTTGGTCAATGCTGATAGATAGATGTCTCAGAAACTCAATGTGTTTCATAAGATTTTAAATAACTACTTTAAAAAAAAAAAAAAAATGTGTGGTTATTCATCAAACATTTATATCATTTCGAAAAAACCCTGAGACTATTTGAAATTAGCATTTTTGAAGGTCAATGTGTTTTAAAAAACAAACAAAAATATAGACAATTTAAAACCATTATATTGTGTTGATTGTAAAGCTGGTTGAATTACTTGCAAGGAATAAATATTTTAGATTCAAGGAAACTGTTCATTTAAATCAAGTCAGTGGAAAAAAGTGTTTTTTTTTTTTTTTTGGCCAAAGATTTGGGCCAATTTGAAATATTGGTTTGCGCCAACTTAAGAAAAGAGTTTGAAGAAGAAAATCAGTTTGAACTGAACGGTTTCTGAATGTCAGATCTTTAGTGTGATTGATTAAAAAAAAATGGTCCAATGTTTTTTCTTTCTTCTGTGAGGTAAATATCTTAGTGTTTCAGTTATATTAAAGCATGACTTATCGAATCTTATATATATATATATATATATATATATATATATATGTAATGAGACGTCACTGCAAGAGATTCAGAAATGTTGTCCATGAGATGCAGACTTATTTCTATTGTAGTGTTCACATTGCTGCAAAACAACTGAACTGCATGACATTTTTACTCCTACATTATAACCATGACATGAATGCGCTGTTACTGTTCTGTAACGTGTTGTCAAGGGCGGAGTTGTGGTATTAATTTTCTAAACGCATCTGCCAGCAATTCTTCTTTAAACATTTGATATTTCATATGTTGCGCGTTTAAAAGACTTTTCTTTTTTCTTTTTTTTTTTTTTTTTCCTCCTTTTATTCCCCTTCCTTTTTTTTTAAATAGAGCCAGCTGCAATAAAACAAGGTAACCGTTGCCTTTCAGCCTTCCCGAGCGTGGCAGGCTCTCGGTGAGTGAGAGTGGGCTGAGATGCTCCAGTGATAAGAGATGGGAGGAGGAGAGAGGGGAGGGCGGAGGATGAGAGAGGGAGTGAGGGAGAGAGAAAGGCGCCTGGATCCATCTCTCTCCTCCCTGTGACGTTGCTGGGTCTGGTCCCAGGGTGTGCTGCTTTTTGGTCCCGTCTGACAAGAAAAGACTTTTAGTTGTTGCTTCGATCGTTCTGACCAACTGCGGAGCAGCGCGCGCTGTGTCGGTGCGGCGAAGGTGCAGTTTGCGGGTACCCTGTGTCCTTCTACTAACAACGCTGCCTCGTCTTGTCCCACATTACCACTGAACTGTTTTCCGTACTCCGCTCCAAGAGATAGGTGTGCACGAAAAAGGAGAAGGAGAGGGAGCGAGTGTGTGAGAAAAGAAATAAAGAACGAGGAGGAGAAGAAGTCGCCGGTCTCCACCGACAAGATGCTGAGAATAGCCGGCGTTTTGGCCGTAGTGGTTCTGAGCTTGAGCGCAGCTCACACCAAAGGTACGTGGGTGAAGGGCAACTTGCTTTGTTTGGTGCGCTTCTGTGAGTGAGCTGTGTCTTCATCCTGAGTAGATGTGTGGAGATGTGTGTGTGTGTGGGGAGACAAATGTCCATCTGCTACAGAAACGAATTTTCAATTCTCTCTCCGTGTGTGTGTGTGTGTGTGTGTGTGTGTGCTTTGATCAAGACGATCATTTCCCTGCAGTGTTTCTTGTGAACTTGTGACCACTTAATTACTGCCTAACTGTACAGCCCTGAAAGCACCCGAGTGTGTTTATTTCATCTTAAATGGCTCTACAGTGTGTGAAAATTGAGAATTCAATTATTGTGGTGTCTAGTGACCTTAGTGTAGCTTGATTGTTTTGACTGTGTGTGTGTGTGTATGTGTGTGAGGAAAGGGGTTATCCTCCTATCATGTGTTATATTAATACTATCAGGACCTGGATGGAGCAGAAACAATCTGTCTTATGATAAGATGTTGTCAAACTGTGGATGTTCCACTGATTTTCAGCGGTAGTTAAAAGCAGGGGGTTGTCAAAAAGTGGATAAGATAATCAGCGAAGTCCTTTTTTAACATTGGGGGTCAGTACCGTTCTCTTGGCAGGATTTTATTAAATCTAGTCCTAACTACTCCTAAGCTGAACGCTGGACTTTGGACTGTGCACATTTGAAAAAGCATGAACACGCTCTAAAAACTCTAAAATAAAAATAAATAAATAAAAAAAGGAAATCAAAAAACAATTAAATCATGCAGTACTGGCCCCAACATCCTCTGCAGATCACATCTGATTGTGGTCATATTTTCAGTTTTGGGTTAATACTTGTTGGAGCTACTTTGATAAAACAATACACAAATTCACCCAAACTTTGAAGCTGACTCCTTAAACCCTGTGTACTAGTTATATATGTAAATCAAGCATGGGTGAGATTTTTTACTGGTGCAGTTGGCTCTTTATAATTCCAAAACACATGACAAAAAATCCCCAAAAGCAACATATTCATGATAATAACATCCAGATGTCGTTAGTTTGTGCCATACTCTTGATAGTTCTGCCACAACGCTAAGCTAATTTTAGATCTTCCAGCTTCCCTAGTAGACTCAACTCTCTGATGTGCCTGGCATGTGCCGTAGGTGAGCTGGTAAATGCTGCAACAGGTTTGTGCTAATCAACTCCCCATAGACCGGCTGGCGTATCCACAACAAAATAACAAGGTGACACCTGTCAGTTTTGTCTGGCGGCCAAGAGACACCGTAAGTGTAATAAACTGCTCATCCTCTTCGCCTCCTGAGACGGGAATGAGCTTTCCTGCTGGTTGGCTCACTGGCTGCTGCAGTCTATGTTGTGTGTGGAGAAGGGAAGCATATGCTGATAGAACTGCTGCAGAACGTGACCTGGGCCAGGAGTGAGAGGAACACTTATAAACACTTTATCTTCATTTTTGATGACATTTGCTCGCAACAGATAGCAGGATTGCCAGGATGTCATTTGCCCGTGGATGCGTGTTCTTACAAATTCAATGAAGAGACTGTTGCCTGTTTCCGAAAGCGGCATATTAACCTGTTCATGTCTGGTAGCAGGAAATAGCAAGGTAGCCGCACAAGGAATGGATCACTGTATTAATTGTTTTTCTGTATTCACAGCTTTGATGTGAAGTGAACAAATTACTGCCAAGTCAGTGGAGGTGGATAAAACCAGGCTCACCATGGTTCTAATTGATTCCCTGGGGCTCTTGTGCGGCGCAGTTAAATTCAGGAGAAAATAAAAGTTGTCTGCTATCTGTTGTTGCACTGGCCCTCACTCTCACGACATGGTTGGCAGGAAGCAGAACCCATAAGAAGCAACAAATCTCAACCATTACCTTTTTCTCACCCCTGTATCTTTTTCTAGTATATTTTAGCTTTTGAAATGACGTGTCATGTTATGTGTCAAGTATGGCATAAAAAATCCGCCTCTTCGTGCCAATGTGCACAGCTGTTTTCCAGATAATTTTGAAGCACTGCAAACCCTGTCACTTTCTGTTTAGCCACCGTTTTAGCCCTTCCTTTAATCACCATCACACTCAGCCATCCATTCAGACTGTGTGTGTGTGTGTGTGTGTGTGTGTGTGTGTGAATCTACTTGGTATGTCCTTCAGAGTTGTCAGTAATCACCTAACACAAGCACTAACATCTGCGTGTGTACGTGGGATTGCCTGTGCACGAGGTGGAGGCAGAGTGATAGAGTGGAGCCAACATGTTGACAGCCGCCAAATATGCAAGAATGGGGGTGGTGATGCCGTTTACAAAGGAATTATTGCATCTGCAGATACATGCTGTGGCTCAAACGATTTCCCTAGGACTGACTGTGTCGCCCGCTTCTGGCAGTGAAACAGAAAGAGCTATAGAGTTTTTGCCAGTGCTGCCCTGGAGCCCTGCTTTTGTGTAATTCCAAGCAATATGAACTCTGAATTTAGATAGCTCATTACCAGCACAGTGTATTTTAATTCCACTACCCGCTGTGTGTCTCGTTGTTGGTGGAACCTTTTTGCTGCTTTATTAGGCTGTATCCAGATAAACACACTGTACTTTTTTTTTTTTTTTTTTTTTTCCGCCAGTAAACAGTCCTTTGGAAGAGGCTTCCTGGTAAGAAGCTTTAAGACTGTGACTTCAGTCTGACGCCTGCTTGCAAAGCTGCAGGATTAATTGACACACTTTTTTTTTTTTTTTAATCATTTATGGTTTTGTGTATAAGGCTTCTATATGTGTGGCTGGGTGTATAAAGCCGGTGCTTTTGAGTGCAAGGGATAAACAATGCCAAGAGGATAGTCATTTGAGGATCCCATTAACAAATAAAAAAGAGGGGGATTTATGTTCCTCTCACTCTTGTTTGGAGAGAGGTAGCGCAGAGGTAGTGGGAACACTATAAATCCTCCAACAAGGCTTTGACACTGGATGTGGCACAAATCCTGTCCATGCTGCCTTGGCCAGGTGAGACAGGGCTCAACGACACAGAGAAACAGCACACATCTTTTTTTTTTTTTTTTTTTAACACTTATTTTGTCCTTTCTTTTCAAAGCTCTACTGATCTTTGTACAGCCCGATGCCATTTAACAAGTAGGAGGGCTTAGTTGCTGTGTCACTAGAGGAGCTTCAGGGCACTGATCCCAACACAGTTCTACAGCCAGCGGATAAAAAGGCAGGGTGGGTATGTTAAATCTATTGCCTTGAAACAAGGAGGCGAAACAGAGTCCCTGTGATCCTGTGATTGCTGGTGTATGCCTGGTGACTCGAGCATCACACTGTTCGTCATAGCATGTTGAACATTTACGGAGCAAAACAGCTTTTATCTCGAATGAGAAAAGAACCTTTTCCTGTCTGCTTCGATGTGAAATATTAGATTAACGTAAGATAGCGGCAAAGAGATTTGTGAATGAAAAGGGAGTTTTGTCACTGAGAGTGGTCAGTGCACTAACATCTTCCTTCCATCTTTGAATTATATTCACACAGATTTTGACTCCTTTTTTCTGCTCTCTATATTTTGTCTCCTACTTTTAGAAGTGCGAGGAAGGAAGTGAGGGTGGTGGTTGTTGTGAGTAGAGCCAGTGATTGTAGGCATGTAGTTCAGTTTCTGACTGAGCTTGGTTCACTGCACAGTGAGTGTGGGAGTTTCTCTCTCTTATTATTTATTTACTCACTATACTTGGCAGGAGATACTTAGAGAGACAAGGCCCACTGATGTGCCCTACAAAGTGTAAGAGATTGAGAGACAGAGAGAGAGAAACATGGTCAAAGTAGTTTGCTCAGTTGTCATGGAACTGTAGATGCTGACACATCGTGTTTTCCCGAGCCTGTTAGGGATGTGATATCACTAAAAGCTCAACGTTTTAGCATTTTTTATGTTTGCTGAACAGCGCTCATCAGTCACAATTATGCAATTACTTGAAAACAGTAATTTAAAAAAGGTTAATGGTAAATTACAGAATAACGGTAGTGCCAGAAGAGAATAATCACAGGACACTATCCCTCAGACAGTCTAGTCTTGTAAAGGTGATATGTAAGGAATGCCTTGAGAATATCTTTACAAATTTGACACAATGGTGCATATGGGGGCAGCACAGCGGTTCAGGGGTTAGCGCTGTTGCCTCACAGACAGAGGGTCTTGGGTTCATCTCCGGTCGGGCGCAGTGCAGGGTTTTTCTGTGTGGAGTTCTACCTGTGTCTGTGTGGTTTCCTCCGGGAGCTCCAGGTTTCCCTCCACCGCCAAAAACATGCAACTTTGGGGATAGGTGAATGGAGCATGCTAAATTGCTCCTAGGTATAGATGTGAATACTGGGTAGAAGATGGATGGATGATTTATGTGGACTCAATGATGAACTGATTACATTTTAATTCAAGGTCAAAAGTCAAAGTCACAGTGAGCTCACAAAACATGTTTTTGGCCCTTTAAGACTACAATTCAGAGAATTCCAACTCACTTGGGCTTTCTGGATATTATAAAATTAATATGGATCCATAACTGCGTGCTGCATACTGCATGTGTTTTTATATGTGATCCTCATCGCTGCTGTACTACACTTAGTCACCACCACTTTTTCAGGATAATGCTTTAGACAGTTTAAGTTCCTTGGCAGACTCTTCGGTGCTGATTTGCTCTCATGGCCCACGGTCTATGCAGTAGACACCTATTACTCTCTCTCTCTCTCACACACACACACACACACACACACACACACACACCAAGGAGCTCTTCGGGATTTCCAAGGGACTCCTTCTGCCACCACTTCAGCCCTCCTCTCAGCCATTTGCTCCTGCTTTCCAATCACTTAGTTGTCGTCCAATCTCACCAGTGAACTCTGCCATTTTTCAGTGTGAGGTGATGACGCATATTGAGCTGCACACACACACACACACACACACACACACACACACACACACAACAGGAGGAGAAGTGGGTAGATAATCACCTACCCAGCCATGTGGCACTGGGTTGAAGAATTAGGCAAATAATGTCATTTCTTACGCCACATTGCTCTGAAGTATATATGAAGTTAGAACTGACAAATACTTACCTAATTACCTAATAAGTATATAAGAGGAAGAATATAAAATATCAATCCCAGTTAAAGCTGTGAAATGTCATCAAAACAGACAAAAAAATGGAAATTGAAAATTACTATTAACTTTGTTCTTCTGTATTTTCATAGCATTATACTAGTGACAGTAATATGCAATATGAATTTCATGTGAACATAAGGATGAACTTGTCAATTTGGTGATCAAAGGTCAAAGTGTATTAAAGTATCAAAGTGTAATGAATTGTTACTGGACTAGTTGGCAGAACCCTGAGGCAGTAATTCTAATCTGCTCATTGTTTTCCACTGAACTGGACTGAAGACTGTGCTGTTCCTTCTCTTGCCATCCTAATGTTGCTTGACCTTAACGTATTGTGTTGTAAATCCAGCGCCATCTGCTGTGTGCCGAATTGCTGCGGCGTCGTCATGCGTCCGGCAAAAACAGAAGGCTGGTGGTTCGGCTGCGCCAGGCTCCAGAATGCTGCAGCTGATGAACAAATATCCAGTGGAAATTAGGGGTTAATCACCTGTTCCAGCACTGTTAGCAGCAACACATGCACTTCATTGTCAGTCTGCACACACAAAACCCCATTAAAGGTGTTTGCAACGTGTATTTGCTAATGGTTTGCAAGGCTGATGATTATCCACAAATACTGGGCTTCCAGGACAACACTTATTAATCGTTCTGTAATTGTTCAGGCTGCATTCCCTGAAAGGACTGACACAGTCACGAAAAAGCAGAAATACACTCAACTTAAGCAGTCTCTGCGTGATTTTGTCTTGATGTTTACGTTAAATGCTGACACTTGTGTGTCTCTTCTCCTATCTGTGTCCAATTTCAATTAATCCAGCCATTTCCCCTTGAGGTTGCAGTTGTCATCCCTCATGCTAGCCACAAGCTTATACCTTTACTCCCCCAATTAATAAATAAACACAATGCTGCTGCTGTTGCTACGAATGTTTTATTCAAAGCCATAAACACTCATCTAGCATAAACATTTTATCCCACACTCATAGTACTCATAGCAGCGTTTTCAGTAGGACATCCACAGATATGTTGACAAAAGGTAAGTTATTTAGGGCTGGTTGTTGTGAGTCACAGTACTAGTGTCAGCATCACTGGTGTTAGTCCAGCCTGCCAGCCGATGTGAGTCTATCACACTTCTGTGGGGTTATGACTGGTAGTGATTTGGACTCAAGCTCTGCCCGGTTCATACGCATTCAATCATTTCCTTTATCTCTTTCCACTTATATCAAATTGCTGCTACTTTCTTTTCTCGTTCTCCGTAAAAGGACTCATGTATTTTGAAAATTCACAGAGCAGGGTGTCACACATGATCAGTGTATTATCACGCCTACTTATAGTGAATCCATAGATTCTACATTCTATATTATTAGAAGGCTTTGAACAATGGCATTGCTGCCATATTGTTTTTTTTACGGCAAATTGTGTTGATTTCTTCCTTTAGAAATATTTCATGCTCACTGAAAACAGACATGCGGTGCTGTCCTTGGTCCGTTGCTGCTCAGCAAGAAGAAGCAGCAGCAATGGAACTATCCATTGTGCTGAAAGTAGGCTCACTAATTTTGTCTTTGCACCAGCTCATGCCCCATTGTATAAATGTGCATTTGCATAGACTGGTGTGCAGGAATAGTGGAGGGGTAGATATATGTGAGAATACACCAGGGATCTGACAGCTTGTCACTGCTGTGATAAGACTGAGCAGTGATTGATGAGTGACAGATGGATGAGTAAAAGTGGCCAGGAACTGTGCAGTGTCGTGATGATAATGATAAGCAGCACTTGTGTAACACTGAAGTGATAATAGTAATGTAAGCTCGGATGATGGGATGCTCTCACCCCACTCTCACAAATAGCTTCTACATGAATTCAGAACCTTTCTGCCAAAATTAGACCAGTTCTCATCCTTTGAACCGCAGCCGTCACAAAATACAGAAAAATAGTCAGTTTAGTCAGACTCTTAAATGCCCACCACATGTGTCCTGCCCACTCCCATACACCCCATCCATGCTATCGATGGTCTGTAAATATAAATTTTGTTTGTTTTGGTGTTTTTATGTGTGAAAGGAAAGGAAATAAAGGGAAATAAAGAGTCTGCATTGAAACTTGCACTCTTATGTTAGAATGCTGTTCATAGATTTCAGGTCAGCATTCAACACAATCATCCCCCAGCAGCTCATTCACAAACTGGACCAGCTGGGGATCAGCACCTCGATATGCAACTGGCTGCTGGATTTCCTGACAGGAAGAGGGCAAGCAGTATGGGTCGGCAGCAACACCTCCGGCACCATCACACTGAACACGGGGGCCCCCCAAGGATGTGTGCTGAGCCCCCTCCTCTTCACTCTGCTGACTCACTACTGCACACCGTCACCCAGCTCTAACTTTTGCATCAAATTCGCGGATGACACAACTGTGGTGGGTCACATCAGCAGCAACGATGAGACGCACTACAGGAGCGAGGTGAGCTGCCTGGCTGAGTGGTGCAGTGACAACAACTTCTCCCTGAATGTGGAGAAGACTAATGAGATCATTGTTGACTTCACCCAGCATGCTTCACTAACCATCAACTGTTCTGCTGTGGAGAGAGTAAGCAGCACCAAGTTCCTGGGTGTGCACATCTTTGAAGACCTGTACTGGTCAAAGAACACTGCATCACTGTCCAGGAAAACCCAACATCAACTCCACTTACTCTGCAAACTGAGGAGAACCAGAGCCCCAGGCCCCATCATGAGCATCTTCTACAGGGTCACCATAGAGAGCATCCTGACCAGCTGCATCACCGTGTGGTACGGCACTTGCATCGTGTCCTGCCGCATAAAAGCTCCAGCCGGTTGTGAGAGCAGCTGAAAAGATCGTGGCTGTCTCTCTCCCCTCCCTCCAGGACACATACCACACCCGCCTCACCTGCAAAGCCCTCTGCATCGCAGGTGATCCCACCCACCCGTTCCAACAGCTTCTTCAGTCTGATGCCATCAGAAAGAAGACTGAAGAGCCTCTGGGCCAGGACCAGCAGACTGAGAGACAGCTTCGTCCACCAAGCTGTCAGGATGCTGAACTCTCACCCCACCCTGCCCTCCCTCCCACTTCTGACCCCCGCACACACAAATTCTGGACTTTCACCCACATGCTTTTATATTTAATAGTTTTTCTACCTCTGATTGTTATGGAGTTATGTTTAAACATTTTTTTTTGTGTGTAACACTGTGGGCCAAGGAAGCACAGCAATTTCAATCCTGTGTATGACCTGTACATATGGTTTTGACCTGAATAAACCTGACTTTGACTTTGACTTTGATAAATTGACACAAAATATGCCACGAGCCAGTGTTAATTAAGTTAAACTAAGGACTACAAGTAAAAAGTACACAATCAGTGGTGTGCAGAGTAGAAGAAGTGAACTTTCTTTGCTAAACATCTGTAGCGTCGCTCCTCATTTGTCCTTGAAGCTAGTGTCTCTAAGGTGCATGCACGGAGCTGCTAGTAGCACGACATGTTGAATCTTCATCCTCACAAATGTAGAGTTACAATGTGACTAGTTTGTGTGTACGTGTATGTAACTATTTGACTCTTAATAGGTAATAACTGAGGGAACTGTTCCATAGTTTCTTGTTGCTTATGCAGTACAGAATATATAATTATAGTTGTCAAGAAACAAGCAATGTTTTAACAGGTGAAACAGCTACAAAAATAGGCAAGCTTCACACTCTTTTACTGATTGACAGTATTGTCAGCATTCAAACAAAGCATTGCGCTAAAAATTGCAAAGAAGAACACGACTACTATCCAGAAAAACTCAGATGTTAACGATGTACGATTCAGAATATGTTAAAAAATATACGTATATAAATTCTAAAAAATTAACGTCATAACAGAGAAACACCTTAAGGATAGTGCACCTAATATATGCTTGAATATATGAAGAGGAGTGTGCGTGTTCTCTCTGTCTGTCCATGACTCTCTCCAGCGTCATGGCACTGGGCCAAGAACCATAAAGCATCTAAAAATAAATAGTGTTCCAACAGTCTGAAGTGTATTGAGTTGTAGCCAGTGATGCCGGCTGCTTGGCCATATTTTCAATCTGTTATTGAAAAATCAAGACCCAGTGATCCTACGAATCCTACGGCTTTGTGATGAGTGTATGTGTGTATACATGGGTGTGTGCGTGCTGGCTTATGAAAGACTCAAAACCTGAAATATAGACTATATTACATACAGTATATTACATATAGTTTATGTAATATAGTGTCCTTCTTTCCCAGATGTGTAGTGATAGTTTGTTCTCTTAAACACCCAAATGCAAGAACACACTGGCACATGTGGAGCATTGAAGGTGAAGTGCTGGGAGTGTGTAGAATGCCTGTCATGGATGCAGTGATTTTATCCCTCTGCTGTATCTGGGCCACTCTCTCTCTCACACACACACATAATATGAGGTCGTCATGCCTCTCTTTTGGGGTACACCCCTGCCCCCTGTGGCTGGCACATGTATAAACGTGTGTATGTGGCTGTAGGTCTAGCCGAGTGTGTGTGTTTGTGTGTGCATGCATCCTGCGTCTAGGTCAAATCCTGAGGGATGCGAACTCTGCCGGGTTGTTTCATTTTTAACAGGATGCTCAAGGCCTCATTTGTCCCTATGTGTTTTGGGAAAAATCAACAAGGTGCTCTCATCTCCTGCCAAAGGAAGAAACCGGAGAGAAAAGGAAAGTGAGAGAGCGCTGAACTGAGTATCTGTCAGCTCTAATACAACCCCAGCAAGCTGTGGTAGTTAGCAAAAAATAATATTTGATTACTTTTCAAACATGCATGTTCCCACATGTTGTACCGTGGACCAGCTGTCACGCTGCAGCTGCTGCTTTACTCTGCTTTACTGCTGCTTACTTTATTTGTGTCCTGTCTGAGCCCATCTTTTGCTCCCGTCCTGCAGCAGACAGCAGTCTGGCTGCAACAGCTCCCACAGTGTTACTGGGAGGAGGATCTGGGTCATCGTGTACCTGCTCCTCCCATTGCTTTGCATCCTTTCTCTCCCCCCTTCTGTTCAATCTCCCCCATCTTATCTTCTCCTCTGTATTTTAGTTGTGTCATTTTTTAGCCGGTAATATCACAAATTCAATCTGTCCTTTCTTTTCAGTCTGTCCTCTTCGATCTTTGTCTTTTTCCTGCTCCTGCTGGGTTTACGTGGTGCAGCATTAATATGGAACAACAAGGTTTAGCCAGGCCTTATCACACCTTTGTCTCCTTCCCTCAGGATCTGTCTCTCTTTCAGTTTTTGCCTCTTTCACTGGGACCTCACAGAGATTCTTCTTTTGGAACCGACACTAGGCTCAGACCATTTTAAAACTAAAGTTTTAATACAACTTGTGTTTTAGTTCTGCCTTCGGTGTTAACATTAATAATCTGTTTGTGTTTATCAGGACCAAAGGCACCCTGAACATACTGATAGAGTTTAGCTGTAACATGCACAAAAACATCTTGGTGCCCACCCACTGACTTTCATGTGAACATAAAAACACGTTGGCTGTATAAACAAGAAATAACCCACAAGTATATGGAAAACACATATTTCAATCCTAAGTCATTCTCCTGCATGCACATGCACCATCGTAGGCTACAAGCTAATAATTGGGTAGTGAATAATTTGGTGCAATATTCATCTATTAAAACTCAGATGGTTGGTGGGAGACACTCACACACACTCACACACACACTGTCAAGCGATGTCTGTCTGCTCCCCACCTCTCCTTCAGTCTCCATGCTCTCTATTCGATGTTTTGTCACTTGGATACACCGTTTGTTAACAGTGTCTGTGTGTCTGTTGGTGTGAAGGTCACTTATTTTTCTAAGCAGCATATCATTATTAAATCATTAATCTAACTCTAGCTTGCTCACCACTCTGCCTCTCTCACTGTTTGATTCTCATGTTGTGTATGTGCATGATTTGTGTTGCTCATGGGTGTGTGTGGAAAGATAATCCTGTTTGTGTTTAACAGGTCCATGCACGTCTGCTAGAGTATATGTATGTGTGGGCCGGGGCCCCCTTGAGTTCTCATTATGGTGAGAGTGGATGGCTGAGCCCAGCCCCAACATCTGTCTCTGAGAGTGGAGGGGCCCCACACCAAGCTCCTGGCCAGGGAACTCCCTGAGACGTGAGACTGCTTTCTGTTGCGTAATGAACCGCACAGCGGCATCATGCACCTCGCACCTTGCACAGTGGAAGAGTTCAGCACTGTGCTCCAAACCAACTTTTACATCAACATTTTCATCTCTAGTGTTTGTCAGCACAAGGTTTTAACCATCATCTTTGTTTATGTAGAAAAAAAATTACCAATATTTGTAAACTCTCTCTCTCTCTCTCTCTCTCTCTATATATATATATATATATATATATATATGTATGTATGTATATATATATATATATATACACAAAATCTCCTTCTCACCCTCCTGGGTGGTATATGTGTGTGTGTTATTCTCAAGCTGGGGTCTTCTACCAGAGGCCTGGGAGTTTGAGGGTTCTGCGCAGTATCTAAGCTCTTTCTAGGACTGCGCTCTTCTGGACTGATTCTTCCGATGTTGTTCCTGGGATCTGTTGGAGCCACTCTCCCAGTTTGGGGGTCACTGCCCGGGGTGCTCCTACTACCACGGGAACCGCACTCGCCTTGACCTTCCACATCTGTTCTTTCAATCCTTGGTACTTTTCAACCTTTTCGTGTTCCTTCTTTCTGATGCTGGCGTCAGCTGGTATCGCCACATCTATCACCACTGCCTTCTTCTGCACTTTGTCCACCACCACTATGTCCGGTTGGTTGGCCAGGAGCTGTTTGTCAGTTTGGAAGCTGAAGTCCCACAGAACCTTGGCTCTGCTGTTGTCCGCCACCTTCTGTGGCACGGCCCATTGGGATTTGGGTACTTCTATTCCATACTGGTTACAGATATTCTTGTACACTATTCCAGCTACCTAGTTGTGCCTGTACGCTGACCTGGCTAGCATCTTCCACCCTGCCACTATGTGCTGGACTGTCTCAGGGGCTTCTTTGCACAGTCTGCACCTTGGGTCTGGTCTACTGTACTCTAGTTTTAACAGGCAACCTTTAGAATAGAATTTGTTTCACAGTTTCTCTCAACGACAGATGGCGAAAAGAATGAAGACAGATACAAAAATAAAAGTAACTGTCAACATGTTTGTCATGCTGAGAAAGGAGCAAGGACATAATTCAACGTGAGGAATAAAAATTATTTCACCAATAATGTTAAATATTTAAATAAAGATTGCACCAAAAAAAATATATGACAAAGTTGTTCTGGAAAAACTTTGATGTCTACATTTTCTCTTTTGTTTTTCTGTGCTGTTTTCCCATGTGTATGTATGTATGTGAGCATGGCCACTGTTCATTAGCTGCAGAATCCAATGATTATTAATCATCTACTTTACAGGAGATTAAAAACAGTATTTATTAAAATCCTCATACACTCAGTATGTTCAACCTGTACAAACCACAGACAACAGCACTACTGATAATGATCTTTATTGTGAAACTGCAGATGTTTCCTTATCACCGTTAATTCTAAGTCTCTCATGAGTCATGCTAGAATATACTCAGAGGAAATGAAACAATCCACCTGTTTTTATAACTGCAAAGAAAAAAAAAAACCCTGTTCACTACCTAAATCCTTCACTACATCTGAGAATCCCAACATGTTATGTTTCTAGAATATACACAGCTGCTGCCCTCTCTCTCTTTTTCTCACACACACAGATATAGAATGCACATGAACCATTGACTACCAGTGATTCTTCTCCATTTATATAATATTGTGGGTACACCTCAAAAAAAAAAAAAAAAAAAATTATGTCCTGCTGTGTGGCATTTCCCAGGTGTGATTTTCAAGAGTTTGTGTTGTGCACCTGATGCTCCTGAATATATGAAATTGTTTTATGTGTTTATGTGTGTTCTGCATGTGTGTGAGCGAGATATGAGGTCCTGCTGTTGTCTGCCCTGTGAGTCTTGGTGAATCTTGTTCCATCTGTCTAAATGGTGACAGTTGTCCTCTGTTGCTTGCAGCCAAGAGACATTTACACACACACGTGTAGGCGTTGACGTGGAGACTCCAGGTGCTCTTAAACCTCTGATTTGTCACCATCTTTTTCACTCTCCACTTCCTCTTATTTACCTGCCTTCACTTTGTACCTTTTTACTTTGTGTGTATATACGCCAGGATCATTTTTGCCTGCACCTCAAGCTTTGTTGTTGTGGTGCAGGCAAAAATGACTTGTCCCTGGCTGGGTGGGTAATTTTCTGGTGACATTGGTGCTTTCATCCAAACAGTCTCTCAGCACGCTGTGTTTATGAATTGGCACCATAATCATCTCTTTGCCACTTTTTCTCCATTTCCAGCACCTTGGGAGGAGAGGCGAGAGGGGTTTTGGGTTTATATGCAGATGCTGAAAAACTGATTGAAATCTGTGACAGACTGTTGCAAGAAGCCGGGAGAGTCAACAGATGAGAATAGGTGAGCGATTGACTGACAGGTTGAAATTGAAATAGGAAGAACACTCTCAAGCTAGAAGAAAGAGAAACAGAATGAAGAAGCAGGACTTCCAATGAGGTTGAGAAAATTGGATGGATATTTGTTGAATCACATTTAAAGATGCTATCTGTTGCATTTTCATTTAAATAAATTTCATGTTGGGCTTATTTTGAATAAATGGAGGAACTGTTTACTCTTCCTGTGTGTTGCCGTTCACCATCCGCAGTGTGTAAGAACTGCCTGTATGAACAAGAAACCCTGTGTTTGGTATGAGTAGCCACACATAATGGACAATTATAAATCACCGCTGCATCAACTTTGCTTGTGATTTCCAGTCTGTCTACAGAACAAAAGACCTGAGAAGGATGAGCTGGAGGTAGCCAGGGCTTGCTGCTTACCAGCGACTAAACTTGACATAGTCATCGAACAGACCTGGTGGGTCTGACACCATGTAGTTCCTAGTTCCTAGTGTAGTTCCTATGTTCAACCTGATGGAAACATCATGGCATTCACATGCTCAGCGGCTGCTAGTGAGCGGAGGAGCTGCAAGCGTAGTCGTGTCTGTAGTCAACGTAGTCAACTGGAGGTGAAAACGTCACTTGTTCAGTATCGATTAGTATCTGAATTTTCTGATCTTTTTTTTTTTTTTTGACATCTTGTCAAAGGGTATCCGTGACAGGTGGTCTTTTGAAGCAGAGGACGCAGAGATTGCAGCAGGAGGAAGAAGTTTTTATTTGTTCTTCCACGACCCAGCACCACATGCATTATTTACAGTGTAAAAAAAAAAAAAAAAAAAAAAATGACTCAAGGGTCTAAGAAATACAAGTAAGTTTAAGACAAAAAAAAAATAAAATAAAATAAAAATACAGTTTAAGAGTCTCACTACACTGAAAATTAGAACACTGCTCTCTCTCTTCTTCTAGCCCTGACCGCACTTTTTACACAGCTTTTATGTGGTCAGACCCGGTGGATCATACCACTTACACAGGTAAGTATAGGGGTCAAAATGGCGACCACCACTGACACAATTCAAAATCATAAAAGCATACAAAGCTGTTACAATAAAGATAACAAAAATAAGTCTTCCTGACGCAGGAGAGGATAATACAAGATGTAGAGAGTAAATACATGAATAATTAAACATAATTAAAAAAAAAAATATAAAATATCCGGCCACTACCATTGCGCAGCCTCGTGCAGTGCTGGATGCTCGTGAGCGGCCCTGACTCAGGTAGTGTCGCTATAAAAGCCCGGTGGTGATGGTGCGCGCTCCTTAGACACCACCGAGACCATGACGGCACATGAAAGTTTGAATGTGTGTGATCCGGATTTATAATCTCGTTTAAGATGTTTGAACAATGGCGATCATGTCTGTCGTCATATTCTGTGTTTGCGATGCTAAAGTAATCCTACTATATCCTACAGATTTTATACAATTCAATTCAATTCAATTTATTTTATTTATATAGCGCCAGGTCATAAAAACATTTATCTCAAGGCACTTTATATAGAGAAACCCAACATTTCCACAATGAGCAAGCGCTTGGCAACAATGGAGAGGAAAAACTCCCTTTTAACAGGAAGAAACCTCCAGCAGAACCAGACTCAGAGTGGACGGTCATCTGCCTCGACCGGTTGGAGTGAAATGAAAACAGGGAAAAGAGAAGAGACAGAGGAAAAAGAGTGAGGAGGACGGGGGAGGGGGGAGGAAGAAAAGTGGGTGACCAGAAAGAGACAGTAGAGAGTAGATGGTTACAAGTAGTTGTTAAAGTAAAATTATCATTACAATTAATATTACAATAATAATAATAATAATGATGAAGATGAAAGTGATGATGTCGTCAAAGAATTGGAGTCCAACAGCTCTGGAGTCAAAACTTCCTGTAAAAGAGAAAGGGGTGGGGGGAGACACAACTGCGAGAGAGAGCAGATGATGTTAAAAATATGTAATATTTAAATATAAATATCAGGACATGAAGTGTGAGGGAGAGAAAGAGACGTGAGGAATGAGGGACAGAGAGAAGAGGAGCAGTGTATTGTCAGAGTCCCCCAGCAGTCTAATCCTATAGCAGCTTAACTAAAGGATGGTTCAGGCAGGCCCATGTCCTGCCTGGACCATACTTAACTATAGGCTTTATCATAAAGGAAAGTTTTTAGTCTAACCTTAAAGGTAGAAACGGTGTCTGCCTCCCGGACCCAAACTGGGAGCTGGTTCCATAAGAGAGGAGCCTGATAACTGAAGGCTCTACCTCCCATTCTGGTCTTAGAGACTCTAGGAACCACAAGTAAACCAGCAGTTTGTGATCGAAGTGATCTATTAGGATAATAAGGAACTATGAGTTCCTTAAGATATGATGGAGCCTGATCATTAAGGGTTTTATAGGCAAGACGCAAGACGCAAGACGGATGTACTGACATAGTGACCGGTATGTTTTACAACTAAAAACTATATGTTTACACACTCATTCATACATTCAGACCACACACACACACAATGTCCATAGCAACCGTGATGGGTGACGGCCAGTCACAGTATTACACATCGCTACTCCCTATAAGCCTTTATTGTTAACCACAGAAAGGAAACACTTCATTCATAGAGTTAAAGAATTAAAGTTATTTAATTCTGGCTTGTGATTTCCGTCCCCCAAAGTTATGGTGAAAGTGTTCTGGGTCTCACTGAAGACAATCCAATTAATAATTAACAGAATTCTAGTGGGAGGGGAATGGAGGGCATATAATAACAGAGGCTTTGAGCTGGTAGCAAAAGATTAGGGTGCAGTTGTTTTACAAGACCAATTCACTGTGAGTCATCATCTGTCCTCTCAATTCCATCTCTTGGGTTTATAGACAGAAAGTTGTCCATAAAGTTACATGGATGAATGGATGTAAGCATATGCCTTTTTTTTTTTTTTTTTGTCACTGAGGTTGGATGATATTTGTGTGCTTGCTCACTTGCAGGGTTTAAATTGCTGATAGCAACGGCCCATTTTAAATCTGAGGCTGGTGACAAATTTGCAGTAATCTTCTGAAGATAACATGTACGTAAACATGTGCTGAAGCAGTAAACAGTACAACGACATATCTAATATCAACCTTGTATATGTATGCATGGTTTATGACTTGGCAACTTCTACGGTTTACTCCCATCGAGCCAGCACCCGCTGCCAGTGGCAACATGCTGGCTCCACAGGATTGGAATCCAATCTGTCACTTGTTTATATGTTGTATATCACTTTCTGGGTGCTGTAAATCTCTGTTGGTGTCTGTCCATGACCATCTTTGTTTTGCTTGGATTACATCTGTTTTTTTTTTTAATGAATTTCTATATTACTGCATGCCACTCCCATTTTCTGACATCTGTGAAATTTAGATAGCCGGCCTGAAATCACTATCGATCTGCGTAATGGAGGGTGTGATGCTCCTGTCAGTGTAGTGATGTCATGAGAAGAGACATGGACAAACGCGCAATCTTTTCCCACATGGCGGCCCAGAGATGCCACCTATATTATCAATCTATCACATTGGTGTCACTTTTTCCGCTATCGATTTCTCCACCTGAGACCTGGCTGATGACCAGAGAAACGACCTGAAATTAACGAGCAGAGGTGAACGTTTTTGACTTGACCTGCTAAATAATCCTCTTCCATCTTAACAAGAGTACTTCACAGGTCATCTAGAGGCCGGTGCTGTTATTATGAAAAAGCTTTTTTTGTTCACAGAGCACCATCTTAGAAAACAACAGCAATGGCTTCAACAGGAAAATCAATGCATTTCCACCTCCATTGGGCTTGGTAGCACTAAAAGCATTCTCTGTCCTGCTTTTTAGCAGCATTTATTAGTCTTTCAGCGGCTGACTCTGATCTCCCTCTTCATCTAAACATCTAAGATGAAGCTTAAGTGGTTACGAGCTCTCCTCTGTCTCCTTCCAGAAAAAAAAGTGGTCAGTGAATTTGGATGTTTTGCTTTTTAGAGGCAAAGAACATAGCTTTTGTTTGTTGGAATAGATTAGTTGGTAATTGTTTCTAATTTTACGTGTTGACCTTGGCAGGCAGTGGGGAAATTCCACTTCTATATTCTGCAAAATGTTTGTGATAACTAAGCAGAGAACAAATACATCTGCTGTCGGAGCCATGATGAAAATATAATGGTTGATAAATATTCAAAAACCTTCATCAGTGTTTCTGCTCATCCACAGTAACTCAAACACTTGTAAGCTGGGAGATTTTCCAACCTCCTCCACTTCTTTTGACAATTCATTGATAGAGGCAGCTGGATAGTTCTTGGAAATACTGTGTTCAATTTGTCAAGTCTTTTCAGTTGTGATAGAAAGCAGAAGAAGGAGTATCTGTGTCTGGCTTCGGGCCCACACAAGTGGCTCTGAGCTATTTGTCTAAGTTGCCTGATTCAGCTGTTGATGGAGGTATTATTTGCAATTGGAGTAAGGATGAGTTGCAGCAGATTGTGTGGAATATGAGGGATTTTCTCAGCTCCCTAGCCCAGGGGTAGGGCTATGAGACAAAATAATCCCTCAACTAGTGCAGTATGAAATATGAAATCCTTGGTGGAGAAAATCCCATGTTTACGTGGACATACAATACCAGTGCTTCCATTACTGTGGAGGGATTTTTTTGGGAATGGACATGGTATTTTTAAGGGTTATTTCCCCTCCGACCAAAGGCTGCTTGATTTATAGCACTTTTTCCAATCAACACACTTGGAAAAAAATACACTTTTCTTGCGTTGCTGTTGTAACCTCAAGACTTACAATAAGTCTTGAGGTTAGTGTAATTGAGGTGTATGTTGAGGTTAAACATACAAAAGAAAGTAGTTTAGGCTTATTGAAGTTTCAACAGAGTTGGCCAGGTTTCAAGCCATTCCATTACTTTGCTAAATGTAGCAAGTGGCAGCCTTAGATTAATGCAGTGCTTTACTCTGTATAAGCACTGTATGTGATACACAGGTGTATATTTACTAAGAAAGCTCGAGCATTTCCACGACAGCTACAATGTGCAAGGATACATAGCATTTGACTTCACTGGTGTTGTTTTGCATCTGCTTTGTTGACCTGCATCAATAACACTCGTGTTGTACAATGTTTGGCTGTGTTATGCATTGATCCTGGTGATTTCTCACAGGATATGTGAGTGTGGGTTGCACCGAGGAGGTATCCCAATCCCATTCCTGAACTGCTTCAGCTAGTTTCTATCAACCTGCAGAAGCCATGGCTCTACTCTGAGCACACCGGTGAATATCCAGTCTTCACCCTCACCGTAAGTCTGAGCCCAGCCACTCACCACCCTGAAACTCATTACATCTGATATTTGCATAACAGTAATGTGTTAATTTAGATTTAGATTCTGTGATTTTCTGTAAATTTGTGCTAATTTTGGATAGAAACTTAATTTTCAGAATGATTTTCACTACCTGGGAGCTGCTGTGCATCAAGGTAGTCAAAGACCCAGTGCAGTACTTCATTTCAGAGGCAACTGCCACTAATAGTTATTCTGCGAATTTGTTGTTAGCAGTGTGACTGCCCATTACCAGCTCATGTGTTCAACTGTGTTTGTCTGAGTGAATAAGCAGGTACTTTTTTTAATAACATGTTTGCTAAATCAGTGTCAGCAGTGATGAGATGAGGATTGTGAGCGTGTATGTGGGATGCTTACTTAAAATGTTGCAGAATGTTGCAAAGCTGTTAGGATGACTGCTCACGCTCAGTATCTTTCTGTGATGGGCAGGCTGTCTTGCGAGACATCTAAAAATAAAAACCAGTGACCTTGACTGGCCACTGCTGACAGAGGAGAGGTGATTAGAGAGATAGAGGGTATGTGTGAATGTGTTTGACTGAGAGATACAGAAGTGAGGGAGACCGAAGGGAGACTTTAGGTGTAAGCAGTATATGTGGCAAGCGCAAAGGAGATGTGGAAGGCATTAAAGGAAATACATTATCAAAAAGAAATAATAAAGACCCCCATTGGTGTGCACTTGAAATTTCCATCCATCCATTTTCTACCCCTTTATCCCAGGGAGCTATCCCATCTGCTTACAGGCGAAGGGAGGTTCCATTGTCAAACAACCATTTGCACATACATCCACAATTTAGTATGCTTAATTCACCTTTGGCGGTGGGAGGAAACCCACGCAGACGGGGGGAGAACATGCAACCTGGGAATTGAACCCAGGACCTTCTTGCTGTGAGGCGACAGCGCTAACCCCAGTGCTGGCGCACTGCACGTCTTCAAATTTGTGCACGGCAATATAGCAAACCATACACTAAGGTTTTGTCGTTAATATATTGTGAGTAAGTGCTTTATTTCTTATGAGCGTTTTTTATTAGTCTGCTTCTAGACGTCTGAATACCAGCTCTAATTTATGATTCTTCAAACCATACAGGTTGCTGTAAATCAGCTTATACAAATAACACTTCTTAACTCTGCACATATCTTTGACTGATGGGAGCTTCTAGCAACCATTTTCACAGCCTGTTATGTATTGAAAGCAGCGTCAGTGAGGTGGCACATCCATCGCTTCCTGATTGTGGCAAAAAAAAAAAAAAAAATACCAGTCAAAGCAGAAAACAGCTGACAATATGTCTGACTGAAAAATGAAGGATGAAGGATGGGCACTTCAGTCTAATCTACAGTAATCTCTCCAGTCTACTCTGTTAATGTGACAGCAGAGGATAAACAGAAAACATCTAAAAAAAAACATATCACTGATGGTTTGTAATTTTACTGCACTTTAACGGCATACAATTACAGAGTATATTATGTGTTATGTATATTTTGCGAAAAGCGCTTTTCTGATTTTACCTACCTTAGAGTATGTAAGAGATGGAGCATGGTAGAGGTAGTCATAGCCATTTTAGTGGGAAGTTGGTGCACAAGTGCACCATAAGTAGGTACACTGGATAAATGGCAGACACTGTAGTGCAAAGTGCTTTGAGTGGTCAAAAGATGACTAGAAAAGCACCACAGAAGTGCAGTCCATTTATGGTTCGATTATTACCACCACCTTATTATTTTTTTAAAAAATCCATTGCTAGAGGCATTACATTTTTTACTTGTGTGTCTCCCTAGTGAATGCGATAGTTCAATAACACCTTTACCTAATCCTTTCAAATCCTTGACATTTTAGTGGGCAAAGGTCAAATGTTTGTTGTGACCTCATAAAATATCTTTTCATGCCCCTTTGAATATGCTATCCCAGGATGCCACTGAGCAAAAAATTTAACCGCTAATTAGCCGTGACTGCATTGTTTGGCAGATGCATGCAAGGTGGTAATTTTAGTTAAGAAAATGAAGCCGGTATTTTGTGTTGTACAAATAGGAAAATATGCATCCACTTACACATCTGTCTCTGCCTCAATATTATCTAAATTGTGAACTATAGAACTGCCTAATCCCATTCAAACACTGATGCTTGTCTCTCTCTCTCTCTCGAAGTGCAGTGTGGAGCTGCACAGCCTGTATTTGTCTCCTCAGCAATGTTCAGGACACAGAGTAGAAGAGGAAAGGTACAAATGCTATTTAAAGCCTGATTGACAGTGCTGGAGGAAATACACAATAAGATAGCAGAAGAGTAGATGTGAAACACAGAGTAATATAAAAAGAGTGTATGTATGGCATAAGGGGAGACGGGTGAGGTCTAGGGGAAATACTAGGGGGAAACGGATTAGGAGTGGATATGCTCTTCACAGTGTCTTTCATGTTGCAAAATTAAGCTCATTATGTAGCTCTCCCAAATGTAAGGTTATTGCAGCCTTCAAAGTCAAATGTAACTGGGTTGCTGTAATGATGTAATCTGTCTCTGGTCAGTGACAGCAAAAAAAAAAAAAAAACATCTATGGTGGTTCTGTTTACATAATGGTGTATGGGTGTTAGTTAAAGTTTTATTAATATTTAAAGCTCTTGATTACAATCAGATAGATTCCCTATGATGATGACTGTGGATGCATCGACACTGATATGTCATAAATAGAACCAACAACGCTCTTGTCAGCTTTAATAATACATGTCAGTGGTTGTGCAACATGTATTCACTGGGAACAATGCTGCGGCAGATTTTGAGTTTTCGCAACCACAACTCTAAGCTTTCCTGTCCCTCTCAACACACAGCTGGTCATGTCATTTCCACTCCAATGGCAGGTTATTACAAGGTGTTGTCAGCCGCTTGGTGTATTTGCCCTCTTGTTGAAATCCCATCTATTGGTGTATACATGGTCGAGCATGTTGTTCCTTCTGGTTGCTACGGAGACATGCTGGTGAAACCGGAGCAGAATGTCCATCACTTTGATGGTGTTAAAGTCTCCTGCTACCACAAAGCAAGCTTCAAGGTGGATTGGTTGAGATTGCACAAATGTGGTTGTGGAGCTCCGTGAGAACCTTGCCAGCATTACCACTAAGGGGGATGTAAACAGACAGGATATGGCACCACTGTAAACATATGGGGCAGGCAGTGTGGCCAGTATTTCAATGACAGGCATGCAACTACTTCAGAAAAATGGCAGCGTACCAGAGAACAGTTTGTATACCTATCTCTGTTGATGTAGACACATAGTCTCCCTCCATAATTTTTCCCCAACACATGGTCATACAGTCTGAGCATCTTAACTGGTCAAAAATCTAAAATGCTCAGATGAAAGAAGAAAACATCATTAACCTTAGAACACTCATCATGTGTGATTTCACCCGATTAAGTAAAATATTTTTCGTGTGGATTCAGTGATGCAGGGAGACTTTACCTTCACCAAACAAAACCGAAGAACAGGTTCCCAGCTCCATTAATATTAATACTGTTATTATTATTATTTATGACTTTTTGTTAACAGTTCCTTCATTTTTTACAACCTTAGAGCCTTTTTATATAAGCAAATGGGCAAGCCTCCACTGTAAAGGCTGGGAAACTGTCTGGTTCTCATACTTTCTTCAACTGAACCACTGACTGCAGCAGCCCCTTGTTTTTTTTTTCTGTATAATGGAATTAATGGACAAATAGAAAATAGCTTGGTTTGAAAATGAAAAAATATGTGATAGTACACATTAATTAGGGCCTACAGAGTGAGGACTGAGTGTTTAGCGCTGGACAATTGCTGAAAAGGTTTTTTTTTTGTTCCACTGCTTTAAGAAGAGGAGGGATCGACATCGCTTGATGAAAGGAAGCTCTCTGGAAAGTGACACCACTTCTTTTCAGTGCACCATCATCACTCTTCTACATTTTGTTGTCCCTCCACCAGCTTTTCCCTGCTGCCACTAACTCTTGATGACATTCAGTCGAGCAGCCCCAGAAGCTGTATAGAAATTTCAGTGTGTTGTGATCTCCAGAGACATGCTCCATAATGGATGTCAGTGGTACTTAAAACAAGCTGAGCTCTTAGGAAATGTTTGTGTGAATGTGTGTTTATGTGCACCTGAGCTGTTCAGCATTAATTGTGTGCTGCTTTTGGCCAAGAGCCTGTTGTTTCTTCTAGGATGTGACATTTCCCACTGTGGTATCTGTTTCAGAAAGATCAGACTATTTGCAATCCTAAATGGCTAAAGTTAGGGACAACTTGATGCCAATATTTAACAAACTACTCTGCTCATCATTCTTTTGAAGTAGAGGATGTGAGAGATTGCTGCAGCCAATAGGGCAAACACTCAGTATCAAGCCTGGAGCAGTGTTTACAGTCTATATTATAGTGACAAGCATCATTATGTCCATTATAGAGTCTGCCACCGTAATTGACAACTCTTTAATATGTGACCATTACTGCCATTGAATTGTGACATCCTCTCTTCAATGGTATGCACACATTAAAAAGGGTTTATGACTTTCGTTTTCTTTTTGGCTTGCACCAGCTGAGCATTTTATCAAATGTCGGATAAGCGTGAGAAAGCAGTGTCATTCTTGTTCTCACACATTTGTCAAACCCACATTGAGGTTCAAAAATGGCCTGTATCTTCTTTCATACGAGAAACTGTTCTATTGTGTGTGATTTTCCCTCGTTGACTTAATCAAGGAGTAATACTTCAGTGAGGGTTACTTTTGTGCGTTTTACATGCCCCAACAACGAGGCTAGTTTAAAACATTGTGACCTTGTGTTCTCATATGATTGCACTTATGCATTATATGATAACATTTGACATGTTTACAACTCTGCTCAATTACAAAGATTACACCTTTCCAAAATGATTGTTGATTTAAAGTGGGAGTGTAACTAAAAAGTCTCCATAAACAGTCTGACTGGCCAGGCAATCATCCTGTTACCTGCCTGTTTGTGAGCAAACCTTTTACACAGCTGATACTTACTGCAAATGACTAATGTGTTTGGAATCAGGGGTAAATCAGAATTAATGGCTGTTTTAATTAGGTCAATAGTGTGCCACTTTTTATTCAAGTTTCTGTTGAACATGTTTTTATTTTTTTTTTTATTAAAGTGCTCTACTGTAGGCTGCGGTCACTGTAGTCTTTGTTGAAATTGTCTGATTCATAACATTTTAAATTGTAGATTGAAATTGTGCTCGGAGTGAGATTAACTTGCTGATTTGCTGAGTCAGAAGACGTGACGCACTGCCTACTTTGAACACACTGCACTGGGCCTTATCTCGACTAATTAAGCAACAAAAGATTTTTTTTTTTCTTTTAGCAGAGCAGGTATCCGGTATCACAGTCCTCTGAAGCCTCTTTACCTTCTCTTTACCAATGTCTTTTTACCTTCCACAGGCGATCAGTCTTTAGAGACGTGAGTACTGACTGCTGTGATAAAAACATTTCACAGTGTCAGAGGTGTGACTTCCACCCTTTGCATATAGTGGGTGTCTGTTGAATATTCGTTCTCTCTTCAAGTCTTTTCATCATGACTGGGGCATGTTTATCTCCCAGGGAGACAGCTCATGTGCTAAACCTGGTGGCACACTGAAACCAGGAAGCATGCCTAACCGATGCCTTATCAGATCAAACACATCCTCTACAGTACTCATCTAGAAACTACCAGCAGGCAATTTTAATTCTCCCCTGCTGGACCGGTAATTGTTTGATAACTGATGGGTGGTAGGTCATTAGGAAATAAGAGAAGATGGACGAGGCTATTAAGCAGAGAAAGTAGAAAAATGTGCCCAAGTCTTTTTATGTAAACGTCAGCACACACTGCTATAAAACAACAGTGAAAGGTATTGAGAATGTGACTCAGATCGATGTTATGCAGTAAAAGCACTTCAAAAGGCAGCTTCATTGGAGGAGAAATACATGTTTATTATTCATGATTTTATGGCTTTTTTGCTTTTTGTAACAGTCAACAAAGATTCACAGAGAAGGAATGACATGGGCTCCAACGTATATAACTTCTTAATATCAGCTGTTTGATGCACAGTGCTCCTACAGGAGCAACTTCTAGCTGTATAATTGTATACTTGTATAGTATTTGTGTATCATTAGAGAAATCTTTGTAATAATAACCCTGAAATAGGTATATTTTGTTTCAAAAATAAAAAAAAGTAAGATAGTTTTAATTATTTAATTTAGCATCATCTCCCAGCTCATTTGGGATGTATATAAACAAATTGTGACATTTTGCGAATTTCTCTTTTTCAGGTAGCTTTGACTCCAGAGCAGTTGGATGCAGATTCTTGGCTACTGATGATGACATTATTATTATTGTTACTATTATTATGGCTTTAAAAGTCTCTATTGTCTCTTCCTGTTCTCCCTCTTGTCTTTCTCCCCCGTCCTCCTCCCCTCCATTTTCTCTGTCTCTTCTCTTTCTCTTTTCTCTGTTTACATTTCACTCCAGCCGGTCGAGGCAGATCAGACCGTCCACTCTGAGGCTGGTTCTGCTGGAGATTTCTTCCTGTTAAAAGGGAGTTTTTCCTCCATTGTCCCCAACTGCTTGCTTATTGTGGAAATGTTGGGTTTCTCTATGTAAAGTGCCTTGAGATAAATGTTTTTATGATCTGGTGCAATATAAATAAAACGGAGTTGACCTGAATTGAATTAAACTGGAATCATTTTGTTTTTGTTGCCATAAATATTGGAATGGCAATATTCCATTTAGAGTTGAAAGTCAAAAAAGCTACTGAGAGTGATTTTGAATGATAACAATGACAATGACATGACTCACTTGGCAGATTTATATATAATAGGACTGTATCCCCCCAAAGCACTTCTCACAAAAGCCTTTTTCTGAAACGCATTCTGTGGCTGATGGCCCTTTTTCCTCCAGGGTGGGAAGTGAGGTAGAAGTGAGAGGATAAAAGACACCTTTGAGCTGGGTAGGGGATGTAAAAAGTGCCAGGAAAGACCTACATATTTGGGAGAGGACAGCCTCCCGTGGCCTAAGCTTGAAGTAGACTAAACACCTGCTAAGGTTACAGTGGGGGACCACTTTGTTGCCCTCTGGCCTTCGTTCAATCACATTACAGTTCACCTGGCCATTCTACTCTCCTCTCAGGCCTCCGAAACCAAAGGCATAGCCTGGTATAGGATCCGTGTCATTTGTGAAAACTCTGTCCAACTGACATCTCAAGAGATACAGGAAACTTCTAACAGGTCGAATTCTCAAAGGGCTCAAAGGCCAACCTCCGGCCATGGGTCAAAATCCCTTTATATGTAGCTAAAGGAAAGCCAGTTGTTCCACTAAGATGAGGAAAAAGCGTCCACTTCATGATTGCTTTAGTGGAAGGCAGTCGCTGCTGTTTTCCTTTTACTGATGTAGAATGATGGCAGAAATTAATTCATTATACTTTTGTATACAATATAATACATTATTGTACTGTATACACATTGTATACGTTATTAAATGTATTATTAACAATGTGTAGAACTGGTAAAAGTTTAAGCATTTATGTCTTTATGCCTTTTACTATGCTGCTTTGCACTGGGTGCTGGTGATCAGGTGGATGCAGGAGACATTGGCAGAAAAATCAGTGGACAATGTATTCTGTTAGACACAAGTAATACAAGTGAATCAAATTTTGAATTTTCTCTGTTATGTACTCTTGACTCTCAAAAATAGAGAATATTCATTCTTTTAATGAAGGAGGTATATTCACAGAGCAAAGATTCTGTGTTTAGCGTATATTGTTTGGGTATCGTATCCAATATGTCAACTTAAATGAACAGAACAATGTTTAACCAATTTAACATTACTACATTACATGCTACTTTTCTGAGTCAGTCCCCAGTCTTTCCTACTTAAAGGTCTCAGAGTTAAAAAAAATGATTACACAAAGAATCCAGGTGTATTTGATTTTTGGTTGCGCTTGTAGTGGCAATAAAAATCCTGTAATCTGTTGTTTCTTTTGAGCACTACTCATCAAAATAGTATTTTACTTGTTTATTGTAAAAAGTGAGTGAAACAGCTTGCCACAGGCTCATCTGTGCCTGTCCTGATCACCTGCAGTTTTGCTGGTAGTTTGTCCAGTGGCAGTAGCATCTACAGGTCTAATGTAAAGAATGCATCTCGATCCATTACATGCACCATTCTCAAGGCACACATGTACAAAAACACACTTTACACATGTATACTACAGAGATGCTTCAAAAGTACCCAGAGAATTGGCTGTGATTATTGTGGTTACAGTGATTGCTATCATCGTCTGCCTTCTCGGCCATTATCAGTGGAGCATTCCCAGTGTGCTCCTTTCAGCTCGGCGCTCTGTTTACCATAATGTGAGCTGGGGGGAACATAGCAGAAAAGCATCTTCCATAAACACCTTGTTATCTCTCACTCCTCTAATTTTCCTCCTCCTCTCCATTCTATCAATCTTGCTCATTTCCCTGTCTTTCGAAGGGCTTGTGTGGAGTTGGGAGTTAAATAGAAGACAGAAGCATAGTTTGTATAGTGCATGTTCGTTTTGGTTGCTCATATCTGTTCATCTAAGTTAGCTGACATCCAAACTTGGTCTGTTACCAGCTTTTGCTTTTTTGCTTGAGTTGTACAGTTTCTCAGCCTAATTTGTCACCTATCACCAGTGGAACAAAATATTATTGCTAACAATTTTCACTAAAACACGTGCGCACAGATTTCTCTGTTTTGGTAAAAAAAAAGCTTTCCTCTATATCTGCGTGACAACAATAATAAAAATAATAATATGTATTTTATTTCTAATGCACTTCTCATAAAAGCTCTTCTCTCAAAGTGCTAAAAAAAAAAAAAAAAAACAGCATATAGCACAAAATTAGCAGTGAAATGCTCTTTTTTTTTAAAAAAGGTGGGTTTTAGCCTCAGCCAAAGCACTTCAATTCCGCACAAATGGGTTTCTTGCAGTCCAAATAGAGAAGATTGAAAACTGAAGGCATGTATTTGAACGGTCTCTAATATGTCATCCAGTTAATGCTTCTTCAAACAGAAAAAATCAGCAGATTTCAAGTCATATTAAAACACGATTTTCGTGGAGAACAGTCTGACTGCTCCGTCAGGTACAGAGTAGATAATAACCTCCTGTGTGCTTTAATGCACACTAAATACATGCAACTGCGATCTGGATTAAAATTAAGCACTTGCATATCTGTGATTCTATGAGCACCAAAGCATGTGTTATTTTTGAGCAATACTTACTGACAGTTCAGACAAAAAAAAAAAACTCTGCCATATTTGTATGTGTGTGCGTGTGTGTGACACACCTCACACTGACATTTAATCAGACTGTGATCTGTCACGTTATCCTCCTGTCAGTCCTCAAGACACGCACATCAGAAGGAGCAGAATATGTGTTACAATGTGTGAATGTTTCACTGTGAGAGGTGCAAATCTGCAGAGCCACCGACAACGCCGAGTTCGTGTCGCTGTGTCATTGCATCACGCTGCCTGAGTTGCAGCTTCCCGTGCGCACACACACTTCACTTCGCTCCAACCTTTCGGGGGCCCGGAGCGTTTATCAGCAATTCATTTCCCGGTATCTCAGCCATCAATCATTCAGCAAATGCAGCCGTCACTTCTAAAGAGGAAGTGAGGGAGCAATGTATACACAAGCAGACAGAGGCTTAGACAGGCAAAGCGAGAGGGAAGCTTTTTAATTAAGATTGCAATCGACGAGCACTTTTAAGAGATGAGACTTTCCCTCATTTTAGAAAATGTTTGATCCTGAGTTGCTGAGTGCTGGGTGCTGTTTGTCCTTACAACTCTCAATGACTTACAATCAGGGCCACCATTTTGGGAGTTCAGCTGAAAGGCTAAGGCTGGTCTAGCACCAAATCAGTTTATTTTTTTGTACCTTTTTACTTTCAAATTTTATTTGTATTTGATTAGTAAGGCTGGTCAGGTCAAGGTGACCGTTTCGGTTCATGATGACCTCTTGGCTTTCTGCTTCATCGAAACAAAGAAAGTTAAGAAAACATGGCTGCCATCCTCTGCATGGCTGTATTGAAAAATAAAATGCCTTTTTCTTGAAGGCTAGTCAGCTGTTTGCAGTGCATAGTGGGGGCACAAAGCACATTGGAGAAATCTGAGCCTGAAGCACAATGTGGGCCTGAACTGCATTTTCCCCCACATTCAGAACTCTGCACTTATTCACAGCATCACCTTTGCAGGGTAGTGAGAGAGCTAACATGGGTCTGGTCTGATGCATGGATGATGAGAGCTAACAGCAGAAATGGAAGTTCTCTGTATGGTGAAATGTAAATTACACTATAATCTCTCATTCCTGCCGATTAAAGGATTAGGTGTGAGAAGGGGTGATGAGTCCCACTTAACTTACTGACTACATTCTTCCTTCATGCATAATAATACATAATAAGGTATTCACTGTGTTCTAGGTCTGTTGCCGCTGGTCACCAAAAATGATTAAGAAAAAAAGAAATTCACTCATACCCAGTGCATAATCATGCAATTTTGTAAAAAATATTTATTTCTACAATATTTGCATGATAATTTAACCGTTTGTGGTGAGTGCATTGGGCTTCAGATGCTGGGAATGTAAAGTTTAGCTTGAAGCACACACTGACAGTTTATGGATGATCTTTATCTTGTTTATCTTCATATTTAGTTTCACCTGGGTGTCTGCCATTTGAATCCACTAAAAAAGTACCTTACTTCACTGTTAGCACCACCGTAGGGTGGTTTGGCTTGAACTGTTCATGTCATGCATGAATGAATGAATGATGAATCGCTGGTATATACACTGATCAGACACAACATAAAAACCAGTGTGAAGTGAATACCACTGATCCCCACGCTACAATGTAATGTTCCTCTTGGGTTCTCGCATTCATCTGAAAGTGGCTTTGACATGTGCAACCTTCCTAAACAGTATTTTAAATTAAATGCACAACCTCATAGGACAAATGAATTGGAAGGGGTTTCTAGGGCTACTGGGATCTTAATTATACCTACAGTCATGGAAAAAAGAAAGTACACCCTCTTTCAATTTTAGGGTTTTACATATTCTGTTTAGTTCAATTCAATTCTGTTCAATTCAAATAATCAAAATATTGATCTCAAGGCACTTTATATAGATGCTCCTTACCAGGTTCTGAAATTATTTAAATCTAACCTCAAGTTGTACAAAAACACATAACAGATTCCACCATGTCATTATTTATTAAACAAAAATGGACAAGCCTGCTGGTCTGGAGCATACAAGTCTGTGTTAACACAAAGGAGGAAAGACATCAGTAAGGGCCTCAGAGAATCAATAGTTGTTGCCCATCTGACTGGGAAGTGTTATTAGGCAATTTTGTAAACAATTTGAAGTCCATCACTAGAGTGAGAAATAGTATTCACGTGGGAAACATTCAAGACAGTTGCCATGTTTCTCAGGAGTGGACGTCCCATAAAATTCACCTAAGGTCAGACCGTGCAATACTTAGAGGAATTGCAAAAAAAAAAAAAAAGAAAAACCAAGAGTGACATCTCAGACTTAAGACTTCAGGAATAATGTCCTTTGGACACACGAGACCAAAGTTGAGATGCTGGGCCATAATGCACAGTGGCATGTTTGCAACACAGCATCTCAGCACAATCACGTCATACCAACTGTCAGACATGGTGTTGGAGGAGTGATTTGGGCTTGTTTTGCAGCCACAGGATCTGGGCACCTAGGAGTCATTGAGTCAACCATGAACTCCTCTCTACCAAAGTAATCTAGAGTCAAATGTGAGGCCATCTGTTCGACAGCTGAAGCTTGGCTGAAATTGGGTCATGTAACAGGACAATGATCTTAAGCAAGCAAGCAATCCTAAACAAATCTACAACATAATGAAAAAGAAAAGATTCAAAGTGTTGCAATGGCCCAGTCAAAGTCCAGACCTCAGCATCATTGAAATGCTGTGGCAGGACCTTAAGAGAGCTGTGCACAAACTAATGCATGCAAACCTAATGAACTGAAGCAAAAATTGTTGTAAAGAAGAGTGGGCCAAGTCATACAGAAAAAGAATACTTAAAGTCGTTTGCTCTAAAAGGTGGTTCAACAAGCTAATGAATCATGGGGTATACTTAGTTTGTACGTAAGAGACCATTTCGATCTCTGAATTCTTAAGGTGACACAATGCTTGAGATGAGCAAATTCATGCAACATTCATCTGACCATGTGTGAAAGCAAAATTGTTTCTAGCTTTTCTGAGCCACCCGCTCAGGTGGAGCTAAAAGCCTGCTGTCCTGAAGACAGCAAGACGTGACCATTGTCCTAATGTGGTGCTTTTGTCACACACTTCCTAACAGTCTGTAGGAGAGGTATAATATTCAAGTAACATGGAATAAATAGAAAGAACTTGTGAGAGTTATAGTCATATCCTGTTCATACATCCTTGCTGAGGTAACAACAAGTTCAAACCAGCTAGATTTAGCTCATTTGCTCTGAATGCCATAGAGTGAGAATTATTGTCATCGTCCTGATGTTTCCAGATGTATTGATGACTGTTTTTTAACCTGCAGGATATTTTAATCTTAGGCTAGTAGCCTACACTTAGAGTGTTTGTACATTTTTATCACTTTTATCCCAGAAGGTCTTAAGATGGAGCGAGGGCCCATAGTTGCAGTAAGATTGTGTTGAGAGAATGATAGGTTTGGAAAATTGGCCTCTAACTCTGTGCGGGAAAGGAAGCTGAGACGTTTGGATACACCTTTGAGTCAGTACTGTCCTTCAGCTGTTGATGGTGTCAGCTTGTGTAATGACAAAGGAAAACTCACTTTCATCTGTCTCCATTTGGTCCCACTCCTACATTGTTTGTGTTATTACCATGGCAGCCTAGTGTTCACCTTCATCTCCATGAGTGTTTGATTTGTTTGGTCTCAAAGATCTGTGGATTTCAAGTCTTTGTTCCCATTGTTGTGAGACATTAGGTTTTGATACCAGTAGGTAGCATCTGTGTTAGATCACTGCACAAAACAAATATTGTTCAGTAGGGGATTCGTATGGAGTTAAGTTAAAAATAGAAGTAAACTTCAATTTGATCAACAATTTTAATGATGTGAAATGCGAGGCCCGACACTAAAGGAACGACTACCGCTTCTATTCTCTTTGCGCCAGTTCAGCTGAGAACAAGACAAAATAAATCGATCACAAGTGGCATTCTTTAGGCTTACCGCCTAGATCAGATTATAGATAAACAAGATAATTTTTTTCAGCGTGAGAAATCGGCGGTGTGGCGTGAGAGTGTGTGAAGGCAGTTAAAAGCCTGTGTCTCACGCTCATTGCATGAGAGTTGGCAGCCCTGCCAGAGTGTGCAGACAAAGCAGCAGAAACTAAGTTTCACTGCACCACTTATATTAATGATGTAGTTATTAGTAGACATAAGGGCCTACAGTCAATATACACCAGTTCACTGTCCACTGGCTGCGGAATGAGCTGCATTTTGGCATTTTAGAAGCCAAGTTCTGCTGCCACGGTTATTTTGGTAAATGTAACTCAGAAGTAATTCAATTCAACACATTACAATTTTGGGACAGTAATACTGTAATTTAACTAATTACTTGTAATTTATAATATATTACATTTTGGAAGTAACTTGCCCAACACTGGTTATAGTTACATGCATACCCCTGCATGATGTATTTCATGCTATTTGAAATGAGAGGTTATTGTTATGGGGCAACTTATTTTATTGCTGAACACAAGTCTAACTAGGGAACTTTCTGCGTCGTGAGTTGGACCTATCACTGTTTTTTCAGCCTTTACTGCCCTGATAGATGATTTTGTTTCCTTTACAGTCATGTCATTTTAACCTTTGTCAAAAAGGCTTATCACATTCATTATATGCACTTGCACACTGCAATCCAGTTTGTAACTTGTCCAGGTAACAGCAAACAAAGTAAACTGAAACTTAATTGGTGCACAGTATCAGTTCGAGTATCGGAATTAGTTGGTATTTCTTTTACATGTTTGACAGTGTAAATATGAACACTTATACATAAACTGGAGTAATTTAACTAATTCATGATGCATTTGTTGTTAGATATTATTGGTAATATTCCGTCTTATATTCATATTCTCTGCATATTTTCTGAGTCTCAGCAGACACTTGTTCACAAATGATTTAAATTCAGTCTGCAGCTTTACAATCTTTTCACTGACATGCAGCCAGGCATCATCAATAATCCACAATTGCTTTATACTCAAATAAGAATCGTGCCAGTTAGAAAAATAGCAAACACCACCAATAAAACTCTTTATCACTCAGTCTGAGTTCTTGGCAGAGGTGTTTTTTTGGGACTAAATTTGGAAAGGGCCAGATAATTATTGTAGTAGGCAATGGGTCCAGCTTCTTTCACTATGGCAATTAACAAGGCTTGTTAGCATCAAAGGCAGAAAATGACCCGAGGCTGAATTTCAAACAAACTGAATTTCAAAGAGTGCACTGCAATAACAATGGGATCCGCTTTACATTCAGAGCCTGGTTATTTAAATCTTCTCAAAACTGTTCAGAAACTGGCATAATGACATCACATGAACTGTAATCACCGCTCTGTTGAGTGAAACTCAAAATACAATTTCTACATAGAAGTTTAAACAGTTTAAAGTAATAAGTTCATCTGCATGGTAATTTGATAGAAAGCAGTAGTCTGAATCTGTCAATATCTAATTAATCTCTTCACTAATTACTCTTTATGTTTTTGACAGAGACTGCATTTCACATAATCATTAATATTGAAAACATACATAAATCATACACATTTTATTTTGAAAAAGAGATTGAGGATTTTTTTTTTAATTCTTTTTACTTTTTTCTGAAATAATAACTCAAAATATAGCATGTACAGCTAACTTTATTTACATTACTTTACCCTTTAAACTACCCTTTAAAGTGCTTCTGCTTACCTTTGTCTTTGGTAATGAATTATTTATAAATGTACAATTGAAAGCAAAAAACAATGCTGTAGTCAGTAGCATTTATTCATTTAGTAAAATAAATCAGTAAAATAATAATCTATTGCAGCAGCTGGATCTTATAAATAAGACATATTAGGACATCATTATTTATTGCAACCACTGTGCTGCTACCTACATACCTAATAGGTCTGGGAGGCAAATGTCAAGTCACAGACTGAAACAGGAACATCAGTGTTTAAGAACCAATGCAGAAATAATAAACCACCAAGAAATAAAATCAAAGCTTGTAATGTAGCTTAGTGTGGTTCAGCAGTGCTTGCACATTGTTTTGTGTTTGTCCATTTCCTTTACACCATCCACATTTGTTGAAAATGTTGCCAAACGTCAGCTCTAAGTCGATGGACATCCACATTAACTTGCTTCTTCCCGTTCCTTTTTAACTGCCATTTCTCTTGTTCTGGTTGGCTTGTGCAGAAAAAACGTTATAAATACCCCCTCCAAATACAATGCTCTATATTGATGATTTATCTACCATCAATGTTTTTTTACTGCCATGAGGCATTTTTGTTGCTATCGTGATATCGCAACATTGGCAATGTTGTTACATCCAGATTAAGAGCTTTTCCTCACCAAGGAAATTTAGCAGTGACACAGTAAAGCCTATTTTCCTGGATCCTCAGTTACTCATGCATTCATCAGAATTTGTGTGCGTGTGTGTGTGTATGTGTGTGTTGCTACCAGACACATTTTCATCTAGCTTCAACATTCTCTGATAGAGGAAATGGGTAAATGTAATCCCTTTTCTGATGGATGAACAAGCTAATCTGTTTACTTCCTCCTTTGTGAATTGACTTGGTAATTGCATAGAAACAGGTGATAAAAGAAAAGTGTAGAAACAGAGTTTGTCCCTGCGTTCGGATTATCGTAACCTTCCTTTGTTTCTATCTCTCCACATGTGGTCTTTCTCTCCATGTCTGCTTCTCCTCTTGCTAGGGTCAGCATTGATCCCTTTCTCTCGGAAGTTTCTCAGTTTGTTACAGTCAAGTCTGTTTTGTTTTGATGGCTTATCTTTGACAAGGATGCAGTGAAGGGGAAAAAAATCTCAACAGAAACTTGCCAGACTCTGGGTGGTAGATAGTGGTATATTGTAGACCAATGTTTCTCAACCATTATTGAGCCACAGAACATACTTTACATCAGAAAAAAGACATCACCAAACACAAAATTTGTCACAAAAAATGATATATAATAATATATTTAAAGTGTTTTTCCTGAGGAACACCTGATGATCTCTCACGGCACACTAATTTCACACGACACACATACATGAGACCAGCTTTCTTTTCTTTTTTGATGCAGTCTGAAACATGAAGCGGAGACTGTACAGAGAACACTTCATCCTCTGGTCCTGTGTGTAAAGGGCCTTGACATGGCAGTGATGACTTATCTGGGGACTCTGAGGGTGATACACCATTTGTAAACCAAAGGGTAAAGATGACATCGGTCACATCAGTATTTTATTAACCATGCAGTATCATTTTGTTGAAAGCCTTGGATGAATATGAGCCTTAATCTCTGCCACCAACACTGCTGACTGCAGTGAAATCTGTGAATAAACTCCCCAATATGTCATATCATGATATATGGCGATAAATTCATCACGTTCACAACCTACCTCTGTGTACCAGAAGATGCATTAAGGCAGACAAAGGTACCAGTGCAAGAGAGAAAACAATGCTCCTGATTAGCAGGATTGACTGTTACAGTTGATAGCCTCGTTCAAGAAGCTGTGATTTGGCTTTGAGTTATTTTTCATCTCATTCAGACATGGCACACAGCTGAATCTAACTGAACATGGCCTTCTCTCGCACTAATATTTAATAATAAAAAAAATCTATTTATTGAAAAAGCCCTACAATAACAATACCAGTAACATTCCCTAACTAGATGGCATTTATAGCAACACTATGAGGCTTTTGTAGGCAAAAAACAGAAGTTTCTAGAAGCTTCCACTGTAGTCGGCCACTAGACAGTATATGAAAGCATGATTGCCCTGGTCTGGACCTGGACTCGAAGGTTGGGTGGTGCTCTTTTCTTTTTGTGTTGTTCTTTTTGTTGTTGATACCTCTTCTATTTGTTTTGTTTTGTCTTCTATGGATGTAACTTATAATGTAGCTTAATTTGTAATTGCTGATGGCTTGGTTTGTTTTGTTTCATTATGTTACTTTATTTAGTTATGTTTATGCCTCCTCTGTAGCAACAGCTGTAGACGGAGGCGTTATGTTTTCAGCTTGTCCATTCCTCAATGCATTTCTTTATCTCATTCATGTAAATGTGTTATCTCAAGAACACCATGGGGCCATATTTTCAAGTTTAGATGAAGAATAAACTGACAAGACTTTGATAGGTATAGATCAAATGTCATTGTGACCATTGTGACTGTTTTTTGTCTTATGAATGTGATATCTCAAGACTGTCGAGGGGGGGCAATCAGTCTTGGAGAAAATATTCATGTGTTTGACTAGAACATATGCCAAATTTGACATGAATCTGACAAACCGTCTAAGAGAAGTGTGGCAAAATGTATCATTTGTCTAAACTTCACTAACACACTTAATCTCAAATACCTCAGCTCCTTTTGGCTATGGCTAATACAATGTAAGAAAGGTGCTCATCTTTGAGAAATCAACACACCTACAAAATTTGGTGTGTGTAGCTTAAACTATATGGTGACCACTGGACTACTGGAGAGGCTGCTATGGAATCTCTGGACCACACCCAGAGCCAAACCTCTGTCCCTGAGAGCTTTGGGCAATAATTACAACAACAACAACAACAACAATAACAACAATGAGATCTGTAGCTAGATGATTGCAAATGATCATTAAGGGTCCAGTTGCAGTTGGCCCTGAGCAGAAGGCAGAGTCAATGGAACATTTAAAATGGCCTGAAAGGATGCCAAGTACCACTGGAGGAAAGGTCAGATTTGTAATATGTGAAATTGGTCATGGAACTGTTTAATGTATAGATAGACATCTATGTTTTATTGACAATGTTGCTGTTGTAGCACCCTTTATAGACAGAATTTCACAAAACTTGGTGATTGATGATTGTAGACAATCTCATTAAGATCAATGATAATATTTCATTAAATTCTTTCATTATTTCTTTCATTCATTTTGTTAAATGTGGGTCAATACTTCACAAGATTTAAGCCTTGGAGTCATGTTATGTCACGCCTTGAAAATTCATTGGTCATTAACTTTGAAACCAATAATCTGATTGTTTCAAAAGTTCCTTTCCCCTATCAAAGTTCCTTTGATAACTTTTTCTGTACTGTAAGTTATGACAATGGGCTCAATATAGCGCCACCTAGCATCAGTCATGTGTCATGACACCAAGGCAGAGTGCCACAAGTTATACCAAGGTACCAGGCGTGGTGCTTGTGGGCCACATAGTTTGGGGTGCCCAACTACTTTTAGAGTGGAATAATAATAATGATCACTACAAACAATAGGAATCCTGATCCTACCGCTGCTTGGACAATTTATAATCTCTACAGAAAGAATAGGGTCTTACACCTCTGGTTCTGTGCCCCTAAACATTTTAACACAATCAGTTCACAGATTTAAATCCAGATCCAGTTATCACAAACAATGACTCAACATTTAATAGGCATTTTCAATTGGGACTTATAATTGTAGCAACTGTAGCAAAAACAAACAAAAAGAAAACATGACCAAAACATGCATGAAGGCTTCAAGAGCTACCTTTTGCTCCTTTGTCAAAGAAAACTCACTGTTAAAATCTCTTAAAGCAGCAGCTACAGCTGAATCGAATGATTTCTGGTCCTCCATGGCTGCCATGTTGGCTGTAAACAAATGTGTTTCAGGTCGCTGACCTAGTGTGTCATTGCATTAGACCCGCACCGGCGTAAAAGCTCATTTTTCATTGGTTCCCATGTTTTCAAGATCAGGAATAGCAGAAAATGTTTTTACTGTAACAGCTTTTTTCTCATGTTTTTATTCACCTGTTTTCACCTGACCAGACTACAGAGCAGCATCATGTGTCTCACTGAGACCTGTCAGTGGACAGTTGAGCTAACGAGACCAGCAAGAGGAAGGACGTGGGGATCACAATGTTTATTAAGGAGAGGTGTCGTAACCTGAAACACATCAGTGTTACTGAGCAGCGCTGCTCTGGACACTGAGCTGCTCGCTGTTAGCGTTTGGTCGTACTGCATCCAGAGGAGTTCTCGCAAGTCATTGCAATAATTCGCTCTCAGCCGATGCTACAGCTACCTGTGAACTCTGTCATGTCCCAGCTGAAAACTTCGCGCCCACAAGCCTTCTTCCTCATCTCTGGAGACTTGTAGCTTTTCTTTTTTATATAAATTATTATTATCCCCTTGAGGGACACCCAAATATTCTACTCTATTCTGTTCTATGATGACCTAGTCTGTGGTCATGTACAGTGTCGATAATTTTCCTCTGCATTGCACAAGTACTCCCAATTTATTCAGAGGCACATTCAACAATATCAGCTTTGAGAAGGAAGTCAAGCTCAATAAATTGCATATAATTTTCCTTCTGCCTCAAGGACAACAGACATGGAGTTAGAAAGAGTTAGAGGTAGTGCTAGAGAGTGCAGACTGATTAAGTGCAAGAAAGCTTAATAACAATATGTAAAAAGATAAAGGACGGTAGCACTCCAGTCTAACTTAAGTATCTGTGACACTTTATTGTGCAAATCACTCACATTCTTTGGGAGTTTTCATAAAAATCATAATGAAAACAGGGGTGTAATTTTGAGGAATGGGGTGGTCGGCGACAATTGAGTTAGATGAGCTGTGGTGTAGCTGATCAAATTTAACAAATCATCAGTCAACAGCAGATTGTATCATAAGAGGATGGAACTTTTTGCAGATGTATTTGATAATTCTGAACTTCAGGTGGGTGTAATTCTCACTCTGTGTGTGTGTGTGTGTGTGTGTGTGTGTGTGTGTGTGTGTGTGTGTGTGTGGTGGTGTAGGTATTCCTCACATTGTGGGGACAAAAAGAAAGTCAAAAACAGAGCTGAATTCAATTTTAAGGTGAAGACATATTTTAAGCCATTGTTATGATTGAGATAGAGTTTCAAGGAAAGCAAATGAATGTGTGTCAGTGAAAAGTTCTATCATCTGTGTACGTGTATATGTGTGTGTGTGTGTGTTCGTGTGTGCCAATTTACAGTGTTTCCAATTGCAAAAGAGTACATTTCTTAGAATGGTGTAGGGTTTTGGCGGCTTTTCAATTATCTTACTGAGAACATGATATACTCAATCCAACACACTATGTACACTCTTTAATGCATAATGCTGTCACTGGTGACTGGAAATTGCCCCAGCCCTGCTTTAGTAAACATGTCATCCCAATCCCAATGCAAATGAGTGGTGATGTCATCTGCCAGTGGGGAACTTAACCTAATTCAAATGCCAGTGTTCCTTCCTGGATGGATTATTTATGTATGCATTTATAATTTTGTTATGTGAACTCTGTATGAATATTCCTCCTGTTAGACTATTCCCATGAAACTGCATAGCTGCGTTAATAGAAAACTGACAGCTAGTTGAGGAACTCATGATTTTGATAGGGATCCGTCGAGAATAAAAAAAGAAAAAATAAAGATTAACAAGATTAAGAAAGGATACCCCATGGGTCATTATTATGATAATATGATTAGCCTACATCTGTATGTGTTTTGTTCGTGTGAGTCACAGGTTTACCGTCCAGAAAAAAGAATAATTGAAAAAACATCACCTCTTCTGTTTAAGAATATTACAAAGCTTCCAGTGCTCTTTTTGAAACTGTGTAATCTTAACCAAAAATTATCAGGTTTGTGGAGCATAGCATACAATCTGGTATCCACCTATAACTTTTTGGGAAAGAAAGGTTAATGTCCCTTAAAAGGCTCTTTAGAATTTTATTATCTTATTATGTAATGTAAGTTGGGAAGGCTCTGGCTCAAGAGATAAAGTGGGTCGCAGAGTTAGCTAGTTCGATTCCAAGTTCCTCCAGTCTGCATGTCAGAGTGTCCTTGGGCAAAATACTGAACCCAAATTACCCCTGAAGGCTGTTCTGTATGAATGTGGTTAGAAAAAAAAGTGCAACGCACAGTGGGGCTGTGTGAATGTATATGTGAATGGGTGAATGTGATTTGTAGTGTAAAGCTCTTTGAGTGGTCATAAGAAGACTAGATGCCAATGTTTAACCTCTCGCTAGTTTCAAACTAGCATATCACTAGTTTGGATAGATTAGAGCTAGTTTGTGTCAATCTTGGCCCTAGTTTGCCATTTTACATTTGTGAAGGAGATTTTGAACAATCATTGTTTTATAAAATCCAAGTATATTATGCACAAATTATTAAATATATTATTAAATGATTGCATTGAATTATTAAATGTTATTTATTCCTTTAATTAGTTATTAAACATTATGCAGCCACAAAAAAGACAAAGCTCCTTCATGTGATTTAGCTCATGTCAGCCAACCATGTTGACATATGAAGACATTCACGTACTTGTAGCTCGCTTAAGCAGTTGAAATATGCAGTCAGAGTCTAGTGCAGAGAATGTGCCTAGACTGCTTTAAACATGTAAATTAAAAATACCACCAGGCTCAAACAACCAGGAGTCAGTGAGGTGATGGTGGAGGTCAAGACAAAAAAGACACTGTTTTTTTTAATTCCCTGCCATGTTTTCTCTTCCACTATAAATATTATGCAGTTGTTGGATACTCTGCCAGCAAAAATAGATTTTCACTTGAAAAATATGAAAATCTCCTGCAGGATGTTGGTGTGGCAGCCAAGGCCTGTGTGTACACATCCTGAGTTTTAAGTATCTAACCCCCAGTTTTATGTGTGTGCATCAGAGCTCTGCACGTGTGCGTGTGCGTTCATGCCAACAAATATATGAATAAAATCCACAGGGAAACGGTGTGTGAATACACTTGCCTTCAAGGTCAATCTCAGACCAAAGTGGGTCTTTCATAACTGCACACACACGCGCACACACATACAGGCACACACACACATAAAGAGATCGCTTGTGGGACAAATTTGAGTCTCTCCTCTTGCCCTAACCATCTTGAAAACCTTGAGGCTCTTTCTTGTTAATGCCACCCATTACTTTCTCTTGCCTATGGTGGGTGGAATTTCTGTCAGCACCACACTTTCCCATGTGGAGCATTTTGGCTAAGTAGTCCAAATAACATGGCTCTAAAATCCTTAAAAGGTGCTTTTACAGTTCGCCTGTACAGTTCGCCTGTCAGAAGCCTCTCCTCTCAAGACCACTTTAGTCTATTTCCACCTCACTCCTCACCTTTTAACCATGTTACAGGGTTTCTTTCCCATCATGCATTGCAGCATTATCAAAGTCGACCACCCACAGTTTGGTAATCATGCTGATGGAGGCGTGAAATGGAGTAATCATACTTTGCAAAGTGCACGCTAGCTGCTGCTGCCTTTTTAGTTTGGTTACGGTTGGCCATTTTGGAAAATGCAGGTGGCTTTCATACACCTCAGACACCTCAATTAGAATCATGGATGTTATTTGCTTAGTTGAGTTGGAAAACAGATTTTTCTAGAAACTAATGTCAGATGTTGTCTGTACTTTAGACATAGCCATTGAACGAAGATACTATTGATGAGGAATAGGTGTAGAAACAGGTATCACTGTAGTGGAGACACCTCTGTAGTTATGTTAAAGCCTCATTGCTCTTACACCTCCTCCATGTTTTCTTTGCTTTTCATTTCCCAACACATCCCACAAGCCTCAGCAGCAAAGATGTGCTATAATGATCAGAACACGATGGCAAAGACACTGTCAGCAGGACTAATTTAACCCACTCCAAGATGACTGGCCTCAGAAAGCCTTGCCAGTTGTGGCCAGTTAGGGAAATAACAATCCAATTTGTTTTAAACCCCTAGCTGGCACTGCTGTTTATGTCCAGGAGGCCAACAACAAGTTTTAGCTTTTTATTTAGTCAGGTCATCAGCCTAAACGGTAATTAAAGTTGTTTCCCCACTGGTTTAAATATGTGTCTGGGTTGCAGGTCTTGTAAAAAACAGGTAAGGGACAGAAAATCTCCATCTCCCTGTTGCTCACAAAGAATAACAGTAGATTATAATTGTACATATACTGATATTAAAATAAATAGGCCTCTCCTTGGATGATAGTGAGGAGACCAGAGCTGCAGCTGGTCAGGAGTGATAACTGTCATATAAAGACTCTTATGGTTGAAAGCTGTCATAAAGGCTGCTGTAAAGCAGGATATTTGCTTACTTCTCAAGCCCACGCAGTGTGTTGGTGTCCCTCCTTCCTCCCAGACCTGAGTGTTCTGTATGCTTGTGTACATCTGTGACTGATAGTTCCCACACTCTTCAGTAAAAGTGAATTGCTTCAATTCAAAGTATCGTGTGGACATGCGACTACTTTACATAGTGTCAGAAGCTTGTGACAGACACGCAGCTTCAAGAAGATGGCAAAATTCAACCCCCCAGAGAGCTCTCTGTCTGACCGTCCAACTGAATGGGGAGATTGGAAGCAGTGTTTCCAGCTCTTTCGTGTGGCTACAAAACTGAGCAGGGAGGACTGTGAGGTCCAAGTCAGTTCTCTAATATACGCCATGGGCCTGGAGGCTGAAAATGTTTTCAAGGCATTCACTTTTGAGGAGGAGGAGGATAAAAAGAAATTTGACATTGTGTTAGGGGAACGACAAATGCTACTACCACAAAAGTAACATAATTCACAAGCGCGCCTGTTTTCACAGTGACCTGGTGAGAAGGCTGAAATGTTTATCGGAGCTCTTTATGACCTAGCTGAACATTGTGACTTTGAAATACACGCTGTCTCGTAAGCTGCAGCTGTAGGCAAAGCTCAAACCATCCAGACGTGTGCCAGTCTGAGGAGGTGACTATGCAAGGGCACCAGCAGGGGGCAGCGTCCCTTGCAGTGCAGGAAATTGCACACGCTAAACCCTCAAACAGAGAAAAAAAGCAGTGGAAAAATAAAAAGAAGGAAAGTAGGGAACAAACAGACTTAAAGTGTGCAAGATGTGAATAAATAAGGCACAGAGACCAGGATAAGTGTCCAGCCAAGAAATCTACGTGCAACAAATGCACAAAGGTGGGTCATTGGGAAAGAATATGCCACAGTAAGACAGTTAGAGAGGTAACAGAGACTGTTTCACAGACACCTCCTAGGGGCATTCACAGATTCTAACAGCGATAGTGATCAGGGGACTATACAGGCTGTCATTGGTGTAACACCAGTTAAAATTGACACAAGGGCAATCTAAACATTATGAAGTAAGAGACATTCAGCATGTTAGTCCCTGAACAAGAACCACCAATGAACAGCTAAATTGTATGGGGAAGTTTCAGGCCAGTGCAAAGTACAAAGAGAAGCACTACTCATTCCTAGTATATGTCATACATAGCCAGACTGCAAAAAATCTGCTAGAGACACAGCATGTGCAATGGGGCTAGTAGAATGCATTGAGGAAGTGCACAATGAATTTGGTGAGCATGGGACTCTTAAGACAGACCCTGTTAAAAATACAGTTAAAAGAGAACACTGAGTCATACTCAATGTCTCCTTGCCTTACTTACAGAAAGTAAAGGAGGAAATACAGCGTATGGAGGAGAACATTGAGAAAGTGACAAATGTGACAAATTACATGTGGCTGTAAAGAAAGAGAGGTATGTTCTTCCAACTGCTGAGGAAATCACTGCAAAGCTGAGTGGTGCCACCATGTTTACCTCTCTGGATGCCGCCTCTGGGTTTTGGCAGATACCTCTACATCCAGAAAGCAGCAAGATAACCACGTTCATAGCACCCATCGGGAGAAGGTCTCCCTTTTGGCATCACCAGTGCTCCAGAGATTTTCCCAAAATGGCAGAGACCCTCAATGTTCTTGAGGGAGTAGCTGTCTTCATGGACAATATACTCATGCATGGCAACACTGCAGAACAGCATAACCAGCACCTAAACAAGGCACTGGAGAGAACTGAGTCGACTGGCTTAAAGTTGAACAGAGACAAGTCTGTGTTCAGACAGAACCAGCTTCACTTCCTTGGCCAGGTGAAGTCAGGAGTAAAGCCTGACCCTGACAAAATTAAACCAATTAGGGAGCTACCACAACCACAGAATGTCCGGGATTTAAAATTTGATTTGTCCTAGGAATGTCCATGTACCTGGGAAAATACATCTCTTATCTGTCAACAGTGGCCAAGCCACCGTATGAACTACTGAGATCTAAGACTGCATGAACATGGAACCACCCTCAACAAGAAGCATCCTAGCGTGTCAAAGACATCCTGTCTGTGTCCCCAGTGCTGAAGTTCTATGATGTGAACCAGCCTACGGCTGTCTCAGCAGATGCTAGCAACTATGGCGTTGGCGGCATGCTCCTACAGCAACATGATGGGGACTGGAAACCAGTCTACTGCTCATGGCATCTGTCTGATGCCGAAACCAGACACACCCAGATCGAAAAGGAATGTCTGGCAAGCGTTTGGGCATGTTAAAGGTTTGAAAAATACCTTGTTGGCTTTGAGAACTTTAAGTTGGTCACTGATCACATAAAGGATCTGAACAATGTCCCCTTATGGTGTCAGAGACTCCTGATGGGACTTATTGTGATGACTTCCAAACCAACTGCTGAATATGCACCAGGCAAGACCCTCACCATAGCTGACACTCTCTCACATAGCCCAATACAGTGCACAACTGGGCAGAGTGACACTCATTCAGATGTAGAGTGTTACATTGCAGCCATTATCAGCAGCAGCCAGCTACAACACACAGGCTGGAGGCCATATGGGCAGCCACAGCAGCTGACAGTAACTTACAGTTGGTGCTGCAGTACATTAAGTCTCGTTGGCCAGAATATGTAGGACATGTCCCTATAGCCATCAGAGAGTACTTTCCTGTTAAAAGTGAACTGTCTGAGTACAATGGGATTGTCACAAGAGGCTGTCACATGCTAGTCCCATCCGCTTTGAGAGCAGACATTCTAGATGGGATCCATAATGGACATCAAGGTCTGACTAAATGCAGAGAGTGGCCTAACACATCCGTGTGGTGGCCTGGCATCACATCTGACATCAAGCAGAAAGTACAGACTTGTCTGGTCTTCCATTAGATGAAACACACACGGCATAAAAAGCCCCTCACCTCAACCCCTCTTCCTGACAGGCCCTGGCAAAGATTTCCTATTGACCTGTGCAACCTTAACAAGCACTCTTAATTAGAAGTGTCTAGGTTCCTTGAGATACTTCACATGCTGGCAACCACCACATCACAGGTGGTTAAGTTAAAGACACTTTTTGCACATTTTGGTTGCCTGGACCAGGTCATTTCGTACAACGGACCTCAGTTTGCATGTGTGGAGTTCCAGGAGTTCGCAAGAGAGTTTGACTTCCAGCACATTACCTCAGGTCCACATAATCCCAAGGGAATGGACATGCAGAGAGAGTAGTACAAATCAAAAAGAGGAGTCTAAAACAGAAAGAGGGGAACAAGATGTCATATAAGGACTCTTATAGTTGAAAGCTGCCGTAAAGCAGGATGTCTATTTACTTCTCACACCCATGCAGTGTGTTGGTGTCCCTCCTTCCAGTCAGACCTGAGTGTCCTGTATGCTTGTGTTCATTGGTGACTGTGATAGTTCCAACAGTCTTTAGTAAAAGTTTATTGCTTCAATTCAAAGTATAGTGTGGAGATTCAACTACTTCATCTACCAACAAAGAAGGGAAAGTCATGTTTCCCTAATGGCCTTTTCCAGGGAAAATATCACTTCCTATAGTTCAGAGACAATTTTGCACATAAAATAAAGCAGGTTTTTCCCTTTAAATGAATTGTGACTATGGCAGACTATTAATAAGACACATTTATTGGTAGTTACTTCAAAGATGATGCACAAAGACAATGGTAATGGATACAAGTGACTCTGTCATACACAGGCTGGATGATCTTCAATTCTTTTCACTCTCTTCACTCTTCCAGAAATGAAAAATAAATGAAAGACATCTCTAACTGTCTGTGTGTTTTATATTCATGTTTCTTCATGGAGCTCAGATATTAAAATGTAAGGATATTAATTATAAAAATATTATTATCAGACTTCTAAACGGTTTCAAGCTGTAAGATGTGAAGTGCTTCTCTGGCCTAAATAAAAGTGACAAATTCAGAAGGGAAAATATTATATTCTGGGAATACTGAATACTGACTTGGGGCAATCAGTCAAGTCTGTAAATATGTGCATGTGACAGTTTTGTACAGAGAAAATATTTATGCTGTTGCTCTGAGGTTGCTGCTGTCAACACATCCTTGTGTGTCCCTGATTTCTGTCATGACAATTTCATATGTAAAGTCCATCTTGCTGCATAAGGTGTCAGATACTGGAAATATTGTTTGTGTCTGTCAGCATCCAAACAAATCCGTCAGATATATCTGATAACGTTGGTGTCACTGTTTGTGTGTATATGTTCAGACCTGGACCACAGAGTTGTGATGACAGTTGTGTGGTGTTGAACATTTGTAGTCATGCGGCGTTGCTGGCAGCCCCATGCTGATGTTGTGTTTAGGATTTTTCCACATGGAGTGTCAATTCTCTATCATTCATATGCTGCACATCAAGGCTCCATGAGGTTAAGAGTGTAGCAGGAAAGTTCAGAAAAATTTCAAATGAGGTACATGAGCTTGCACACAAGTTTCCTTGTTGGTCAATAAAAATCTGTATCTTCGCTGAATCCTAAAGTTGAATTTTAAACAGTATTAGCCATGTACATAAAACATTGTAGCAAGAGTTATGCTTGGAGAGCAGTGTCTCAGCTCCAAAAAGTTTCCCAAGACTAAGACAATTGTCAAATCAATGAAATCAACTTTGTTGTTGTGTTTTAAGATGCTTTGTACTGTTTGTAGCAGACTAAGATCATCTTCAACACTATAATGTATAATGTTGTAATTTAACTAGTGATTTGAAACAACTGATCTCAAACCACACTAACATACTTAATGAAAGAGATATGTCTGAGCTTTAAAACTTGTGTTTTCCAAGTATTTAGATGTTTTTAATGTTTAAATGTTTTTACTCTCGCACTTAAACTTTGACTGTCTCTTTTTATTCAAGAAAATTAATGCCATAGAGAAAATACTTTAGAAATGTAGAAAAGTTAATAGGGAGTTAACGACAGCAGTGACATTAATCAAATGAAGTCTAAGAAAGTTTGTACTTCCACCCACTAACGCACTTTTTTTTAATATGATTCCAAGTTTTAAACATTTCTTTGTTTGCAATGTGACACTTTGTACTTAATGTATTTTTAGTAAATTATTTTAATTTATGACACATACACACAGCTACAGATGATAAGTGTTCAGGGTTTATTTTGGCACTGCAGCATGACAGCTGATGTTAAAAAGGGACTGAAGTAATTTTACAAGTTGTTTTGCAGGTCCTGGAGAGTGTTCCTGCATATGTAGAAAAAATGTGTAAAGCCTTTTGTGACTTCAGTGGGAGCTGTGCGAAATCTGAAAATGGTTCTTGATGTGAGTGTTGCTTTTTGCCCAAGTCTACCAGTTTGAAAATAATGTTAAAAAATCTACAAGAAGTTCGAAGGATGTGAATGTATCAGACTGCAGTGTCCCTGATGTTTATCTCTGCTTGACTTCATTCATTGTAGTCTGTCAGCAGTTGGATTACATTGTGGGTAACATTGTAGGTAAGGTTGTTGGTTTGGTTGTTCCCAGACAGATTCCTGACTGGGAAAGATACGGTTGTACCATCAGTGTGAATGTGATTAACTTTGTGCTGCATAATAGTAAGTGTGCTGACTGAATGGATGGATAGAGTAAAATATTTTTATTTGTCCCTCAAGGGGAAATTTATCCGTTTGACAGCATAAAAATATGAAAATAGATCAACAAAAAAATTAATAAATACTTTGTATTAAAAAAGAAAAGGTGCAAAGTCTCCAGAGATGAGGAGAGTGACAAAATCTGTAATGTGAAGTGCTCTGAGTGGTCAACAGATGACTAGAACTGAAGATAAGTGCCTTTCATTTACCAGAAGTCAGAAGGTGGAAAATGCATAAAAAAACACTCAAAACTTAAGTCAATAATAATACCAGTACAAAAAAAGACAGGTCCAAAAATGAACAATGTGACAGACTTACCTAATATTGGATTTACTCATTTGTGCGCATCTGATATAAGGATGATACATCAATGCTTGAACTCTCTCTCGGTCTTAAGTTCAACCAATCCCTATGTGTATATGAGCAGAACAGCCTTTTTTAAGTATGAGGATGTGGCTGGATACCATGGATGTTAATAAAATTACAAGATGTGAAAAAGGTGAAATAGTTGATCTTTCATAAGGAAAGTGACAGTTGACAGGTTGTCACCCAGCAGCCTGATGAGAATCAAAGTGGTGAGGCAGCACTTTGAACTGTGGTGGCTACCCCTGTTAATACAACCTTAAAGCATCTTATGATCTATATTTAAAACGCTTACAGCTTTTTATGCAGTTATGTATCAGCTGATATCAATTTATATAGTGTTTGATGGCCTTGACACTGAGCAGCTAATATCTGTGTCAAGGTAGCTAATATAACTTTCCCACCGGAATGTCCCGCATGCATCTGACGTTTTCCACAGATTTTATTTTTTATTTTTATTTTAGTATTTCAGGACAATGCACATTGATGAACACATACAAAGTACATGTAAATGTGCCAGATTATAGCCTGGGGGCTAATTTCCATCTGTAGTCCAACATAGGCAGGTTTGATGTTTAAGTGTAATAGACAGAGGACAGAGAGACAGCAAGAAACAGTATAAAAGAAAATTAAACAAATAAAAAATAGAACAATCATCAGTGTAAATTAGAGGTGGTTACATGTTCTTCAGCTCTAAGCCATGCCTTAATATGGCTCTTGAAGGTGGCCAAAGAGGGTATTGTATTCCATAATGCACTACCTCTAATGGATCAACAACATCCCTGTTGACCACTGCTCGAGTGACCCGAGTCTGATGATATTCAATAAATTCTTGCAGGTGGGGTGGCACCGGGCCATGTAGAACTTTATAAAATAAGCAGATGTAGGAGAATTTACAAAAATCATCCAAACTCAGAAGATTGTATTTCTCTAAGATGTTGCAGTGATAGTATGAGAGAGGTTTTTTATCTAAAGTTTTAAGGGCCTTTTTATGCAAAAGCTCCACTGGTTTAAGGATGGTAGAGCCCGACATAGACCAGCTCAGATCAGATGAGAAAATATCATTGCGTGTAAGAACATCAGGGCAGCGGCATCTGACACTGAACCTCTAATTTGCTTAAAATTATAGAGATTGAAATTTATTTTTTTGGATATCATTTTAATGAGTTTTTTTAAAAGAAAGATTGTAGTCTATAATCACACCTAAGTATTTAAAATCCGTAACAACTTCTAACTCTTCTGTGCCCAAACACACCCCAGACTAGAGAGCATAGAGGAAGGTTGCTTAGACAAGTATAGAGCAAACGTTTTTTTTTAGCATTCAGTATGAGACAGGATCTGTTGAGCCATGTTTGTATGTGTGCGAGAGCTGTGGAGAGCACACGTGCTACTTCCTCTGCATCTTTAGCTTTAGTAAAAATGACTGTGTCATCTGCGTAAAGCTGGATCAACATGTAAGCAGTACTCAGGTGAATCATAAATATAAAGAGAAAATAAAATCAGCCCCAGTATGGACCCTGTGGGACCCCTACTGGACACCCCATGAAGGTAGATCTGGAGCTGTCCACCACATTACATTGCCCTCTGTGTGATAGATATGATTGAAACCAACTTATAGATTGAGCAGAGAAACTAAAATGAGACAGTTCTGATAGCAGTACCTTGTGATTCACAGTGCTGAAAGCTCTTTTTAAGTCCTGGAAAATGGCACCAACACAACCATTCTTATCTAGCTGCCATTTAATTTTTTCCATAAACATGGCCAATGCAGTCTTGGTAGAGTGGTGTGGACAAAACACAAACTGCATGGAGTGTAAAGGTGTTTGGCTATTGCTGAGGAATTCAATTATTTCCTTAGAGACACGTTTTTCAATCATTTTCGAGGTGACGGGTAAAATACAAATGCTTGGTTTGTAATTATTCATGTCGGCTTTGTCCCCAGCTGTAAATACTGGAGTAATGGTGACCAATTTCCATGCCTTAGAGACAATGGAATTTTTTATAGATAAATTAACCAAATGCATGAGTGGGGGCACTAGAACCTCATTATGTGACCTTAAAAAGCTTGTATCGAGCCCATAAATATCCTTGGCTTTAGAGATGTTTAAGGCGGTTATGATTTTAATAACTTCTTGTTCTGTGATTTCCTGGATTTGGAATTTAGGTTGCTCATTGTCAGTTTGAGTAGGAGCCAGCTGATCAGAGCCCTTAGAAGATGTGAATTGCTTCACCAGATCTTTTATTGATCTAATAAAGAAAGCTCTTGAGACAGGACAGCAGGATCTCTCACTAGTTGGTTGCTAATTGTTTATTCCAAGCCTTTGGTTTCCTGTTTGGGTTGTTTCCTGGTCAGTTTATTAATGTTCTGCCATATTTTTTGCTATTACCTCTGGCGTTTTCAATAATTTGGATGAAAAAAATTGCTTTGGCATTATGTAATTCAGACGTTACTTGATTTCTAGCTCTTGTGAAGTTAAGTTTGTCTGTAATAAGCCCAGACAGATTTTCTAAGTAACTGAGCCCTATGCTTTATAAGTTTTAAACGTGTAGAGTTCATCCAAGGGAGAGAGCTGGACTTCTTTCTCCCAGGGCGCCCCCTCCTCGAGAATGAGAAACTGAACTCATTGACTTTCGAGAGAAATAAGTCACTGCATCTTGACATTCCATAAGATCACTCCAGTCAATATCTTTCAGAGCTCCATTCACTTTTTCTAGTTTGTTATTGGAAATAATCATATTAATAGTATGGTTGTTCAAAGTGTGACAGATTTTCTGAACATTTGACCTTCCTGGTAAAAAAAAATTGCATTCTGGTCTGACAGACCTGTTAACAAGTTGTGGATGTTTGTCATTCTTTCCAGTTTATTGGTGAAAACTAGGTCAATTCTAGAATGAGTATGGTGTGTGATTCTGGAGGGTTGTTCTATTAGTTAAGTGAGGTTGAAGTAATCCGTTATGAGTTTGATGTTTTTTCTATCATTTTTGTTATCCCAACTGACATTGAAATTGCCAAAGAGGAGGATTTCTTTTTTATGATTACATACCACAAGGAGTTCTTTAAGCTGGTCATAGAAATCCAGATCAGCAGTAGGTTTGTGATAGATGCAGATAACTGTCAGAGACATCTCCCTCGAAAGGTAGATATTTTCACCAATGCATTCAAGTGTGATGTTACTGGGCCATTTAATCTCACTGCATTTCAAGACAATCCAAGACAGTCAATGTTATCCTCAGTTCGCTGTTGTGGCTATGAGTCCCAGATCAGCCTATCAACAGGCAGTTCAAATGAATGTCTTCTTATTTCTCTCTCTCTTGCTCTGCACCCTCCCATCAGACACCATGATTCGTTGTACTAACTTATAATGATTTATAATTATCACCTCAGCTTTGCCATCAAGTCTGGAAAAGAAGCTCAATCACACATTGTTCATTATAGGCTACACAAGGAAGGGTGGAGGACAGACTGGAGGATACACTGCTAATGCTACTTATCTGGTGTCTCATTTCCCGAACAGTGATGTTGCTCTGACAAGAAAAGCACAATTTCTTAGCAAGGGTGCGCAGGGGATTGGAGTTAAAAAAAAAACTACAGGAAAACATCTGCTTAAATGTGGCAACTAAGGAAGGTGAGTGAATACATCCTTATGTCAACCCCTCAACCTGGATCTCCCTATCTGCTCTTTTTCTCATTATGTATGGTGTCATTTTTGTGCCTCGGTCCTGAGTAAGCAATGGGAGACTTTGAGCAGAGGAAAAAATATGAACTGGTGAGAGAGTGGAGGAAAGATGTTGGAAAGTTTGACTCAATATAGTCTAGTATTTGAGTCAGTACAGCAAATCTCAGTCAATCAGTATCACAAATTTCCCCCTAGGGACAAATAAAGGATTTCTTTTCGAACCAATCAGAGAAGTAGGACATTCTGATTCATTTCCTTGGTTCCAATTAGATTGTAGCATCCTGCAAGTATGATCCACAGTATGAAACAACAAAGGGACTCCCTAAAAACACAGCAATTCTCCTGGGAGCAGGGTCTCAAAATAATACTACTAATAATAACAATGATAATAATAATGCAAGAAACTGCAAGACAAGCCAAGAACAGTGTAATAGCTCTAAAACAGTTAAATGGAAGTATGCAGGGTTGTAGGGGTGGGTGCATCTTGGGTAGGATGCAGAGTCATTTATGGGAATGCAGTGTGAAAATGTTTTGCTTTTTAACGATACTATAATATAACAGTCCTTGAGCCTGAGGGGTGGTTGGTGTCATCTGAGGGCAGCCAGGAATATATTGATTTTTGGAAGGTATACCACTCGAGAGTTAGAAAACAAATGACAACATTGCACTGGTGGTAGCTTTCTGTGTTTTATCATCATTTTAATGCATATTATGCCAAACTTTTATTACGGTTTTCTATAAGTTTGATAACTAAAACTGCTATGTAATAGCTACCTGGTGACTAAATTAGATTGTAGCTAAATTACATTAACCAGGGTTAATATCATCCAATACTTTTCATGTTATGACATCTAACATTAGTATGACTGGCTAGTTCAAACAGCAATAGTAGTTGTGCCTGTATAGTGTAAAACTAGTAGTAGTATCTAACATTATTTGTAGAAAACTCAATGTCACACCACCATCATGAACAGACACTGATGTTTATGAAGCTCTCACCCATCCAGGAAATGTGTGTTTTTAGGGAGTCCCTTGTTGTTTGGTTTATCAGACCACCCGTGATGCTGCAATCTAATTGGAGCCGAAGCAGCCAAACATAATTTTCACTCCGAGTTAGGGTTAGCGTAGGGGTAGGTTGACTTTGTGTCACATTTGTAATGATGAGCTTGAGTGAGTATGCACTGGGCAGATTAAGAGCCTTCAGCGAGGGTACTATGGTCTGCCAGCGCACGGAGGAAGAGTTTGTGAGTGACACTGCGTGAAAGAGTTATGGCTGCATGTTCATATTGATCATAGCAAACATGCAAAGACATTTGTTGAGTGCAGAATAGATTTTTTGTTTGCTCAACTATAATTGGTTTTAGCTTGCATATAATTTTACTTCACAATATGTTTCTTGCGCTTGCACAGTATATTTTTCTCCGCTCAATGTTTCCCATTACTCACTCAGAATTGAGACACAGATATAACATAATCATAATTTTCCCACCATTTGGAATTGCAAATCAGCACAGTTGAGGTGGGAGATAATGAATGAGCAGTTGGGTGTATCAGCCATCAAAGTATGTTGTTGATTATCATTTATTTATTTTATTTCTGGCATTTATTTATCTGTATGTCACTGCATGAATGCATGGTTTCTTGTTTTTGTTCAGATGATTGTGTATATTTTGATTATAAGCGATCGCTTGTTCGTATATGACCCGCGGATTGCATTATTTGAGACGGATCAGATGGGTGGATATGAAAAATTTAGTTTGGCTATAAATGTTTGTATATGTAGATGTGTTTCTGATAGGATTTATATGTGGTTTGTTGTTCTGGAAAGGCTTGATGATGAGAAGAAACTTGCTGGAAAAAAAAAGAGGGGTTAGGCTTGAGTCAGCAGGAAATGATAGATGAGCCCAGAATGCCACTGGGAAGATGGACTCTAAGAGACCAAAGAGTCATTCACCCTAAACAGACAGACATAGAGACAGCTCTTGGTTGCTGAGCACAGAGAGAAAACAAGATAAGATGTACAAGCACACACAGACATTCACACATACTCAGACTGAAGCTGTCAGTCACTGCAGCTGCAGTTGGAAAAAATCACAAACTCAGCTTATAGACCTGCAGCTGTTACTATCAATTATTTGAATAGTAAGAGGATCACACAAAGAATAATTTCGAGATCTTTTTGCTGGTATTCCATCACAGATTAAACAAAAGGCCTCTGCTTCTTTCAGGTTTTCACATCTTGTAAAGAGTCCATTTTATTCAGTAAATATTAGCATACACAAGGCTTTTCTTGATCTGCATGAGGTGAAAGTTCTCTACTTTCAAGAGTGAAACACACTGTTTACAGAATATTTTTTTAGTCCCCACAACATAAAGTATAACTAAACCACATGCACATGCGCATACACACACACACACACACAAATGCCTCTTTGGCAGAGCTCAGAGGGCCATGTCCACTATGCTGCTTCAGTGCCAGGTCTGATACAAGGCCAAGCTACTTGGCCCTCAGCAGGTGGTGTGAATCTGGGCTTCCACAGATAGCTGTGATGCTGCATCATCACTATGGTAACTGCCAAATGACCCCACCCCCTGTAAGTCTCTGTCCTCATTCTCACCCATAGAGAACGCTCATGAATCATGTCCTTGTTCTGTCAGTAGCATTTAAAACTTGTAGGAAATCAAAATGGAAACATGTACAGAATTTTCTTCTTAGTCCTGCACACACACTCACAGAGAGAGAGACAGAGAGAGAGAGAGACTTCAGCTTCTACAGAGGTGATATTGTGTATAATCACTGTTTATTGTTTGCAGAATTATGTTGACATATAATCTAAATGCAGTGTTCAGCTCATCAGCATGATAAGTTTACTTGCAAACAGATTGTTTGTAAAATAACAGACACACAGATACAATAGACACTGACACGTTTTGTCCTTTACCAGGTATCATAAGACTTTCTTGACATGTCAACCTCACTGAAAATTCCCACGTTAACACGTTCCCATGTGCAATTATGTTAACACTGAGCATTAGAGCTGAAGATGGGACCCGACAGAGTTTGGGCTTAGGCTAATTTCTATCATTTTACACGGGCTTGGGTTGGGCTCGAGCTTGCATTCCGACTTAGGCTGTAAATGAGCGGTCAGGTGATTGGTTTCGATTAGCGCGAGACAGATGCTAAAATGGATGCTGGAGAGGTGAAATAGCTAAGTGGTGTTAAAAATGTATAAATGACTCAATCTTGACAAAAGGCAAAAGAGCTGAGTGCGTGTGCATTAGTAGAGTAATGTCAGGCTGTAAAGGGGTTCGGGCTTTTAAAAGCAGCAGTGTATAGAAATAAAAAAGGGAGCTAGAAGAAAAAGCCTGCATCCTTTGACTGCAGTGTCAGCAAAGACGTGTTGGAACCATTTCAAAGATCAGACCGTTTCTCTTCACCAAAAATACGTGGTAACTGTCAGCTGAAATGTTGTAACTAGGTGCTCTCTCAGTGTCTTCGAAAATCTCTATGCTGTTTCAAGCCAATTCCAAATGTAGTTGTCATGATTTTAACTGGTACTAAGAAAATACCATATTGCTGGATATAAGCGCAGGTATGAGGATACTTACTAGACACCGCTGCCTGTTTCACCCCTGATGGTGCCATCAGGGTAGCTGCGGGGTCAGCTCGGAGCCACCCTTCATTGATGTTTTGCTCCATTAATCTTAAGTGGACCTGTTGATCAGTCCATCCCAGGTTGTGAAGTGTCCTTGCTGCTGTGGATGAGGGCTCTGGTCTTGTATTGCTCCTCCTGTGACCACACACAACATGTTTTTACCAGCTGGACTAGTTAGTAGAGGTATGTACTGAAAGGCGGTGGTTGTCCTAATTTGTTGTCCTATGATTTTATCAGTTTTGGAAATGCATACATGCACACTTCACTGTTGGGTGAAGTTGTTGGATGAATGGTTGAATTTGCTAAGCTTTGATTAGATCCACTGCCAATACGGATATTCCTTCACAGGGGAGAGCTGGGAATGACAACGACAACTTTCAGATTTTATAGGTTCAGTCCATAGCCTTCAGTCCACTTAGGCATCAATTTTTTTTAACTCTTTATCTCAAACCTGTTTGAATCAGAATCAGAAAAAAAAAAGCTGCAGGGGAGGAAACGTTGCAGCAGCTGCAGAAAAAATCAAATGAGGAGGAGAGGATAAGAAGGGGGTTTGGGATAAGGGGTGTTGACAAACACATATTTTGATTGCCTTAAAAAACTGAGAGATCAAGGAAAAGAGAGTGGCACAGATTGCGTATTATTGCCTGTGTCAAAAGCAAAGATGGTGATGCCAGGCATAGCAGGGGGGTGTTCCCTGGTTATCTGAAGGAAGGAAGAAGAAAATTAATTTAAGACAGGGGACAAAAAGAAAAAATGATGATAAGCGTCACAATTTTAAACAAATAATCTAGAAATCCCCATCATGCTCTGAGGGTAACTGGAGCTCATATCATTCATTTGTTTTTTTTTTTTTAAACTATTTTCTTTTCAATTATTTTTTTAAGTCAAGAAGTGATATTTTTCGCTTCTCTTCTCTGTGTCATCTTATCCTTGCCTCCCCCTTGTTTGCGCATTGATTTCACTGCTCTGTGTTGCAATTTCAACATTTCAATATTTCATTTAATATTTTCAGAGCAGAGAGCAGTGTTACTGAATTATTTAGCAGCACAGGAAATCTGGGTGAGGAAGAATATGACATACCACTACTAATAGACATGCACATTTACACAACAGATTCATGTCCTCTGTGCATATATGATTTTTGCAGTGAAACATGTAAAATGGCCATTCTTGAGCTGTGACCTGGGAGACAGGAGAGATTTAGATCAGTCAGAACAAGGAAGTGCCCTGTTATATCACCACAGCCTTGTCCTGCAGCTTATTGATGACCGCTTTCTAACCTGCTGTCTCTCTCTCATCACACAATCATACTTTACACGCGCACATGTGCACACACTCACCTATACCAGGACAAAGGAGTACGGGGGAGGTGGGGTCACTTCTTCCAATGAGCTTGGTCATGGAGATGTGTCTTTTTGTCAGCAATTTATACATGTTTCTACATGCCTTATATACCTATTCTTGGCCTTTATGCATAACCATCTGTACAAATATGTCTCCATTCTGATACATTTCCTTCAATTCTGAGTTTGACTGCAGCATATTAAAAGAAGAAAGAGAGAATTGTGGCTGTATGTTGTGGTGCCCTGACTTGACCTGTAGCCATTCTTTTATTAAGTCATCACTGGGACTGCTTTACATGTAAATAGGGAATATTGCATAAGTGAAGAAATTGACTGATGGGAAAAGCTACAACAGGAAGTATAAAAAGGGTAAAGGCAAAAAAGCGTGAAACATCAGTGTTTTTAGGCAAAAAAAAAAAAAAAAAAAAAAGATTTTGCACAAAGCAAATCACAGTCAGATGTTTGTATGTGAATGATTCAGTCCCAAAAATTATATATGTGTATATATATATATATATATATATATATATATATATATATATATATATATTATTCTAAAGAAAAGAATTTCATACAATTTTATGGTAATTGCTGTATTTGCATGTGTAATGCTGATAGGCAGGGGAGGAGCACAATCAACATTTCTTTGCTTGATTACATGCCTTCAATTGAGCAGCATTCACTGAAATCACATGAACCTGCTGTGCAGGTGAAATGAAAAGGAAAATTAGGCTGCACATTAAGATAATAATAATGGAACTGAAGGTGAATGGAGTTTTTGGATGTGAATGTGGTCAGTGTTTGTGTGTAAGGTTTGTTTGTCGTGGACATGTGAAGTAAAAGATGTGCTACAGGATTCAGGATTATTCTTCAGGAGATCAGGGGATTAAGTACTATCAAATTCAATTCAGCTATATATTTACAAGTAGTTGTTAAAGGAAAATTATCATGACAATAATAATAATAAGAAGAAGAATCATGTACAAGTAATGCAGAAATAATTGAGGCCACAAGGTACAAATGACACAGTAGTGTAACATTACTAGATAGAAATCCCAGCAATGTGGTGGTGTATTTTCTAATGTTAAACCAGTGAAGGAGAGTTTTAATTTGCTCATCAAAGCTCCTCTGTAAAGAAATGCAATATGATTGCAATAGCTGTTAGATCATCCCATTGCATATGTTTTTATCAGAAAAAACTAACATTATTCAGGTGACTTTATCTTTCAGCAACAAGGTTGCAGTAGCATGTCAGACATTTCAAAATGTTGCTCATAGTGAATCAGACAGGCAGGCACATCAGGTTAACAGTTTGTGACAGCTTTATTAGTCGGACTCCATCTGAAGAATCATGGTTTTGCAGAAGGAACATTCTTTCAGGGTCTGCCATCTGCCACAGAGACTTCATACTTGGGGGACACTGAAGTGGAAAATTTGTAAATGGTTGTGTCTCCTGAAGGGCATAAAATAAGCACTTCCTGAAAAACAAGTCATTGTCATGGTGATGTAACATTGCACCAACTAAACAAACAAACGTACATATCTGACATTTTCTCTCCACCCTAGTAAAGGAACATCATCCCCACAAAGCAGTTTCAACTGGAATTCTTCAACTGGAACATTTCACTATGATCTGTCCATTACGCATCTTTTTTTTCTATGTTGGAAGTCTGAAAATGTTGTGGTTTGTTTTATTTCACTGATTCAAAATTTAAGTATCAAGTTACAAATGTTGATTCACCATATGAATGAAAATACTTTTGGACTTTGAAATTTTAGATGTTAAGATAAAATGTCTAGATGAAGTTTACTCTGACCTCACACAACCTATTATTTGCCTTAATGCAATATCTCAGAAATGCTATGAGGGAATTTAATAAATTGACTCAAAGATGAAGTGATTATATCTTGGTGGCCAAACGCCATTGCAACCTCACAAAACATTTTTTGTCTCATTCAATGTGATCAATCAAGATCCCCATGAGGAACTGCTGCAATGCTGCAATGCTGCACACATACTAAGTCAAAGATTAGCTGAGGATTGGTTAAAGGTCAAAGGTCAAGTTGTGTGACCTCAAAGCATGTTTTTGGACTCTTGAATCTGGCAAATTTATAGACTTAAGGTTTAACTGATTAGATTTTGGTGGTCAAAGTTTAAGGTCAAGGACACTGTCACCTCATAAATTGTGTTGTTGGTCATAACTCACTCACTCACTCACTATTTACCTCTATTCCATTTAATTTAATTTTATTGAAATAGCACAAATCATAAAAAATATGTATTTCAAGGCACTTTATAATTCATTGTGACAATGGAGGAAAAACTCCCTTTTAACAGGAAGAAACCTCCAGCAGAACTAGACTCAGGGGGTGGACCAGGACGAGACAGTAATATCACAGTATCAGACCAGACAGTATCTGGACTGGTTGGTGGTGTACAACTGCAACATGTTAACTCAACTTTTTTGTTCATTTTTCACGAATACATGCAAGCGAGAAAACATGTGAACTGGGAAACAAAGTTGTCTTAAATTCCTATCACACTGGTCTACAACATGAACGCTTCAAAAACAAAAAATAAACGACGAAAGACAAACTAAGCCGTGTGTGGTTGCTGAATAACTGCACATGTATACTTCTGAAGAGAGTTTGTCGGTTGTGTTTTATTCACGTGTAAACACGTGTTTTGCAGATCATCAAAGTAGATCTTGCAAAGCAACGTTGTTTTTCTTGGAGACATCCATAGTACTGTATTATGTGTATGACATAACTGACTAGCCAATCTTCTAATTTGAAGGCCATATTTGAATTCAGCATGCCAAAATAGCTAACTGGCAATTGGCACATTTTATTTCTGAAGTAGTCAACCTGTGAAACATTGTAGACCAGTGTAATAAGCCATTATAAATTACATTTTAATGTATGAAGAAAATCACTGGTGTGTCCAACGGTGCTTTCACCAAACGATCGAATTTCTAGATGGATGAATAAAACGTTTAACTGATTTAAAGCTACTGATTTTAGACTGTTATCCATTAAGATGATCTCACAAATCTTCCTTAGCCAACGTAGGCTGAGAAAAAGCTTGTCGTAATCCAGCTCTACACCAGGATTTTACTGTATTAGCACACTGATGGATACCTCACTATTGACCCCCATTTGCTTGCTCTGTGAGTGTGTGTGAGCTGGGCCTCTTCCAAAGCATCTGATCAACTCTCTAGAGCTGAGCTGATGCATGCCACGATCGATACCTGGCCTCCAATATCATCCTTCATATACTCAGTGATGTCTGAGGCTCTTTCTTTCTCTCTCTCTTTGTACATCCCCCTTTATTCTGAAACCTGTAGTACAGCTTGGTTACATCAAAGGAACGCAGCATCTTAATAAGCTGTATTATACAGCTTAGCTCATTGGGATTTCAGTGTGAGTTTCTGTATCTACCTCCATTTTTAAAACATATATTTTAATTTGTCTTATTCACCTTTCTCTATGCATTATTTTACCTGTTTTTCACTACTCCCATTCTCTCATTTTGTCTCTACCTACCTATTACTGATGAGTCGATTTCACGAGTCAGTGATGCAGAGAGGGTACAGTAAAATATGCTGCGTGTGAGTGTGAATAGCAATAGCTGTCTGTGCCTCATAAGAGAAACAATAATTATATGCAGTGACATGGAGATAACACACCTCATAAAAGCACAAATGGTCATTTTATCTATAGAGTCGCTTTGTTGTTGTAGGTGACTCTAGGTTTCACTCAGAAAACATCAAAGATGGGATTAATTGTGTTTTAGATGCTTTGATTGTATTAGAATCATGGAAGCTTCTGTTGTACTTCTGTCTTTCTCCTGTTTATATCTATGGGTAAAAAGAGGATTTTTACATTATATTGATTAAAGTATTCATTCTTCTACACACTCAGATTGAATAAACAATGTATTTCAAAGTTGCTTTCATCACTTGTAGATCAATGAAACAGATGAGAGTAGAAAGTGTGGCTTTTTGCTGTAGAAATGTCTATTAACTTATTTAGTAGCATGACAATAAATAGTAAACCATCTGAATAACATATCTGCCAATTTGTTACAAATGTATGATCTGTCTCTTGGGTATCTAAAAGTCATGGAATCAAATAGAAGTATAAAAAAAGATTCCAAAATTTATTTGAGAGTGGGAAAAGGGCAGCTTTTGACTTTTGGAAATTTTTTAAGATATCACAGAGGTAGTTAGGCTTTGGGCCCTTTCTTTTTGTGGATTACAGCCATAAAGCCTTTTAGCTCTGATGTAGGCTGATTATACACATGTTTGTTGAGTTGGTTTTTGTTGAGATTTGAGAGTGGGCTGCAGAGTGGACTATTACAGCACCATTGTCCAGACAGAAAGGCTTTTTCCAAAGGTGTCTGACGGATCTTTTTTCACTGTCAACACTATTTTTCCATCCAAATAGCACTGAAAGCATCTGACGCATTCATGTCTACAGGGTATCTGGATGTTCCTCTTTTGCAGTCTGTTGCTTTCTTTCTTTAATTTTACATCTTTCCCTAAGGTTAGTTTGACCCATTGTACAGTTTTTGACCTCTTGAATTACTGCCTCCCTCGCTCCTGTGTGTGTGTTTGTGTGTGTATGTGGTTTCAAGGACAGAAGTGAAGTATAGCAAGTGTAGCAAACAAACCATCCATGATATTTGAAGAGTCTTGTGTAGAGGCAACCCTAGTGACTGATAACCACTCACACACATACAGACATATTGAAATCTCTGCAGCCATACAGAAATCTAAAATAAATGTAAAACAGTCTTTTGTTTTCTTTTCTTTTTATTTGTCAGGAGCTGTACGCTCTACTCTTAAGTCAATATAGCTATAGACTCTCCCAGGTCTAGGATGACAGACTTGAATTAACTGTACACATGACACCTGGGGACACAGTAAAACACACTTGCACACAGAAAGAAGAGGAGATGGGTCAGAAAGGGACAACTGCCAGATTTCATCACACAAATGTGGCCTAAAATCCACTGTGCTGCAGATTCATGGGCAGAGTAAACTTAACATGGATCATCGCTTTCCAGTCACTAAGGGACTACAGGATGACGAACACGGTAACTACCATCTGCCTAAAGACCACAAACAAAAAGCGACTTGCTGACATCAATGTTTTTCTTGTAATGCAATCTTCATTTGATACCGCCTTTAAATAAACTGATTGTCCACAAATAATTGTTCTGCAAGAGCCAAGCTCAGTCCTAATTCAATCTTCTCACCAACCAAATCCCCACTCAAACACACTAATGCACATTAATGAGATTTCATGGCTCTTAATGAGAGACAGTGGTAGTGTCTGTGTAGGTTTTCACTACATGCATTCCCCTTTGTATTTAAGTTCATCGGGTGTGCGTGTGGTGTCTGCATGGTATAAATTTGTCTTCATTAGCATTTGTACTTATCCATCTGCTGTGTGGGATACCTGCACAGTATGATGAGTCCATATTCACAGGGAATTATATGGAGAATGACAGGCATAAACTGACTTCCACTCTTTCCTTTCCCTTAATTTAGCCACCTGAGGATCCCTTTCTGTCTTCCCAGAGAAGTACATTTTGTCCTTGAAGGATGACAATAACACTGAATAATTGAAAGCATTAATATATTGTATGTATATGGGAGGAATGAGTGTGGGGTGGAATGTCACGTCTTTAAGTTATGAAGTCATTAACATGGCTTGGCTTGTTACACACAATCATTTACTAGGACTTTGTCACACTGTGTGAGTCAAATAAGTGTCAACGGCTGGGCTGCGCCAGTATTAATTTCAGACCTTAATACACAACCAGGTCCATCTCTCTGAGGTATGGACTTACAATTTGAGCTGGTTCCATAAGAGAGGAGCCTGATAACTGAAGGCTTTACCTCCCGTTCTGGTCTTAGAGAGTCTAGGAACCACAATTAAACCAGCAGTTTGTGATCAAAGCGATCTATTAGGATAAGAACTATGAGCTATTTAAGATACAAAGGAGCCCAGCCATTAAAGCTCCTTTATCCTGTTTTTTCTCCAAGCGTATGCCATATGAAAGGATTTTTTTTCTAAAGAGAAACAAAACAAAAAGAAATTTCATTAATTTTCTCCTAAGCTGTGTCTCCTCGCATCTGTCTATCTCCTGTCACCTTGTCAGTGCTGTGACATTCACGCTTGTGCACTTGGACACCAGGGATGTGATCTGAATGACAGGTGTTGAGAATCAATCACAATCGATAAATAAGAACGTAAAACAACACTGATTGGTCAGGGGTGCAGAAATGTGCGCCCTGGGGAGAATTTGGAAGGAGCTAAAGAGAGAGCAGCCTCAGGTCACCTGCTTGTCAAAAGTTTAAGGACCTACATACACATCCATTTGGGCTGCACCGCGTGATTAGGGAATGGATATATTTACACAGAAAGTCATTAACCTAATACAACACATTTTCAATAACCAACAGAATACATACAAGACACAACCAGGAATACAATATAAGTGATTGATTTTATTTAATAATTAATTAATTTGCTTTATCTAATTAATTTATATTTACTGGGGAGGTAACGATTTTAATGGGGGTCGCGCTCCATATTGACTCACACTGATCACACTCACTTTGTCATTCCTCCAAAGGGTTTTGTGCTTAACCTCACCAGTCAAGTCAAAATTTATTTATATAACCCATTATTCCCATTCACAAATTTACCTCCAGGGGTCTGACAGTCTGATGCTCTGCCTCTCTTCTTGTCTCGTCTTCCTCGTCTTGACTTTTCAAATGCAGCTTCTTTTCTGTGCCTCATCAAAAAGGAAGGACTGCTTCTTGTAGATGTTTACAGGATTGCAACTCCTCTTCTTGATTAAGTCCAAGTCTTCCCCATCACAATAGCACCACTGCTTAGCCATGTGGCTCAAACTGAGCCATTAGCCAGGGCTGATAGCTAAAAAATAAATCCACTGCCTCACCCCAGAAGCATTACACAGGTGTGTGCAACATGGGTAATGCTCCTCTGATTCCTTTGCTGAGTCCACAGCTTCATCGTCATTAGGCTGCTGCAGTGATAAGATAAAGTGATAGAGGGATGAGGAGGGAGACAGAAAGAGAGAGAAAGTGATGTAGTTCTGCTGCAGAGGTATCAAGAGGATTGGCTTCTTAACTTCTTATACCAACCAAATATACTCACTTACCAGGTCTAATAACACACACACACAGGCTTCTTTTTTAGCAACATCATCAGGCATACTGCACTGACATCTCCCCCCAGAAAAATGTAGTGAATTGAGCACTATGAAAGCCAATTGCTTTCTGGTGTGTAACACTACATTTTGGTGTAGTATTATTATTACCAGACAGAATTTTTTTCTATACCATAGTTGTCCCTTTTTAGCGCTACTCATAATATTGTAACCTCATCAAGGTTCCTTAAAATTCCTTAATCACCAAATTCAAAGTGGCTGTGTGCAACCCAGTCTCATTGCAAAATGTACAATTGGTTCATTAAGCAAAATGTAGGGTCTGAAATTGTGAAACTGCTGTGTTTTTCTTCTTTATGCAGTATGCAAAATGCAATATTTTAAGATAGTTCCGGCTTTAATTTGAATTTTGATTACATTATTAGTGAGAAATATATACTTTATGTTGTTCATTGAGTGTATTCACATACACTCAATGAACAAAAATCTTGTGTAGTTTATTTGTTAATACAAAGATTTTGTTAGGCATTGCTAGAAAAACGTAGCAGGGTTGCATTCATTTGTTGCTATGGTGGTTGCTAGGTAGTCTAATATCTCATACAGCAGCATGTAGTTTGAATCACTACATTTGTGTTATGTAGTTACTTGATCTTATGTATCATTTCTGTTTTGGTGATGGGTTACTGACGAGTAATCTAACATTTAACATGTTTGCAAAAGTGTGTGCTGAGTACATGTTCTGAAAGTTCTTTATTATGGATGAATACAAAGTAGGCAAACAACATTTACCGGATGAAGAAATCATCCAGTAAAGTTTGACCATGAGGATAATTTCTCACAGGCAGAAACTTGACAGTCACGTGATGCGGATGCAGGGAACAGAAATGAATGGAAGAGGAAAATATAGCAGTTTCACAATTTCAAACCCGAAAATAAAATTGCATTTTACCAAGTGGACCAATGCAGCAGCTTTCCACTGGGTGAAAAGTTCACCTTCTACACACATAGAAATTAATTGAGAGCAAAAAGAAAATTGGAGCTTTTCAGAAGGTTTTCGTGCACCTTTGTTATCCTATTCATTAAACTTGCTTTTAAGTTGACTTTTATCTTCTGTCAATAGCCTGTATATATTTCATCATTTCTTAGACCTCCTTCCTCTCCACTTTTCTCCCCCTTTCCTTACTTCGTCTTCTTTTTGTCTCTGCGGAAACAGGCAGGGAAATTACGCTGATGTTTAGACTTCCCATCAAAGAGCTTATTGGATTATTGATTGGATTTTAATTGATTATTTTCAATCTAATTAGCTGATAGTCAACAGCTTAATGAAAAGAAGGCTTGATGGAACTTAGCCTTAGTGTTCATCAGTAACACTAGAGCACACTTCCATTCATGAATTTTCTGTTGTTGGTGTGGGGTCTGATTGAGGGTGCAGTAGGTTAAGCAAGGTAGTCCAGAGCTCCTGATACCCAGCAACATTTTTCATTCCTTCCTGGGGGATGCCTGGGGTATCCTCAAGTCAAGTGAGATATATGTTGTAATCAACTTCAGCATGTTCTTAGTTAGCTCTAAGGCCTTCTGCCATGTCTGGAGAACCTTTAATGGAAAGATGACTAAACCACTAAAACACTAACTAGTTTAGTTTGACATGATCTAGCTGCATCCTTATCTAACTCTAAACTCTAACTCTAAAAAAAAAAACTATTTCAGTCACTTATGTTCAAAATCATATTCATATTTAGCTTATTACAATGGGTTGATGGGACAATTGATTGATTTATAACATATTCACATCATCAGCAAAGGTGGAGATCCTAAGATCCTCTCAAATATATCCTGGCAAAGTGTTTGACAATTCTTAGTCTGGTTGCGACCGTTTAGTTGTTTAATCCTAGTATGGGACATATATCAGAAATCTACTCCTCCATGTGAAAAATGGTATCATTTTGTTAAAATTGTCTGTGGACTTCAAATAGTACATTAAATCATAATACAGTTGGGTTTATACAATTGTGACAATATTCTTAATGGTTAGCCTATGAATAGGAGAATGTGAACACTAGTTGATTACAGTGTTGCAGCCTCTTTGCATACAACACTTGATGCTGTCGTTTAGTTAAGGATTCTAGGCAGTAAGTGGCATTCCACCAACCAGGAGGAATTTCAATTAGCTTGGAGAGTTAGTTTGATAGCATACAGCCCTCTGTAAGGCTAGAACTTCTTATTATTCTTCTTTTATTGAAGAAAAGAAGAACAGCCTCAGGTTCCTTTTCAGCACTATAGCCAGGCTGACAAAGTCATACCTCTGTGGAGCTGTCTATTCCAATGACTCTTAGCAGTAATGACTTTATGAACGTTTTTTTACAAATAAAATTATTGCTATCATAGAACAATTTGTTACCTCCCTTCAACTTCTGGCACTAATATTTTGTCCAGCACAGCAGACTTGGAATCAGCAGTAACAGCTGATTTGTATCTGCTTTTCTCCCATAGATTTCTCTGGGATCACTCCTCATCCAGACAACAACTTCTCTTAGACCCTGTTCCAACCAGGCTGTTCAAATGGGTCCTACCTTTATTCTGATCTGATCTTTAATTTGATCTAATCAATCACTATTAGTTGTTTAAAGCAATAAGTGTAGTAGTAAGCAGGCCATAAGTGATCTCTAATTATAAACCCATATCAAAGTTGTTGCTGCTCAACCCTGGGATTACTTACATAGGAATAGTCTGTTTAAAGATTTTCTGTCAAGGTTTAACTATGTTATCACAGTACAGAAACAGCATTAGTGAAAGTTACCAACAACCTTCTTGGACAAGTATAGCGACAATGGACTTGTTGCTATACTTGTCCTGTTAGTGATCCTGATCTTAGTGCTGCATTTCAAGACTAGAATTTATCATTGGGATTAGGACGGTGTTGAGTGGAGTGGCGGAGGGCAAACAACCATGTGAGCGAGGAGTGTAAATTTTCACTGCAAGTGTAAATCTCTACTTGGATTACAAACTGCAAGTTTACATGTTGTTCCTAGAGTCTCTGAGACCAGAATGGGAGTAGATCCTTCAGTTATCAGGTTCCTCTTATGGAACCATCTCCCAGTGTGAGTCCGGGAGGCAGACACCCTCTCTACATTTAAGGTTGGACCGAAAACTTTCCTTTGTTAAAATCTTACAGTTAGGGATGATTTAGATGGGTCCAGAACCTTCCCTTAGTTAAACTGCTATAAGCTGCTGGGGAACTTCCATGATGCACTGCACTTCCTCTATCTGTCCCCCTCTCTCCCTCACACTCCATATCTTTATATCTTTATATTACAGGTTATTAAAATTAAACTGCTTTCTCCTCTTGCATTGTCTTAAGATAAGTGCACTGGCAATAATGCCATTTTTCTCCTTTATCTTCCATTTGCATCTAACATGATGATCTCTAGTGGCAGAGAAGACTGAGGTTGATAGCAGCACACAGAGGACGGAGGCTGACATGTTTGAAAATTAAAACAATGTTATACAAAGGTTACCTTCCTTGGTAACTAGTTTCTTTTATAATGTTGTAACTCAGTCACTAACTCAATTACTTTTTGGAAGAAGTAACTTATAACTGTAAGTAATTTCTTTTTTTAAAGTAACGTGCCCTAAGGATTAAATATTGAGTATCTGGGCCAGTGTTGGAGTGTACATTTAGAAATTCTCCTGATTTCTTATATTCTTCTGGCTGGAATTACTTTGCTTCTGTGGGCTCAATGTTTTATCAGTCAGAAAAAAACTGATGATGATGATCTGACCACTTAGCAGTCATTAAAGAGATCACAATTTCAGAGCAGTTGGAGACTTGGCTTGGAGACTTGGGGAAAGAGTATCAAGCTCCATGTAGCACAGCAGGAAATCTACAGTAAGGGCATAGGTTGTTTCACAGCATGCACACTGCTTCTGTGCGTGAGAATGTGTGTAGCTATAATCTATACTCCAGCGCTTGTGTACAAACCTCATAGTAACCCTTGTTTTGGCAACCAGCAAAGAAGACAAACCCAGGGTTGCAGTTCAGAGCCTAATCTTTCCCAAGATCTTGACCATGTTTACAATAATACAAATAAAGACAGTGAAGACTGTATTTTTTTTTCTTTACTATCTATCTATTGTAGAACTTGTCAGAAACAGTGGTTCTAGAAAAAATAAATAAAATCTTTGTGTGATATTGGGTGGATGGGGAAAACAAAAGGCAATCAGACTTAGATCAGACTTTGATTTCAGTCTAGAAAATTCAGTGTACTGAATACTACAACAACAAAATCAAATGTGTTGATGCTCAGAATATCATCTGGCAAAGAATTGCTGGCACACCATGGAAATAACTACACACAATCCTCAGCGACTTCTTATTCAAGCACTTCACTTTAATCTAAACCCAATCTTTCACAAATCATATGCAGTTAGATACTATAGAAAGCCATGATTAAAAAAATGATGGCATTTGTATCTCTAATTCAGGATTTGCAGAACCAACAAATCATCTTTTTTTTCCTTTGGAATGGAAAACCTTCCACATACAAATTGTGTTTTTAGATTGATCGATGATACATCATCTAACAACAGGTAACCATTCATGTATCTGTGCATCAGACAGGGAAAGACTTGTAGCTGCATGCATGTTCTCATCTTCCTACAGTACATCTACCATTCCTACTTCGGCTCCATGCAGAATCTTTGCTAGCAGTTATTGTTGTCTCTTCCAGATCTGCTCTTTCCAGGGTAGCCCTTTTGTTTTTCCGCCAGAGGAGATTAGCATCTCCTCTATGAAGTACAACTTGACCTTAACCTTCACTCATTCTCTCCCACACTGCCTCCAGCTCTTCTCTCGTCACCATTTGATGTTAATACAAATGATTGATCATCCTGCACTGCATCACCAGCCCATGTCTGGAGTTTTTTTTTTTTTTGTGGAATGATGCTCCTTATAACATTCATCACAGGGTCTCTGCTAAACATCACAAGTGCATAATTTCATGTACCTAGAATTAGATGAGACAAGAAATGTCTCAGTATTGCAAATACATTTTCAAAACAGAAAACCATTTTTTACAATAATACCATTGGACTAATTGTTATTCTCATCCTTTCCCATCTCTCTCTGTTTTTCTCCTCTGTTGTCTCTCTCCCTTTCCCTCTTTGCCTCTTCTCCTCCTTTGCGGACAGAAGGCATTCGGTCTCTTATCAGTAGAATCAGCCAAGAACAGCCACTTCTGGGTTGCAGACTGTCAAGAATTGGCTGGCAGAAAAACACGGGGTGTTAGTTTTCTTCATAGAAAAATACCTGAAGATAAGAGTTTCTTTGCAAATCACAACATCAAATGCAGTCTGTCTTTGGTGCAGCATAACATAATATCTCCAGTGCCATCTTAAGAAACCAGCAAGCATGAATCTATGTTTGACTTTCAGAAATCCTTGAGGCCCCAGTACCTGGCTAACTTTCCTGCCTCACAGTCAAATTCAAACAGCATAAAAAGTCCTTCTTCATATTAATCAAGTGACAGTTCATTTGAAAGTAAAATCACACTTCATCTAATCAGCAAGGAAGTGGATCATCCCCAGCTGCTCTGCCTCAGCAAAGGTAAATACATTCACATTTGAAAAGATACCTCACTAGCTGGGATTAGCGGTGGAACCAAAATCAAACAAAGCTTTTGAAATATCAAACAGTGCCTAGTTAGCTAAACAAACTAACAAAAAAATCCAATCATGTAATGTCACTCGTTTGTGTGTTCAGTGATTATGGAAGATTAAATTTGCAGTTTAGGTGTAAAGATATGTAATTAAAATGTAGACACCGGTCAGCATTGAATCACAGAAGCTAGAACACTACTAATAACCATTGTCTCTGGCTTAACTGTCCTGGCTCTTAGAGCCTAGTTAGGGTACAACGGTTTAGTTACACCAAATAAGGAATTGTTCTGCATCATTGTTCTGGCCTCTGAAAGTCATACACTTTGATACTCTCGTCATCATGCTATCATGCTGCCTTCACACAAGCTGTTCATCTTTAAAAAGTAGTTAACTTATTTATAATTTAGCATATGGAAATCTGTGCTGTGCAATATAGATATTGCAGGGTTTAAGTACTATACAATATGGATAAAAAGTCTGCAACATGTAGTGAATAGAAATGCAGCTAAAGAATGATAAACAAATAGAAGGTGGGGGAAGTGGTGGTAATATATCTAATGTAATGCATCTCATTAATATTGATCAAGACCAATGCCTTGTAATATGGAGAGCGGTAGTAGGAAAAAAGGAAAACAGAGGGCAGAGGAGGTGAAGATGTGGAGGTGTAATCAAACTGTAATTAAACTTCTCTCTTATCCACACTGAAGAGTATGCACTTATGCACAGATATAAGGGTTTATGATTAAGAACACAGTGTTCAGATAAACTATAAAACACAAGAGGTAAGTTCACATCTCTTATATTCAGTATGTAAAGTCTTTTTAAAAAACTCACTTACATGTCTAGGCTGCACAAATGTTTTTTTTTCTTTTTTTGTACCGTTGAATTAAGCAATATTTAAAAAAAATAAAAATAAAAATAACCATGACTCCGCAGTGTGAACTGTGTGAATAAACACCAACCATCATCAATCACACTGAGAATCACCACCGAACTGCATCTATATAGTAGAGTGTTCAGGTATAATTGTAGGTCTTTGTCAGATATTGTCAGATTTTGTGGTTGAGCCCTTCAGATTGCAAACATGCAGAAATGTAACTGAGCAACCGAGAGCCTTGACACAGAAAGTCGAAGAACTTTCCCTGGAAGAACTAAGAAACCGATATTATTCACTAAAGCTGGTGAACCAAGCTCGAACTAAGAATCTACTGAATAATGGCTTGATATTTGGCAGGTGGAGAAAAGTGGCATTTTTCCCCAGCTTTATATTATTTAAACAATTGTCCATAAATATCCACCAGCGTTATTGATATTCTCAAGCAGACGCTCTGGAGACGCAACAACTGCAAGTCTTATCTTCTTATTTCAAACATGTCTCGTATAAGTTGCACCTGAAGTAATGCATTTTTAATTTGGAGTAGAGACAGATCAGACAGACTCTAAAAGCTGAAAGTCCTGAGTCAACAGGGTTGTTACAGGAGGCAGCAGACTTATGCAAGCATGTCAACACAAATGTTCCTTTTACTGTTGGGGGGCTAGTGACAGTGCTGTCTTATAAAAACATCTCAATCTAACTAAGACTCCATGTTTTACAGGTGTATACTTCAGAAAATTGTAGCTGAAAACTGTGTTAGTGAATTGCTTGTGGAACAAGAGTGGAAATCCCAAGTCAAAAGTTCTGTGAAGCTGCTAACATCAGTGTTTTAACAAGCTAGCATGGTTACAAACTACAGAAGAAAAGCTGTATTTTTACAAGTATTTTTCTTCCTTCCACACAAAAGTGTGGAAGGAAGACACAATGTTTTATTTTGGCCATGAACGGTACAAATGCTCAACACCCTTACTCTTTGTTATGTTCCCCATGGTAACTCTACAACAACTACATTCTCCATGAAAACACAGAAACATACAGTAGGCAGCACCTCTGGCTCACTTTGCAAATTGTTTTCTAACCACAAATTAAAATTAACTGTATTTTGTGTCATGCAGTTGTGGCTCACAAAAATAGGACCCTGTGTCTCTGCTTCACTGCCTGCTACTGGCTCAAATGTTGCATTAGCATAACCTAGTAAAGAAATGTACAAGTCACAAGGGAAAATATTATCATCTTAAAAGGTTATCCAGATTTCCTTTGACTCTCACGCACATGAACAAGCACCAAAAGCAAGATAGTAAGATTATGTAAATTATGAGAAAACAAGGCCTGGTGTATGACTAATTCATAACATTTTCATTGGTATCATTGACGGTATCATTTTTCATATCTTGTGGCTTCCACCGTTGCAATTTGATTAGTTGAACAATTAATTAGGAGTTAATCGGATCATAGTTTTTGCCTTTATTGTTTTTGTTGCAGCAGTGTCTTGCTAAAAAAATGTCCTCTTGCTAACATGACCTCCAAAACATGTCCTTGGAGTGGTTGGTGTGACTGACAACAGCCTGACATTACACAAACAGTGGGCTGAATAAGCTATAAGCAAAATGCACAGACTTAATACTGACATTGGGGATAATATATATATATATATATATATATATATATATATATGTGTGTGTGTGTGTGTGTGTGTGTTCAGACATAGGTCTCAGCAGTAGATCAATTTAACAGCCGTATTCATTCAGTAGACATTTGACTTAGTCAATTTACAACAAGCAAAAGAACCTTGAAGGAGGAGCTGCCACAGACATCATCTGGGGAGGAGGGAAGCACCTAACCTTCCCGATGAAATTAAGTAAACATGTGAGGTTTTTGAAAGATATAAGATCAACTTTTAAACCTCTCTCTATTTGTTCCATCAGGTTCAGCTGCACAGAGAAGCTATGAAAAATGGATGAGTGTTTCTCACCCCTCTCTTCCTTTTCCATTCACTCATCCCCTCTTTCTTCCTCACTGCAGTCTGATTATGCATAGCTGTAATATATTTATTTTGTCAGTACTGTGAATGAAGGACATTGTTTCATCTTCTCTTTTTTTTTTTTATCTTGTTACATGGGGTGGATAGAATAGATTGAGCACAAATAAACAAACAAACCAAAAAAAAAAAAAGACATTATCACTGCTGTCCACAAAACTGTGAGAGACCAACGCTAAACTGAGAGTGAGAGTAAAAGAAGTTTGACCCAGACCAGAAGCACACACACACACACACACACACACACACACACACACACACACTAAACATAACGTGTGAAAGAGCCAGTGTGAAACTACACCAGTGCTATCTATTACGCCTTCTTTATTGTGGTAGATTTATTCCCATCAAAATCCTTATAATCTCTCACAGTGTGTGTGTGTGTGTATGTGTGTGTGTGTGTGTGTGTGTGTGGGAGTATGGTGGCATGTACACAGTTTGTGTACGTGGCAGCACGAGCAGCGGAGGCATCAGAAGGAAGATGAGTCTTTCTCTAATCTGTTATGTATTTGTGTGTAAATGAGAAGATACACCACTACACCAGTCTGATTGTGGTTTGCGACACCGGGGCCGCTGCCACGCTACCTGCCGTCATTTTTTTTTTTTTTTTTGACGTCCCTCATTTTTTTTGATGTCCAGTCATTTTATTCTGGTAGCCTTAGTTTTCTTCTTGTTTTTCATGTTTTGCTATTTTCCTCTTTTTGTGTATAAATAAATACCTTCTTTTTTTTTTTTTCTTGATCCGTAGTCTGCCTGTTTTTCTCCAGAACAGCCTTTGTTAGGTCTCAAAGCCCTAAACAGGGATTTAACAAATACCAATCACCGGATGCAAGGTCAGAAATGACTATACCTTCACCTACAAGAGTTTTGGTGTGATTCATGCATGAATCATACCAAAATTCTTGTAGATACGAAAGTCAAAACACATGTGGTGAAAAGCTATTACCAGTTCCATTTTAGTGTCAGATTATTTTAATGTTCCTGCACCTTACCTCCTCTGAAACTTGCTGTTGCACTTCCTTATATCCCTCTTCTCTTCTGAAATTGCTTCAGCTCTGAATTCCTTTTGACATTAAGAGGCCTTTGAACTGCGGCCAGCGTCTTTATGCCACGCTCAGTGGCAAGTCTGTGAGCATCTCAAATAGTCATATTTCTATTCAATACACCTCACCTGGAATACTGATGGATGCTGCCCTGTACTCCTGGGATGGGGGCACATGTCAAGCATCTGCCAGGGATCAGAATCAGAATCAGAATGCTTGGTGTGATTAATATGACAGAGATTGGTGCGATAAAATACAAAAATATATCTGTAGCGTTAAAGCGAAATCAGTCTCCAAATTTTATTTCTGTTCCTTTATTATTAAGGTGGGACAGGAATCATGAAACAGATCCTTTTTTTCTTTTTTTAAGATTTCTTTCGGCCATTTTTCCTTTATTGACAGGCAAGTAGGGAGAACAGTGGCAAAATGACATGTAGCAAATGATTGCCACAGGCGGGATTCAAGCTGATGATTGCTGCACGGTTTATGTGCCAAAGTGGTGTGCCCTAACCACACAGCTAACTGGGCACCCCGAGATGGTTGTCCAATCCTTCAGTCCATCCAAATGGTCCAATCCATCAGTATCATTCACATATACACTGGTTCCTTTAACAATTCCAGACATTCTCTTGTAGCGCAATGATGGCACATCCTGCAACAGGAGCAGCATGTTTTTGACAACCCGTGACAGACAAGCTCTCCAGTCTCTAAAACCACCCAGCTCTCTCTGATGCCCTGTTGCCATTAGCTCTTGAACTCTGTCCAGTCTCTGTAAACACTTGCAGACACAACACAGTGCTGCTTAGGTAGACATGCTCTACATATATATACAAAATTTACAGACTATATACAGAGTCCAGTTGTGTTTGAATGTCTGACACTAGGGCTGTAAACTCTGATGGCCACAGGCAGAAGAAATTACCTATGTTGCTTTGTGGTGCATCTGGACAGGATAGGTGTGTTAAGGTGTTTTTACACTAGCCGACTTCATTTAGGATTTGTACGTCGGAATGGCTTGCCAACAAAGGCCTGTAATTATTGGTGATTTGGTTGTAATCTGTGACAATGAAGTGTTACATTTGAATGCCATGCTTAAAGGCTGCTGCAGCTGTGTCAGCAACTGGGACTGTACATCTGGCATACTGGAGGAGTCGGAAATGATTGACAAAGAGCAACTACCAATCAAAGGCAGGATAAATGCCACTGCAGTCTCACCGATTCACTTACAATTCAGTTTTAGTCTACCACCCACTTAATGACTTCCTCAGCCAGGATGTCCTTAAGTGGGTGGGAGACCGACACACCAAATGAAGCAGCACAAGAAGTTGGAAAAATGAAAAAAAAGGACTCAAAGAGGTGCTGGAAAAGACACGTGGAGTAAAGGAAATGGTGGTGCCAGGAATGTCTGAGCACTGAGCACAAACTGGCACAATGGCTTCAGCGGATACATCTGAAGGATTACTCTATAATAGACAGTATAACCTGAAAAATGCTTACAGTTTGTAAAAATCAATATCAGTGTATATCCATATGAGCCCCTGTTGTTTCAAGTCAGACCTGAAAAATTGAACCTGTCCTGTGTTTATTCCTGTAAAACAATGTTTTTTCTCAGCAGTCATGATGCTGGCAAGTGGCTAGCATCAGGGGGTTGTCTCACCAAACCAAATCTTCACACTACACACAGCTGTCCTTCATTATGCAGACTCTACCACTAGATTACAGCTGTTTTTCATAACCAAATGTGATGTTATATCATTGCTGACTATATCATTGTAGGTTTTTTTTCCCTTGTGGTATTCAGCTCAATTTATCCTTCACTTGATAACATGAGCATTCTGCTGTTGATTACCAGTTGCAATACAGTTACAATTGTAAGGAATACATACATTATCAGCTCCCTGTCAACTGAGCTAGTGTAGTACATTTACACACAGCAGATCTAAACCCTCAGCTCTGATATTCTACATTCATTGGGAATGTTAGAGAACATACTGAGCTGTCCTGCAATAAAAATTAATCTTTAAGTTATGTTCTGTGTGCATTCCAGTATTTAATGTGTGTTTCCCTTTAACAATCTCTTCCCTAACGCAAGTTATGATTCATCTTTTCATTTCTGCTTCATCCTACTGACTGCGGTACACTTCTCTGGAAGCACATCAGATTGTCGAATTGTAACATGTTGGCTTTTTTTCTGTCTAAAAGAACATTTTATCATAGCTATTTGATTTAAATTAAGTTTTACTCTGGGTACTCTTTACTCTAGGTACTGTGTCTCAGCAAAATAATTAGAACCAGGGAGATATGACTGTAACCCAAAGCGAACTCCTTCAGATCAATTCATTTGGCTAAGGACTACTGACATGACAAGAGGGTTAGCAGTTAGCAATAATAGCAAAGAAGGCAGGGAATGAATGAATGAATGTGTTGTGGAAAAACAGGCTTCTAACATGAATTTGAAAGAGCAATGTTAGCATAATAATTTTCAGAATGGAGCTTCTTTACAGTAAATATGCTGTGCCATAAATGAGGCATTAAGCTGCATGGAAGCTTTGATTGCCTGATTGAGGTGGATTTATTACAAAGTTGTATCTAACCTTCTGTTGGGATACAACATGATTTTGCAACATTTAGATGTGGGTGCATGCACACTTGTGTTCTTGTAGCTCCAGGAGAATCATCATTCTTCACAGATGTAGTGGCACCACACAGTGAGAGACTGAACCTGCCAAGGTTGTCTGCAGCTCAGAGCTACATTACATTTTTTAAAACATCAGTTCTTTCATCTCAATGGCTGAAGGTGATGACAATTGCCAGTTTTAAACAAGGTTTATACATGTTTTTATCACTCTGTATGTACTTGTTGTGCTATCCTTGTGTCAAGTTTAACTAGATTCTTCTTGGAAGTGATTACATTATGGGAAAGTGAGGACATTTTGCCTGATTCTCACAATTTCAAAAGTCTGTTTTAGTCCTCCAGTGTGTTTTTTTTTAAAGCTCAGCCTAAAATAGAGTTTAGGTTAGGGTTAGGCATCAAATTGTGTGTTCGGAGGCGTGGAGGTGTGAAGGGTGCTTTTCCAGCTGAGCGTGGGTGTTAGGATAATTGTTGCTCAACTAGCTACCGCTGTCTCTTTTGTTTCAAGTCAAAGCTACCACAACAACAACAAATACTGCCAACTCATCTATTACTCATTAGACATCATCACTGTCCCATTCCTGGCTACATGGCATTCAAGGGATAATGCAGCTGCACTTGATGCCTCAGAGTTGTGGAATGCTTGAGGCTTGTAATACAAGCTAGTAAACTGTACTTGTATTACAAAGAATTTACCTTTTTTTCAGAAAGTCTGCAGTTACAGGCTACACTACCAGATACCAGACTTAATCCACTGAACCCCCTTGTGTTTTCCAATTTGAATTAATTTCCTGTACAAATAAATCAGAGCACAACTTTTCAAGCCAGGGCAGATAGGGTGCTGCTTCACTCTGTATGTGTATGAGAAAGACATCAAGAGGGAGACATTTCTGATTTTATGTGTGTGATTGAGCACATGTTTCTCAGCTCTGATATAGGTTATTAAAGCATGTCACTTCCAGTTTTATCACATGGCTGTCTTCTGTGCCTCTCTGTTTTTGGGGATTGCACCATGCAATAGTCACAGTTGTGTTTGTAATTCCAATAAACTCCACAGCCCAGTTTCTAGTAGTCTATCTATTATGTTGGACTAGAGGACTGACTATGATCATGGTTTAATTGGCACAATTTGGCATCACACTTCAATTCAGTTCAATTTTCAATTCATCATTCCTGATAGCTGGTGAATGTGTGTGAATGCACATTCACACATATGTAAAAGTGTGTACATGTACATGTATTAACAGAGATCCGGAGAGTCTCAGTTGGGATGCTTTCTTCCTCACTCATCGCATCTTCTTGCCCACTTGCCTTCAATTGTTAAAATGACATGAAACAGTTAGAGAGAGGTAAAATGGAATAGAGTGCCAGGAAGAATCACAAACACATTCTTAGAAGCACTGGGTGTTAAGTGCTGTGGAGTGTTTGTGGGAGTAAATGAGCATGTGTCCATGGTATATGGGGAACAAAGATAAAAAGAACCACTGGCCGCATAAAAGTACGTTTTTGCTAGATATGTTTGAATGACGTGTAAAGAAGAGACTTACAGGAAAAATGTTCAATCAGACTTGTTGCCTATGAATAAAACAAAAAGTTCTTCCCAAGGTTGCATTGCTTTATGTTTTAAGCACTTAGTGTATGTGGCAGTGCTTCCTGACATCACACCCATTCACAGGTTACTACACACTTGCACATTTCTTTAAGTAGATTACTGTGCATGGTGCACCTCTGATTCCATAAGATGATGAGCTTCACTTCAGAAGCTGAGCCATTCTAAAAGGATTACACCACAGATGCTTTTATTTGCTCTATGTGCTTTCAACCCCCCAGTTGGCCTGAGGCATCACATCAACTGGCCGGAACAAAATTCTGTAGGGATCAAGCAGACCTGAGAACTTGTCTCACAATCACAGATAGCACACACTTTAGGTCATCTGCAAATCAGCAAGGATGGTATCTTTCTGACAAAGTTCACAAAAATGTCAAAGATTGTGGATGAGTTAGTAGTTCTGGCATCTAAACAGAGCTTTAATTCTGACTCAAGACACAGTAACTCATCCCTCATCATATAACAGGGCTCCAGACTGTGACCAAATAGTAAATTTGAACCAATGCGAGTAAATTTTCACATCCAGTCGTGCACATCCAATTAATGCATTTTTTTTTTTTAAGTTGAATGGGAAAATAGAATATTCTAGAATATGAGGATGTAGGTGGCTGGACAATGTTAGTGAGAGGGAGAGGGAATTGGAGCTGCAAGCATACATATCTATGGCTGTAAGTGGCTAACAGCTGAGAGGGGGAAGGTCCTGGACTAGAGTTAATCTATCCCATAACTTCACAAACATTGGAAGTAGTTGTATCATAGTGTGTCGGTTAAATGGCAGATGAATGAACAATGGCTAGCGAACTATCAACCAGTTCGCTCTCCTTGCCCTGCCTTGTGGATCAGAACTAGATCCTACTAGACACACTCTGCCCCCTGTATCGGGGGCAGAGGGTGTCACTTCTGACGTCATGGCGTGTAAGGTCGGCTGTATAAATATCAGCATGTGTTATGTCCTCAAAATCGTCAGAATCTCAGCTAAAGCTATAAACTATTTCTACAACCACCAAACAGAGTTAAAACAAACAAAACAAAACAAAACAAAAAAAAAAAAAAAACAAATAAAGAGCAATTAAACAAACTCCATAAAAAAATGTAAATTCAAACCGCGACCCTTCCTCTCTACACCGCACTTTGTAAACAAATAAGCAAGATCTCTTCTGAGAGCAGAGGTCTCATAGTTTCTGAATGTTCACCAAGATCTGACCAGCAACTGAACCAGCAGCTATAGAATGTTCAAAAACGTTCAAACGATCAATAAACATGATAATAAAACCTGTCTTACTGTTATTGTCTTGCTTAGAAGACATAAATCCACAGTGATAATGCTGCATTTTCTTAAACAATTACATCTCCCAGGATGCTTTGAGAGCAGTTTACCGTCAAAAGTCATTTTTTCCTGCCTGGTAAGAGAGATGTGATTGGATAAAGGCGACAAGTTCCTACTCTGGTTCACTTGCATGTCCCGCCTTATAACTGGTGATTTATTAGAGGACTGTGTTTACTGTACACACACAAGATCCACTGTAATGGAATACTAATAGTAGAATAATAATGATAATAATTGTAAATAATGATAAAATAATATAATTATAGGATAATATAATAAATTAAGCTAAATAAGTCCTAATATTCAATAACTAAGAAATTTCAAATTAACAGATGGTTACAAACTGTATCACATTACAAAGTGCCTGACTACTACTACTACTACTACTACTACTACTTCCTCAAGACCTCTGTAGTTTTGCTCTGTTTCACTTCAGCATCATCAATCTTTGCACAGACAATGTTCATATATTGATATGTGATTTTCTTTATTTCTTTTGTCTATTTGAATTTAAAACAGCACATGGTAACTCCTGTTTTTATTATCAAAATATATATTAGTAACATTGGAAATAAGTAGAAATGCGTGCGCCCCTAAAGATTTTTAGTTAGGGGCCACTGTGCTCCTAATAAAAAAAAAATTGGTCTGGAGCCCTAAATAAAACCGAACATCTATTAGATTTATTTGGCACATCAACAGTGAAATTCTTTGGTTACACACATTTACATTTATTTCTTAGTTAGTATATGTAGTTTAGATTTTGAGAGCATCATAGCATCATGGTGGCTTTTCAGTTTTGTTGTGTATGTATACTTCTTGATATGCTCCCACTGGGTGAGAGGAGTGAAAAACTGTAAATGCCATATTGCAGATTGTACATATGATAATGGACCACGAAAATGGCTCTCAAATGATGCACAGAGGGAACATTGGTGACTGTGAAGCCATTTGATAAAGAGGGGTCATGATGGTAATGGCGCAAAAGTCCATTTTCCACTCCTATTCATCCATCCCTAGTCATTTGTGTAACATCATGCAAAACACCCCTATATCTCTTTGTTTTTTTTTTTTTTGTTCTTTCTCATGAAGGTGGGGTCAGCAAAACCTTTACCCCTATATGAGAAAGAAGGGTGATTTATGCAGTAGTATGGCCACATAGTAGCTGAGGAGGCAAACAGAGGCAAACTCAAATAATCTGTATAACCCTTTAATGCTAGACATATCAAATGATAACAAGAAAAATATTATTTTTTTGAATCTGAGATGTTTATTAAGCCTTCTTACACTAACACTGTACTTGAGATATGGAGGGTAGAAAACAAACTCATGATCAAAGCCTGACCTTTATGCGGGCTCTATCATTTTGCTGCAGTGACAATGTTGAGCGGTAGAAGGGAGAGAAATGTCAAAACAAAAATGCCACTGTTCACTGAGGTGCAAATAATGCAGGACGATGATAAGTGTGGCAGTACTTGCCTTCCATTTCCTTTTGGTTTTCTTTTCCATCTGCGCAGTGCAGCACCAAACTTGTCTTTAAAAAACATCAATATGTAATTTAATTATGCAATATGTAATAAGAAGGATGACAAGGAGAAAAAGGTGCAACAGTGGGTCATAGCACATTTAGCTCTACTCTTTGTGTGTGTTTTGGTCACTTAATGGCAGGTTTCACAGGGCAGTGTCTGCATTCACTGCTTTAGGTTGTTTAGCTTCGGCGCTGTGAGGTGTGATCCACTGTGTTCCAGTCTCCAAACGGCCACTGAACATCTCCCACCTCCCTACTGTGTGCTCCAGGCACTTGAATCTGTGCTGAAATGCATAGCCTGCCATTGGCATGAAAGCAGCGGACACAAATACACACACACACACACACGCACACACACACGAAGTGTTTGAAGTGGGTTAGATGCCATTAAAGTGTGTTTATTTTGTATTGCGTGCCCTCCATTTAGTGTTCAGAGATGAGACAAGAGCAGAATGAGATTCACATCAAGCACAACAGAGGTTGGGTGTCAATATCTGGGAAGGACTGTGGAGAGAAGCCTGAGAGTGACCCAGGTGTTTTGGCAGGGACACACTTTCCTTTGCTGTTCTGACTGAGTAGTGAACTCACTTGTATTCTACCCACAAAAGCACAAAAAGCCTTTTCTTATTTATTTACTGAGGTTGGGCAGCTGTTGTAGATTGATCTTTACTTTGGTTCCATATTGGATTGAACTCACATTGGTGAGATTTGGTGAGAACTGGCAAAAGTCTGACACTCCCCTTCTTTTAATCAGACCCCCCAGTTATGTGGAGGTTCACTGCAAAATGTTTGAAGTACACCTCAAATATCCATGTGGCTCAAAATATTGAATGTTTGTTTGAGAAGCATGCAGAGTACACGTGTTTTGTCCTTTTGCTCAGCTGCTATAAAAATTAACAACTTGAGGTCTCAATGTATCCAGATGAGAAATCTTCTGAGGTGCTTTTTTTTTTAGTTAATAAAGCCACCCTGAGGCAGATGGTTCTATTCAGCTTGCTCTGTGAAGCATGAAGACAGTGGTCCAAGTGCAAAGAAGATTAAAGTTTGCAAAGATCTGTGAGGTTCAAAGAAGATGATTCACTATAATGATGATGGTTGAAAGGAAGGGGCAGAAGAGAGCTGAGACATGCGGCTCGATGTTTGGCAGAGGAAGGGATGTTTCTCAGTAATTTGCAGTGACCCGCTGATGGACCTCTCTGAGCTTCTCCAAGTTGATAGGAGCTCCCAACTTGCCGTGTAGCTGTAATTGCCTGTTGGTTGTGTTAATGTACGGCAGTCTCTGCTACATTTACTTTTCATTATGCTGATGGATTCATCATGGCCCCTTTTGTTGACCTTATCAATCACAGTTAAATTTCGTACAAATTTATTTTTAATTACAACTGTTTCTCTTCCTTTGCTGTCCTTCTTGGGCCTTTTCAGATTGCAGCACCTGTCTGTTAAGAAGTGGCACCCTTCAGCACAGTTACAGTGGCACACCTCCGCCTGGTCAGGGATTAATCAGCCATTATAGAACCTCTGCCATGCTTGGAGCCTCCAGTCAAATCTACAACTCCTGGTTTAATTGACAGTGAAATAGCAGAGGGAGATAGTCCCACAGACTGTCAGCCAGCAGTTAAAGGGCAGCTGAGCTATGGTATTCACCTTTCAGCTGTCACAACCTGATTATATGAGCCTGTATAGATTTGATAACTATGTAATTAAATTGATCTGAAGATCAAAACTGGCACTTCATTGACACAATTTTGTAAAAAGACTAAATTTGCAAGGAGGTGGTGCTTATTGAAGCATATAAATGATACATTTTTATTAATTTGGCTGCTATAGCAGAGAATATGGAGTTACTTTTGATGAAGTTACTTCTTATTAAAAGAAAACCAAACATTTCAAACAAATGTTTCACAATTTCGGGGCTGAAATTGTTTTTGTGTCATGATTTTCTCCTCTATTACCTGCATCTATGTCACGTGACCATTAAGTTTCTACCTAAACAAATGAATATGGCTGACATTCTTTATAATTTTTGTGGAAAATACTAGTGTTTTGCATTATTTTGAATTTTGTTAACATAAAGTGAGAAATATGTACTTTATTTTGACAAACTTTGTTGACTGAGTATGTATGATGTTGCTGTGTGAATATGATGTTTAGTTTATTAATAAATATGAAGATTTAGTTAGGTTTTGCTTGTCTCTGACACAGATGCTGCTCCTCCAGCAGACCACAGAAAAGTAGATGGGTCTGCTCATCCCCTTATTGTACACAGCAGTGACATTGTCCCTCCAGTCTAGTCTGTTGTTCAAAGTACACACTAGACACCCAGGTACTTGTAGTGCTTTGTATGTATGTGTATGTATGTATGTATGTATATATATTCACTGGTTTATTCTTAAAGGGAAGGTTTGGTTATTTTTTTTCCCTAATTTATTTCAAACTAGACCAGAATAACATACTCACATACAACAGTGACACAATCAGTACAGCCAACAAAAACAGCACAAACAATAAACATAACAATAGGCAAGGCAAGTTTATTTGTATAGCACAATTCGCGCACAAGGCAATTCATAGTGCTTCACATAGGCAAGGAAAAGCACTGGAAATTAAGACAATCAATAAAAATAAAAAAGACAAAAGACAATTTAATTTAAAAATATATAGAAATGAAAACAAAAATTAATAAAACATAAGAATGTCATTTAAAATAATTAAAACAGCAGCTATAAAAACAATTTAAAACATTAAATAAATTTCAGGATTATGATTAAAATTTTCTGTAACAGAGCTCAGCCATAAGCACATGAAAAGAGAAATGTGTTTAACTTGGATTTAAAATTACTTGGGGCTGATTTCAGTTCTGCAATAAACGAAACAATACCTATAAACAAATCAAAACAATACCCAGTTTGGAATGGGGGTGGATGAAGCAAAGCTTTTAAATTTCCATCCCCTGTTTAATGTGTTTGTCAGCATGTGTGTGTGTGTGTGTATATATATCATCTGCAAATTTAATGACATGGTTGCAGGTAGGTACTTTATCTTAGCTGAAGGAGATGCTGAATTTATCTGTTAAGACATCCTTTAACTGCTTAACACAGCCTTTTAGCACACAGCCTGGGATGTGACCTGGACCAGCAACCTTCCGTGGATTAATGCTAGTGAACACTCCTTTGAAGATATCAGCAGTCAGTTGCAGTGTCTGGTTGGTAAATGGTCATGTCTGCATATGCACTGCTCTGTTATCCATGACCTCAAAGCGGAAGAATAATGTATTGAGGTTATCAAGGAAGTGAGGTGTCATTGTCCAACATCTTTGTGCTCGTAGCTGGTGGCTGCCTGGACTGGCCTGCAGTAAGTGCCTTGTGTCCTTGATCAACAACAAATTTTCTCCAAATGCTCTTTTTGCCTCTCTGATTCCTCTTCTTAAATCGTTCCTTTCACTAATGTAAGCTACAGTGTCTCCATATCTGAATGCAACATCATGTAGCCTCAACGGAGAACGAACCTCAGCAGTTAGATGCAGCTTCTTTGTGGAATACACCATTACAGTTTTCCTGACCTCCTTCGCTTCTGCTGGTTCATGTCTCACCTGTTCTATGCAGGCTACAGCAGGGCAGTTAAATGATCAGAGCTGCCAATGTGGGGTAAAGGGGATGCAGTGTATGCATTTCAGATGTTCGTGTATAGATGGTCTAGGGTGTTCTCCCCTCACTGTAACTCACTAATAGTGTTATAAACTTCCCCCATTGCCTGTTTAACCTCTGCACTCAGATGGTATAAACTGCTTTAATAATAACAGATGTCAGTTCACAGGGTAAGTAAAAAGGTCTGCATTTGACAAGCCTTTTCTCCACGTCAGGAGAGCAGGATATGGATATTATGGTAGAATCTGAGCACCACAAATGGTTTATATAAACAGCCAGGCCTCCTCTGTCGTGTTTACCTGATGTAGACACCACTCTGTCAGCTGCCGGATGTAATACTTTTATTTTATCTGTCAGCCACTTTATCTGTCGAAAATATGCTCATGCAGCAGTCTCTGAGTTCACATCGTAACGATCGCTACAATGTGATGTCCATTTTATTATCCAGGGAGCGAATGTTTGTTAACATAACTGAGGGAATGGTAGGTCTGCTGGGATTAGACCTTAGTCTAGCATTGACACCCCTTCTTCTCCCCTGCTTGCGTGTCCTATCACAGCGCCTAGTGGTGCCTCCTCTCCTTGACAGCTCCAGCTGATTCCAGGGTCCCCTCAATGCAACTGCAGCATAAAAGTCCACATTCCATTAGCTGGTTTAAATCTGTGAGGGCTGGTTGTTGCAGCTTTTGCTGAGCCTTTGCATGCAAAAGCTGTGGTTGTAGTGCCCTTTTGCTGAGCAAGGACAAAACTGCTAGTAGCACTGAAAAACTTTCACGGGTGACAGCAGATGCCACCATAAATGCTGGTTGCATGGCAGTGTTACTAGATTTCACATGAAGTAAAATCATTTCATCCAAGCTGCCTTGAAGCCATGTGTCACACAGTCAAAAGGTCATGGTATTTGAATCTTAGCTCAGGTTTAGATAAGACAACATAACAATCTCAGACGGTACATAGCAGTTTCCTTGGCACATAAAATAAAAGCAGTGTGTTTTACACCTGCTCTGTCAATAAGATGTTACAAGTCCTGGCATCTTAGCCAGTCATAGTCAGCAAGGTTTTATAAAATCCTGGAAAACTGACCTCTCTCTGTTCACAAACAGAGGTTATCGAATGCCAATTGCCCAGTACCTTTAGTAACCAGCGATAGTGTTTGCTTTTAAAAATTGGGGTCACTTGGAGGGCTGCTCAGTCTTTCTTTCTCCCCTTGTGTACCTGTGTTTGCACCTGTGGTTTTTTTTTGTTTGTTTGTTTCTTTTTCGAGCACACATCCTATTAGATGCTGTCTCAAGCCTGAAGGCTAAGTCGTAAATGAGAACTGCACAGTTCAATCAAAATGTCAGAAGGACAAATCTTTGGTGTGGGTCATCACCACACAAAGAGCAAAGAGAATAACTCAGCTCTAAGAAGTATTTCTTTCTGTTTTTATCTACAGATGCTAACAAATTTTAGCTGTGTATGCTGTGTGTCATGTTCTGTATCATCCACAGGATTAACTGTTCAGTTTTGATTCAAGTAGCTATGGAAGCTATCCACTAAGTGTCAAGGTCTTAGTGTTTGTAGCCGTGAACTCAGTCATGCTAAGTGGCTGGAATGTTTCCCCTGGGAACCTTTGGAGCTGATGGTCTGGATCGTATTTGCACTCCCATCCTCCTCCCTAGCCCTCTTCAATCTTCAATAGCCTACATTATTTGCAATAAGAGATGAGCATATCCATCCATTTTGTGAAAATGACTTGAGGGCATGTCTCAAGTTGTCAGTGTATATGCTGCATTCTCTCAAGTTGCCGTCAGCATTGTAATTCTTACCAGTGATGGGATGAGGTGTGGCTGTGGGGCTGTGAGTTGATGTGTAGGTGGCTCCTCATCAAGGAACTGTGGTGATTACCGGAGGTGGACTTTCCTTTAATGTCCCCATCACTCGTGGTGAAAAACCATTCCAGCCCCCACACACAGAGGTTTTGAGACACCATTAACTTGAGAGAGCATCACAGCACAGCCACTGATGGAAACAAACACTCAGTCTTGTGTACTAATGATATCACAAAGGTCAACACAGATTTATTCAGTCTAAATTGGCATGTTCAGTTGTCTGTCATTACCATTATTGCTGCATAAACTGAGTAATTTTGGTAACACTTAGAACTGAGCACTTAGGTTAGCCACTGCTAAGCAGTCACAATAAACAGCATCAAGGATTCAAGGATTGAAAAGTACCAGAAGTTGTGGTAAGTCTGATTATGAAGCTGAGGACAAGAACCTCCTCCAGACTCATCATGTCATACATGATGTTACACATTTATTAGGGTTGTACACTTGCCCCGAGTTCAAGTTGTGGTTTTGCGATTTCATCTGCTTTTAAATTCCGTGCCCTTTATTTGTATTTTGTATTCTTCCATAGCAGATCTGGTAACAAATAGCAGTGATATTAATTATTTCGTAGTTATATCACAATATGCAACATAAAACATTTCCATTTTTGACTCTTAGCCAAAACAGCGATAATGCATACACTTGATGTTTTCCCTTGAAATTTCTAGGTGACAGACATGCTATTTAATCTGAAAACATGGTTTGGTGTTTAATGCTGAAATCCAGCATCACTTTACCACCCACTGTTGTAGCAAATTCATGTTAATATGTTCTTTTAGACTAATGTGTTAATATCTCTCTCCTGGTATAAGTGGTCTCCTGTTACCATATCAATGCCATTTATCACATTTTTTGTGGTTAGAATGTATTGGAAACCATGTTAACCATGGTGTCCAACTGTCATCAATGCTCATACTGTTGCAAAAACCAAATCATTTTTTGTTTCCTAATTTTCTCTGTCTTAGTGGTAGTGTTGCCTGGTTACAGTCCAAAACCAAACAGCCACAAGATTTTTGAGATTTGAGCTAAAAACCCTGATTTTAATAGTATGATAAAAGAGTAAAACACTCAAATGTGTCATTAAACTGTTTTTGTTACTTGATCCACTGATCCAGTGGGCTTGGTGCTTTCTCCACACTCATGATCACAGGGTCCAATCACACCTCCCCCCAGGCAGTGCATGCCCATCCAGGTTTCACTCAGGTTTCACTCACCCACAGCCAACACAGCCATGCATGCAATGGAGATTGGGGGAATTGAGCATGCAAAATTGCCCATAGGTAGGGAATCGTTGTTTGTCTCTATATGTGGCCCTGCGATAAGCTGGCAACCGTCCAGGGTGTACCCCGCCTTCACCCGTAAGCAGCTGTGATAGGCTCCAGCCCCCTTGATAAGCTTGATAAGTTTTATGATTTACACACATGAAACAATGTCAACAACAGAAATTGTCATATTTGTGAGACTATGCAGGAAAAAAGAGTGAGGCAACAGTGCTAACCACTGTGCAAGTGTGCAGTCCCCAATAACTCCAGTGCACAAAATAAATCACCCCTAAATCCAAACATGACCTTTTCTAGCCCTTTTGAATAGCTTATCAAAAATCTGCAAATCTGATGAGGCACTTTGAGGCAAGAGATGCATTTTTGAACATTTGACCCTTAGAACAACAATCTTTTGAAAACAAGAGTGAAGGAAAACATTCACTGAAGAACTGAATGTAACAATGGTTGCTTGATTAGCAGTTGGAAAGACTCCTCTTTGTTTTTGCCATTTTTTGGTAGACATTCATTATTGCTTATGCACTTCATTTCCATTTGCTCTGTGTTATGTTTTTAAGCAATGTTTCTCAGGGGACATTAAATTACATCTTTCCTTTATGTCCGTTTCAGTCCATCAGCTTGATTGAACATTTTTAAAAAGCAAATTAAATGTAATTGGGAATGCGTTTTTTCTGGTCCCTCGAAAAAGCACTGAAAGGACTTGAGGGTTCCAGTGGTTTCTTTGGACTCTTCTTTTTCTTCTTTTGACTACAAGATGAGAAACAAATAGCAAGTGGGTTGGCATGGTGCTGCACACAGCCCAAAGGGCCTTTACTCAATTATAAACCCTTAATCAGACCCTCAGCTCATGAACTTTTGTTTTGACTTGGCCTTAGATGCAGTTTTCTGCTGACAGCACAGTGGTGGTCATTGATCAGACATGGCACTCTGCTTTGAAACCTGCAGGGAATGTTTGAACAAAGAAAAGAACAAAAGACATAAAAGAGCTTGAGGGGGAGATTAACAAAATAACAATATTTTGTAGAAACTGAGTCTTGAGGAGGCTTTGCCAAAAACAGAATAAAATGTGCATGTATTCTTGGTGCAGTACACTTTTGTGTGTGTGTTTTGTATGTGTGTCTGTATGCTAATGTTAAGTTACGTGTGGACTGATTTGTAGATCAAATAAAGTTGAAGATATATAACTCAGCATGTTGAGACTGACAAATGTGTTCACACATTCTGTACTTTCTGTCTCTACAGTGAATAAACACAAGCCGTGGATTGAGACATCATATCATGGGGTGATTACTGAAAACACAGATGTTGTTCTGCTTGATCCTCCTCTGGTGGCCCTTGACAAAGACGCCCCCATCCCATACGCAGGTATGTTTCATTTCATTTCTACTGGTCATCAACCAGAGAATGATCACAGCAAGATCAGTGAAGGAGGACAAACTCAGAATAAAGAGTGGCAGACAGGAAGGATGACAGAAAGCAGTATAAACTTACACCAAGGATATAAACCATATAAAGCTGTCATGTCATTTCACATCATGGTGAATGAGCTTAAATTGGTCTCGTGTGGTGTAACTGCTATGCAATAGCTTCTTTTTTTCTGTTGTGTACTGTACGTCCAATGATAATCCAATGATTCCCAGTAAATAAACATCACATACACAATTCATTTCATATTTATTTAGAGTGAGAGTGGCCCAAATAAGGCCCACTGTGACTGAGCACAGTGCAGTCAAAGTGGATTAGAATCTTCCCACTTTGTTACCATTCCAGCTTGTCTAGAGGGTGCCAGCTTTTGTGGGAGGCTTTAGGCTGGAGGCTGTTGGCAAACCCAACGAGCCTCTCTCCCGCCAGGCTGCTAATGTGGCCAAGGCTGTAGCATGGGGCAACAGCATGGAGCTGGAGCCCACTCACCGAGGCCCTTGAGCTTGGTTGGATGGATAGAGAGGAAGCATTTATGTACAAGCATGAATGTGTGTATGCTTACTAAAACACTTTTCACTGTTTGCTATAATGTGTATGTTTGTGTCTATGCAGATGAATGCTGTGGCATTGCCCAAGGGGCATCACTATAATGGCCACACAACAGGGAGAAAGAGGCAAAATGAGACAACAAGGAGCATATCTAGATGACCAGCATATGCCCTGTGGCTCTGACAGCCACACAAGACACATGTGTGCGTGTGTGCACACATACACATACATACACACATATAAATATATATATACATATATATTTCTAAAGAAAAAGAAAAATCATTTGTCTGTGTTGCATGTCTAATCTCCCTTCCCTCCTATCTTACTAGGTGTAATGGTGATCATGCTGCTCTGTTGGTGATGACAAGAACCATTATCAAAATGCTTTCTAGAAGTTCATAAAATCACCATCTGCTTCAGCAAATTAAGACTGTATATTTCAGGTATTGATGTGCATTATTTGAAATCAGATTTTTCATCTTACTACAACTTACTTGAAAGTAATTCACCATTCCAGTGTAATTCTGCAGAAAAATACAGATAAGTTTCTAAAGTTTCCTCCCTAGTCTTTTCTGAGCATGGGGCGACTGTCACTACACTCACTGGTCTGGAACAACAGGAAATGGGGCACTACTGTGCATGAAAGCTGGCTGAAACCAACATTAGCCATCACTGCAGTGCGACAGTGTCTCACAAGCTTCAATATCACAGAGACAGCATTTCTGACAGTGAAAAACACAATGATAGATAGATAGACTTGTTTCTAGCTATTCACAAGTTACATATATTTGTTAATGAAATTTGCCTTGACTACATGTTTCTAGTCATCAATTTTATTTCAGTGACAACTGAAATAAATGGATTATTGAAATTGTGCTGGTATTGGAATTGCGCAGTGATGCTTCAGCTTGGTAAACCTGCTGTACGCCATATATGACACAGAAACAATCATGTCGTCAAACAAAGTGTAGGTGTAGGGTAATTATGGTTTGTGGGGAAAAATTCCAGCATGGGCTATGTCAATCAACCCAGTGGTCTCAATGTTAAAACATTACTATGCTCTTACAAATGTGCTTGTTGATCACTGTCTTTATAATGATCCTGGGTCCAAGTCAGTCAGTAACATAGTCACTACCACTGATCAAGAGCCTAGGATTAAAAACTACCTTTATTTATTCTTTAAATAACTATTTTTGTCACCTCTAAATAACAATAATAATTCTCCTCTGGCTGCAAAAGCAGATACAGCACCTAGTGTGGTTCAACCGAGTGGTTGAATGTATGGATCGGATTCAGCTGTCCTGCACTGCACTGTAGATGGCTGAGACCTGGCCAGTGAATTTGTGATTTCAAATTCAATTTCCTGTGGTAACTGTAAGTCAAGTTGGTTGGCAGTGTGTGACTGGAAAGTACATGATGGGCAAACATGAAGAAGATTTTGAAATATTCACTTTGCTACCTTATCAGCTGAGTGTGCTGAGCTCTGCTGTGGTGGTAAATTGGAGGTAGGATGTTTAAGTATCTTTTTACAATTAAACCACTGTACTGAGTAAGTTTCTAACATGTAGGATTTACAAGGAAAATAGCAAAAAAGCTTTGCTGATTATGGTTGCTTGTCAGTTTTTTTGGCATTTTTGTTGCCACCAGACACAAAATTTCTTGTAACCTAATATACTATTAATCTGTGAATCATTCAATCTTTCAATCCATCCTGGCTAGTTTCTTCAGTCTCTGCAGCTTTTGTTTGAAAATGCAGTTACCCCCACGCAACCAGAGTGGTAGGAAAGACAAGTTCACAAAACTTGTCTAACTTGCCACAACTACACATATGCATACATTTTTGCTTTATGAGTCATGCTAAACCCTTTACTTAATGAAACTCTCAATAAAGGGGGTCTTACTTTTCATTCCTGCCTGTGCCCTGAACACAGGACTCAGCCTGCTCCTGCTCATCAGACAGTTTTTGAATTCTAATTTTCCTGCCTTACAAAACTTTCAAAACATTAATAAAAAATCAGTTATATCTGGCTGTTGTTTTCTTGGATGAACCCAACAGCTTTCTATTGCCGTGAAAATAGCAGTATAGACTTTGACTGCCATAAAACAATTTAAATAGACAGGAGTTAACATACAGGCTGGCTAATGTAATGTGATTAATTAGCCTCTCGCTGTCTGATTGGGGAACAGATCTCAAGCTAATTATGAAAAGTATCTCATTAGCACTTGAGCGCTGAGCTTAGTACAGTGTTTAGGTGGAGAAGTCTCTGCCACAATATGTTTACTAAACATGAGAGACTGAGAAAGCAAGTTATTTGAGAGGTGATGTGTTGTATAACTGGCTAGCTAAGATAAATGTGTGGAAGTGCAATAAATTGCATCATGAAATAGAGAGGACAAAGGTTAAGTATGTATCTCTCTTTGTAAAAGACAAATTAGTGACTCATGGCAAATTGATATGAAGTGCATTTTAAACATGTGTTGAGAAGGTAAATCAAACAATCTCTGACTCTTAATATAAAAAGAATTATAATTCTTAGATACTGTATCTTCAGAGCTATTTAACAGTTACCTATTGATTGATGTTAGGATGTCACCAGATTGAAGTTCTGCTCCTTTCCATTCTATAATTTAATTTTTTTTCCCAGACCTTTCCTGACAGAAAAGCTACATATGAAGTTAAACAAGGAGCTTTCTGGCCAGAGACATTATGCCAAGGCTAACCCCCTCTTACCTATGTAGACAACAAGTGGGAACAAAAACACACAGGCTTGCATGGGTCCTGAAGAGTTGCAGAATGAGTCAGACAGTGTCACAGCATTTTCTGGGACCAAAAGAATTAACCATGTCTCTGTAAAACAGAGAAGGTTGAAGTCTCTGATGTTGTACTGGAACGTTATCCGAGCTGTAAGGTCATCCAGTTTGTTTCGACTTTCAACCTTGGCACATTTTTCCTCGAAGTTTCCTCTTTATCCTCGTGGATAAATTGGTGCTGGTATCTCCGCAGTTATTATTGTTGTCGGTGTTGTGAAACATCTCCAGTGGCCACGTCGGATCAATGGAGTAACTTCCTGTCATATGTAATTAAAGCTGAGTTCATGTCCATAAGAAAAGTAGTATAAAAGGAGATAAACGGTTAAAAAAAAATCAGATCACGGCCAAGCCACAATGACACCCTATGACAACTCTTGTACCCAACACCACTCGCTCTCACTTCATCCAGGGCTCCATATGATTTCGCCCTCAGTGGTGGTTTACGCTGTATGTAGGTTTTTTTCTTTACTGGCAATGTTGCAGACCACATGATATATATCGTAGTACAAGACAATTTGAACTGTGGCATTTTTTATCATGATATATTGAGTTACAATAGATTTTCCCATCCTTACCTAAATCTATTATTAAAAAGTAATCTTTGAAAATTTGTAAATAATATGTAGGAGGTCTATCCCACAAACTAAAAAAAAAAAAAAAAATCCCACAGCAGAGCTTTCAGATTTGTTTGTTTCAATCTATGCTTTCCTTCTTCTTCTTTTGATCATTTCAATTGTGTTCTGGTCCACAACAAGCCACTTACACTTTGTGTCATCTTTGCTCAAATAATTTTCACCTGTCAGTTTTCATACATCTTTGGTACATTCAGGAGTCAGAGTGGCATCCTTTATCCTCCCCAAGACTCAACACTGTCCACAGTTGATGCATCACTTTCCCACAAATGACAGCCCATTCTTTGAGAGGGTTTTTAATCTAATTACATCCTTTCTTGACATTATATTCAGAGGGACCAATGGAAAACAGATGGGCTAAGTTTAGATCTAAAAGGATTTCACTACTAAGACAGGAAACCTGTAAATTTAAACTCAAGCATAGCATTTATCAAAACAGTGTAATTCATTCAAACTTTTTTTGTCTTTTTCTCAGACTTTTGAGCTGAAAAGCAAAGGCAGTCTAATGACTTCTGGCTTCTTTGTCTTTAGCTGCAAGACAATGGAGCCATCACTCTGCCATTGTTCACATACTCATTTATTAATGAAGTACTGAAATGCAATCTGCTTCTTCACTGAACCACACAGATGAGGGAAATAGTCTTTGTAATGAGAATTTTTTTACAGGCTTTTAGCTTTTTTGTCTTTTGATGAGTTACAGAACTGGCAGAGGGGAGCAAGTGGAGTCAGTGTGCTGACTTACCCTTTTGTTCTTTCAAAAGGAAGCAAAAGAGAACATGTGTTCCATTGAATGCCATTAAGCAGAATTTCAAGTCGACTCCTTCCTTATCCCACTGAGAAGCAGAAATGCTTTCAAACTTAAGTCTTTGCTGCTATTGAAATCAAAAAAGTGATATGTGAGTCCTTGTCCTTCTGCAGTCTGCTTCAGATTTGAAGTACATTTATTTCTGTTTACCCATTTCCAATGAAACTCTTCCAGATTCAGCGCTTACTATTGGTCAGAACTCCACTTTTATATAAATAAAAGTTTTGTGGCTGTAAAATGAACCTAGAATGTTAATTGCTCAACTTTTCACTCTGTTTATCTTGTGTCGTAATGTGTCAGCAAAGTGTCATCAGCACTCTTGCCAGGAGGTGACAACTTCCTTCTGATCAAGAGAAGGGCTTGTTGTTTTCAAAGACTTTTCACTGACATCAACTCAACTTTCCAAGCAGCACATTACAGTTTAGCAGTTTGTCAGTATCACATTAGTTACTTGCCAGTACATCATTACTGGTCTTCAAAGAACTGTTCTGCTGCTGAGTTGAAATTTCAATATTCAGTATTTCAATATAAATTTCCTGTCTTCTTTTGAATACTTGTGCTTTTTGCTACATCTCTGATCTGACTATTAGTCTCATACCTGAATCATCCCTTCTGCCTTTCAGTTCTCTTTCTGTCTGTTTTCTGAAAAGCATCTTCCTCTCACTTCGAAATTTGACAGCTTCCTCTGTGCTTTAATCCCCACTTCACTTCACATTTCCCCTGGTCTTCATTCCATTTCCTAGTTTTACTCTGTTTCTGCTTTAAGAGCTGGGGACATATCCACTGGACACACACACTTTAACCAATGTATGTATGCATATTTGACTCATGGTGCAGCAGTAAGTGATGCTTGACACACCACTCTTGAAACTCTGTATGAAAAACTTTTCCTGGAATCAAACAAACATGCATGAAGGCTTTTGACTTTTCTAACAGCATTATGGAAAATTCAAAGCATTCAACACACAATAGAAATGTATTCTGCTCCTTGCTTTACTTTGGTAATTTATGGATCCCTTATTCTTTCATTGCCCTCATAATTTTACTGTATCTTCATACAAGGGCAAAAAACGTTGTCTGTCACACTCAATAAAAAACTATGAAGTGCCATTATTAGACATCATCTTGGAGAGCATGGATAAAAGAATAAAAAACTCCTTTTGTAGAAACATTACAGAGTAGTTAGAGCTTTAAATTCAATTCAAATCCTGCCCCTTCATCCACATATCATAAAGCTGCAAATAACAGCCAGGTGTTTATTTTCCCAAATGAATCCAGCCATGAAAAGCATCAACTGCTATATCTCCACATTTGTCTTCTATAGCTTAGAGAAGTGGTATACACATTTGTGGATTTCAGTCATACACTTTCCATCTCCAGGCAGAAAAAAAAAATCCTCAATAGGATTGAGGAATGGAGAATATGGAGGCAGATAAACAACTAAAAAGCATGGGTGGGCAGTGAACCACTTACGAATCAGAGCAGCCTGGTGGAAACTTACATTGTCCCAAATGACAACGTACCTGAGCTGCTATGGGCCATCTACCTGATGTGGTGGAATGAGTGGGTTGTGTAGGGTGTCCAGGAATGTGATCAGATGGCCAGTGTTGTAGGGGCCAAGGGTAGCATGATGATGGATGACGCCATGGTGGGTAATTGCTGCACACATTGTGATGTTTCCTCCACGCTGGCCAGGGACTTTAATAATGGCACGCTGGCTGATGATATTCCTTCCCCTCCTCCGTCTTTTTGTGAGCTTGAATCCAACCTCATCAATGAAGATGAACTGGTGCCCCACTGCAGCCACTTCTAGCTCAAGAAATCTCTGAAACACACATGACAATATCAGAAATAGACATGTAGTGGTCACTACTGTGAAGCGCAATCATTATAATTACAATACTGAAATATGTATGATTTATACAGTGTTGAGAGTATGCATCAATTGTGGGATTGTATAAGACTTACTTGCACATAGTTATATCGCAATTTTTTCACTCTTGCTGAACTGTATTCAAATCGGACCCTGTAGACCTGCTTCATCCTCAGATTATTTCTGTGTAAGACACAGTCCGGTGTTGATAAGCTTACCCTATCAATCATAGCCAGATAGTGATGGTGTTATTTTCTAGGACCATGTTCATAATTTCCATTTCCTGTTCAGAAGACAGAAGACAGTCCTGACCACCTTGTGTTGGTAATCTTTGCAATAAAAATAGTAAAATACTGTAAATACTGTGTAGGAATACAAAGTAGGAATACATTTTCCAAATACTTGAAACATACTTTATTTTTACAGTCCTACAGAAATGTACTACTGTACTCACTGTTGCTGTACTCTTTGTACTCCTTCATTGTGAGACTATGGTTGACCACATGGTCAACCAAAGTGGTTTGGATCTCTTCAGAGATTAAGGTCCTTGGCCTTCCTCTTCCTAGTCCTCGTCCTCCCTATCCTCCTCCTCTTACTCTCACTCCTCTGGCTCTGCCTCTGTTTCCAATGTTGGCATCCATTGCTCCAAAACAAAAGAGCAGAAGAACAGAAGAAAATTGAGCCAAATGCAGAGAATTGTGTGTAGGATTTTGAAAAAAGTGTGTTTTAGAACTTCAATTTAAGTCTAAAGCAGGCATTGTGCTTGAAGTTTAGCAGAGTTGGTTCAGGGAGTTGGTGCATGAGTTACATGTCGTGGTCACTGTGTCTCAAGTACCAGTATTTGTGTGAAAAGAATTGAAAAAAACTGTAAATGATGAAATTCAGGAAACAATCATTGACCATGTTCGGGTTCATGTAATGTCAGACAGAAGCAGGGCTTGGAGTCCAGCCCAACATCAGGGTTGATCTTGTGCAGGCCATAGAATTGGCTTGTGGTGATATAAACAAAGAATCGTGTCAAGGCTGGATGCTTTATACAAGAGCCTTCTTCCCCCGTTGTCTAGGAAGGGAGAATATTGCCTGTGATGTGTAGTCGCGATGAAGCCCAGTGAGCAATCCTTTCTCTGATATTCTTTTTTTTAATTTTTTTTTTTTTTTTTTAATTTTATTGTAATATTTTATCTTTTGACTGTATTTTTCTATTTTCTATGTATTTTCATTGTACATAACATGATGAATCTTGACTCTTTTTTCGTTCATGCAAAATGCTTTTACAGTACTGTATTGCAATGAATGAACACTCCTCCAGGCGCTATAAGCCCTGAACACTGTATCTTCCATTGTTTGACATATTGTTTAATCACTCCTCAGCAGGATTTTCGTTTTGCCGGCTTTGTGAATGATCTGAGACAATGAGGTTAGTTTGTTAAAAGTGTTTTGAGGTGATTGTTCAGTTTTGTAAGATTCAAGGGTTTTGAGAATGTAGTTTGCAAAATGGATTTTGTGTTCACAGTTCAAAAAATGTGATTTAGCAATTATGAAAAACTGTAATAAGCGCACAAGGAGCCAACTACACACTGAAGGTACTAATCAAAAACACATCTGGCTTTTGCTTTCTCTGTGTACAAGGTGTGTCAGTTTGAGTCCATACTATCATAATTGTCATAAATAGTTCTGTAAACACACAGGGATCCAAATTTCAAGTATGGATGTTTACTTATACACATCAAATCAAACACAAAGTCAAAACACAAGAGAAGATACAGTTATTTCACTGACTGAAAAAAAAAAAAAAAAAAAAACATCAGTCTACATCTTGTTGAGTGGGTAATCTGTAAACCAGTTGGGACCAAAGCAGCCCTATGGAAACTAACACTGTCCCATATGATGACGTACCTGGTCTGCTCTGGTCTCTGAACATTAGTGAGACTGTAATGAAGGGTGTATAGGAATATAATAATGTGTGCAGTGTTATATGGGCCCAGGGTTGCATGATGGTGAACAACACCATTTTGACTTACAGCATCTCTGTATAGGTCTCTTATTCTGCAGTGAATATTCCTGGACGTTTAGCAGTTCTGTAAAGTAACAATTTCAGTATTTTTACATGTATAGTAAGGTGTTTCGCATTACAGTATGGCAGTACCTACAAAACTTAGTGTGAAGTGACTGTATTAACCTCATTTCCTCATCCTCATTTCGAAATGTCCTCATGATGCTTACTAAAGTGTAGCGGCTCAGGTTTGGCTGAACCCGTGGGCCAGCTTCCCTCAGGGTCATTCCATGATTGACTACATGGTCCACTACCGTAGCTCTGATGTCATCAGTAATTCCCTTCATTATTCTCCACACCGAAAGCTTAAAAGTGAACTAATGATCTAAAACAGTTTTCATATGTGGCAGTGTGGCCAGACAGTTGATAAAATAGTGTAAATAATGGCCATATATGTGTATAGTTTGCTAGTAGCATGCTGATCATTTGGAAATTGAGTGTAAAGCAGTAAGATGTGTTTACAGTTCTGTAAAAAGAGTGCTGTGCTGTGGATTGTATTTACACTTTTGGCAAAGTGTGTGTTACGAAATTGCAAACTGAGTGCAAAGCAGTGTTTGTACTTTTAATTTTGCAAACGCAGTGAGTGGTTTTGCTATAAGCATTAACAGTTTTAGAAATTGTGCTATAAGTACCAGTGTTAGTGTTTAAGCATTCAGAAAAAAAGAAAAAAAAACTGTAATTAGTAATTGAGAGAAAGGTTAGGGTGAGCTAAGGTGTGGGTGGAAAGTGATTGCTTGAGAAAAAAAAAAAAAAAAAATTATGGTAAATTGCGTCAAACAGTTTACGTGACAGTCACATCAACAGTCCCTCATCTATATAGTTGGTGAGAAGAACATGTGAGAACAATGCATTTTTATCTAGTTAATTATGATTCTATATGGATTGGCATGTTAGAGGTAGAAGTTACACTGTGAAACTGGATTTACCATTTTGGATTACAATGAAATACACACACTGGCTTGATACTTCATATGGTTTCTTAATGATTGATGGTCTCAGAAATGTGAAAAGACTGGTGTTTTAAATAAACAATAATTATACATGAACATGTCAGGGAAACATTTGGAATAATTAATAGCCCGAGATCACTCAAAAGGGCATACAATAACCAGAAGACTGCACATCAAGGTTATTTACCTGAAAGGAGAATACATTAAACCCTTTAGGTTTATATTTCATGAGCTGGCTTTTGCTTTCACTAATCACACATGCACGCACGCACACACAAATGCCTCTGGCTCTACGCCTTTACAATTCACCGGGGTTCTGCCACAACTGCAAATCCATGGAATATGGATGTTGCATGAGCTAATGCTCATGCAACATGAGCATTATATAAAAGCATTATATAAAAAATCATTACATGAATCACTATTACTTACAATGTGTCCCTGTGGTATCGGACTTCTCAGTTGTGTATGTTCTCCAGTCTTTAACAATAAGGTAATTCGATTTGTGCAAGGCAAAGTGTAGTTGTATGACAGAATGGGAACAACAAGAACCTCTGGGGAGATGGCTGCAATCCCATAGTCCAATAGAGGTTTTACAAAAGTATAAAAACGGCGACTTGCATGGGTGTGGAAGGGTCTGGTTGAGATGGGGGTAATTGGTAATAGAAAGAGAGATGAGGCAGAGAATGAAAATGACAGGGCAGGCAGAAAGTCTTTTTACCTCTTCCAGTCACTGTAGATATTCTTGTAAGTAGCATGTCACAGGACCCCACTGTGAGATGCTTGCAAAATTACTGAAAATTAAGTGTACAAGATTGGCCACCAAAATCCAATCTGCTCCCAGCCTCAGTCATTTTGTAAAGTTGACGATGCCTTGGAACTTGTGACAGTCCAATTAAGTGCATTTGCATATCCGTAGCTTAAATTATTGTCATTCACTGGAGCATAAAATGGGGGTGAAACTCAGGAGGAGATAATGGTGATTTGCACTCGTAGAACATGGAGATGTGTGTGTGTGTGTGTGTGTGTGTGTGTGTGTGTGTGTGTGTGTGTGGAAGGGGGTTTCTTACCTTGCATGCAGTATAGATATTTACTTCCTCTCTTCATTCCCGTTTTGGGCTGCTCCTATCGTTTGCTTTTTATTCTCTCTTCCTGTGTTTCATTAAACATCATCTTGTCAACGTCTTGCTTCTATTGATTACACTCATGTTTTCTGTTTTTTTCTGTCTTTTACTAAGAACTTAAGAACTTAAGATTTCATCTTTTCATTATGAAAAGTAAAAATAGATCTGTTTTCAGGCTCACGGTGAACTCTCTCCACTGTGCTACATGAAGTCTTTTATTTGTCTCACTCTTCTCCCATTTTTGCCTGAGGCATGTGTATGGCTTTGCTCTATGTGATGGAGGCACAACCAATACGAGCTACAAAGATATCTGTCAGGTGAGAGACAAAAGCAAGGTCTAACAAGGAATGACTGTAGGCTGACATACAGGTCATGTAAGGCATTTTTGTCTTCGCTCTTTGTCTGTCTCTCTTTGTCTGTGCATCAGCGCCTACGAGCCCTCAATTCTCACCTTTACATCTACAGTATGTGTAAGAGCCACAGTCATCTTATTATTTGAAATTTAATAATGTGGCTTTGGCGTGTTAAATGAGATGTAGGGTTGTCTCAAGATCCCCAAAGACAAGAGAAAATGCCTTATTCCTTTTGTTTTATGACAACATAATCATGCAAAACTCTCTGTCTACAGCAAACAGATGGAGTAGAAAATCATTATCTCCTCTATACTAGAAGTTATTTTTATTCACGGTGACTCATGGGTGAAGTTGCTTAAAAATTTACTGCATTAAAGGTGAATCAGAGTGAATCTGAAGCACTGATTTTATCAATTTTATTAATTTTCTGCTTCAACATGTGGCCATTTTCTATCACTGTATTGATAATAAGTAAGTATGCGGGGAATAGTACACAGTTCCTTAGTAAAGTGTCAGTCTTTTTAAAGTGTATAGGTGTTTTTTTTTTGTTTGTTTGTTTTTTTTTTTACTTTATTCACTTTTGATTTATTTCTATTAGAGATACTGGATAGACTATTATAGGCCGAATGTGCCAGGGGCAATTGCTCTGAGACAACAAAGGAAGCTAAACTTCCTTTAACATTTCATACACTAAATGGTCAAATATGCACTGTTGAATTCACATTGAATTGAACTAGAAGCATCCTGGAATGTGTTTAACTTCATGACTAAATCTTTTTCGCTCTGTTTTTCTGTCATGATTTTCCAAAGATTTTGAATGTGCAGCGCTGTGTATGAAACCCCGTTGACGGTGAGCCTCTATGGGTTTCTATGTCATGCTTTTTATTCAATGCAGCGAAGCCAGGTGGTGATTGGATAAAAGCGGAAAATCATCATTCCTTTTGAAGCCAGGCTTCACTTGGGGTAAATGGGGCAGTGAGCTGGCCATGAAGCCAGGCTTCCACATGATGATTGGTGGAACTGTCTAAAAGGCTGAATCCCTTTTGATTGGCAGGAATTTGGAGACAAATATCAGCATCGGAGCAAAGTAGAATTCAGTCTGGAGCAGAGTAGTCGTGAGACAATGTGCTATCTGTCCGGAGTGCTTCTTAGCTCATTTTACACATTATACATATTACACTGTAAATAAAACATACTAATTACCTTAAAGTTATTGAGTTTGTCATTTAAGTTTCATTAGTTTGTTCATAATCATATAGTTTAAATCATATCTCTCAGTCAAGTTGTAAAGGGAAAGTTGGCATGCTAGCATTAGAGTGCTAGCATGCTAACTAGCACACCTAAAATGAGCTTGCCCTGTTTGAAAGACCAGCAGTCGCTGCAGTAATGTGCTTATAGGTAGAAAAAAATCTAGCAAGTATCAACAAAATATGTGATGTAAATAAATATTTCTTTGTTTTAACCTTTCATGATTAGTATCACAATGACTAGTGCTTAGTTTGAAACTTATAATTCTTGCTCTCGCTATGCAATTCTAGCTGCCCAGTTTGCGTAAAACTGAAGGCTAGTTTTTTTGTTAAAACGAAAGCCCACTGAAGCAATCAACAGTGCCTTTATTTTTCATAGTGTCCATTGGTAGATTTCTCATGGTAGTGGAAATAGCAGCTGGTGGAACAACACAAGTAGGTGTGGAAACTACCAGCAAAGGAAAAATAGCTTCAGTTTTACAGGAGACAAAGAAGGTGAACTGAGAGAGTAATTGCATGGGTAGTTACTTTACAGAGAGAGCTTTGGTGGGACAGAAATTCAGCCCTGGATTTAATGTAGCTACACAACTTGACAGGATTCAAAACTCCTGTTCATTTGGCATTTCTTACCACTAGACCTGTAAATAATAAAACGTACCCAGTTATTAATGTAACCAAGTGTTCTCTGCCATGATGAATCAATGTGTTTTTGATAATTGAAACACGTTTCCTGGTGGACCTCTTTTTTGACCACATTCAGACACAGAGTAGGGTGGGAGGGCTGAAGGCCCAGGCTTGGGGAAATTGGCAAGTGGATGGTGGCTGGAGAGGAAGCGCAGGAGTATGGTAATGCTTGTTCTGGCTGTGTGGAGAGAACGTGTTTGATGAGAAGGGTTCCAGCTGGAGGCTACTGGCGTTGAGAGACTGTGAAACTGGTGGGGGCATGAGCTGCCACACAGGACTCCTGAGGCACTGCATGTTGGGACAACTATATCAGGCTTCAAGAAAGCTAGGAACTATCTTCAAAAAGATAGCCCACTTTTCCTGAAGATAGCCCACTTTTCCTGGGCTATCTCAAAAGAGATAGCCCAGGAAAAGTTTCAGCAGAGCTGTGACAGTAGCTGGCATGTGCAGAAAACAGTGATTTCTCAGTCACAAAGACCCCAACCTTTGACTGCAAAAACATATCAATTTATTCTGGAGTTCTGTAGTCCAAGTGGAAGTTTCTGACAAATTAAGAACATCCCTCAATGTGCTCAAATATTATATTGACAAGTCCTAAAACATGCACTGTTAGGTACTTGTGGCCTTAACGTTTCACTTTCAACCACTAGATTCTAACCACTCAGTCACTCAGACTAAGTAACAATTAAAGGATTCTTCCATAATGTTCCTAAGATATTGTATTCACAGGGTCAAAATGTTTTTATGAGGACCTTTGACCTCTAAAATATAATTGGTTGATTTTTGAGTCTAAGTGAATGTTTGTGCTAAATTTGAAGTGCCTCACAGCATTCTTGAGATATCACGTTCTCAAGAATGTGACATACTATGGCCAACATTACTTAATAGAACCCAGTTTTGCCAAATTGTTCATTATCAGTGGCATAGCTGTAATCATTATGTAATGCCTTGTCTTACTTCTTACAGATATATGCAGAATCTTGCACAGCTACAAATGGGTCATGAGAGACTTAAACCATGTTTTCGGTGGCCCCAACTCATAATGCCTTGCCACTATGTTTGTCTGTATGCTATAGAAACATACATATTGTCACAGTGCATATCAACCAAACCGGTCATTTCCTGTTCTTATATACTAGATACTAGTATTATGTGTGTCTGCAGAGTCACATGAAGACTGTTTTTTTTTCTCCAATTAACTATGCAAAACCACTTTGCCAAAGTCTTAATCAGACTCGTTTACAGGGCTGACAAGCACATGATAAGTAATGGGCAGGTGTCTTGGGATTTTATCTTGTTCATTTAATCACATGCTTGGGCTTTACAGCCAAGATCCCCCTTCACCTCACAGCTCTCCCCAAATAAAAAAGAATGGCTCGTTTTTAAGGAGTACCCAGTGGCTTATCAAAGGTGATATGCTGTCTTCACTCCCCCACAGGCCTATAAACTGAATGTATTATTAATGAATCAATCTGCAACCATACCCAAGTGGACAACAATTTGTATCCATGCCTATCTACTAACTTCCACAACCCTTCTGTGAGACCTGGGGGATTTCTGGAAGAGACCAACTTATAATCAAACTAGGGACTGACCTACTCATACATTATTGTCAGCAAGGATGAGAGCTATTTTAATAATGTATGTATGTCAGACATGCAACACAGCCCTGCCCATGATCCTGTAGTTTATTAAGATAGCACTGTAACTGACGCTGAACAATTATGTTTTACTTCTGCTGATGCCTGATAGTGTCATTTTCATGCTCCTTGCTTTTGTCTGTCATTCCCTGGTCTGATTCATTTTGAGATACTGATAGCTATACACAGACAGAGTAATATAGAAAAGATTTGCTGTAGTGCACGCCCTCATTGGAGTTGTCATAGTTCATTGAAAAGAAAAGCCGGGGGAGGCATAAGAAGCTAAACCAAAAAAAAAGTGAGGTAAAAATGTACGAGTGAGAGAAGGGTTGGGGCGTTAATCATCATCCACTTGACACACAGGAAAGGTGACAAGTGGTGGTGATAAAACAGACATGGGAAGTGATAAATGTGGCTTGAGTGTAAATTTTAATGGCCCAATTTTAGATGGGAGCAATTTGCCAATATTTAATTAACTGTAATGTGATCAATCAGAGTGTTAAAGGATGGAGCCATTCCGGTGGGGCACTCTGCCAGCTGCACATCCTATAGATCATTTAGCCTTGAGAAGGCTCCAAGGAAATGCAGCAATCAACAAAAGCAGCCCTAGGTTGTGTTTGCGGGATTCCATTGTCACTACAGTGACAACAACAATATGCTTTTGTTGTAAATCATCCAAGATGTTCTGCCATTCATTTTGAGTTTGGCCAGCATTGCACAAGGGCAGTTTTCAGACTTTTTCTGATTATAATGTGTTTCTGATATTTAGATTTCTGATATTAATGTGAGATTACATTTCTCTGCATAATCTCACAAGCATGTAAGATTCATTGCTGGTATTTTACTTGGTTGATGCACGGTTAGTCTAAAATTATTCACCAATATAAGGTGGAACAAATATACTAAATGCACCAAAAACTATACAGGGATGATATTTGTATTTTAGTGGTTGTGCTCTGATCCCGTCACTGTACGTAACTGCACAATGAGCTCAGCAAAATAGGGACTGGGGAAGGACAGTCAGAAAGACAGGCAAGTAATTACTTTCCTCAAGGAATTCAGAGAGTCTCAGAATCCACAGGTGGATGCTGGGGAAGTGATAAGCTTGTAAAATTATGCATTAACAAAGAACTTTAATATCGACTGATGTACAGTTTTGTTAGCTTATTAATATCCTTTTCTGCATGTTTTTTTTTATATTTTTGTGAACTGTTTTACTTTGTGTAGTTTTATGCAGTACACTAGCAATTCTGTATATGTATTCACAGAACATACAGTACAATATGTACAGTATAACTACAGTGTGTAACTTTACTGTAGTTTTCAAAATGGCTATACAAGTAGTGTATAGTACTGTCTTGATCATTTTCAGGTAGTGTCTCCGAGTTCTGGCCTTTTTTTGCATTGGAAAACACTGAGAGAATAAACTGTCATACTGAAAACATAACAAAGCCATTTGACTATCTTGTTCATAGACTGTCAAGACGTCTCATTTTGATGACACTGGCAGTTTCATTGACATGAATACTTGCTTTTGAGGAATGGACTATTCGTTTTGAGCAAGTGACATGTTTTTGCAGATCATCCACTAGGTTTTGTAGTTTGCACTAGTTGTTTTGAGAAATGCACTAACTGCTGTGCAAATATTAATAGTGATGTGAGAAAAGTGCCAAAGCGACTGAGAAAACCTGTAAAAGCCTCACAGACCCTCACAAAAATTGAACTAGATGGATGGACAGATGGGCAAATAGATGGATGACCAATGTGATATATGACCAATGACCAAGCAGGGCTTTAACTGAAGATGTGATCACTGCTCTTTTCCACAACACTTGGTCATGTTCCCAGTGGGCCAACTGCTTTTTAGGCCGATCCACTGCTGTTTATTCATTTATTTATTGGACAGTGCGGCCCATAAAACTTGGAGATTGGTGGCCAAATTGACACTGGGTTGGCCCAGTCATATGTTTAAACACCTCCTCCTTTGGCTCTGTGTCAGTGTGCAATCAGTGGATGCATGTTTCTATCTGTCATGGTATCTGGGTTCAGAGCTCATTGTCTTACTATCCAAGCTAATGGCACAGTATGCGTGATCATATGTGGAGGATGATCGTCCCTGCATTATGTGCACCACAGTCCGGTTGTACACGTAGCCACCAATTCCGTGATCACACAAATCATAGGCCTCTAGTTATGGAGCTTTTAAAACTACTGTGGTACAGGCTGTATCTATGTAATTGGTTTAAAATGTTTGAAAGATTGCTAATGTTATTAGCCATGAGGTTAATGCTAATGGTGCTAGAGGCTATGCTAATGCAGGCATCTGTAGTGTATGAGTACTAACATTGAAGCTAGTCAAGCTAAGTTGCTATCACTGCAATGGAGGCTGTTTGTTGGTGAAGCAGTGATGGTACAGTGCAGTATTAACAGCATTAATATATAATCTTATTTCTGTTGACTTGCAAGTTAATTTGTCATAAGTTGTTATAGGACAGGGCTCAACTCAGTTATTAAGTTCATGTTACTTGTGTGTTAAATGTGTTTTATTGTGGCCAAAAAGCTACTTCACCGTACTCATTGCTTTGAATTAATGTAATTCTGCCAGCAGTTGGTTCAACTTAAAAACTTGAGTGAAAAATGTTAACACACACACACACACACACACACACACACACACATATATATATATATATATATATATATATATATATATATGGCATTTACAGTATACCAGTATGCTGCACCAACTGCACACCAGAGCAGAGACTTATTGTTTTCTTGGCCTTGTCCTTTTTGCTTTCTTCCTTTTCTGTCCCTGTTTCTTTTCCTCCTCAGTTCTGTTCATTTATCATTTTTTTTCTTTTCTTTTCTTTTCTTTTCTTTTTCTTTTCTTTTCAGTTTAATGGGACCATGGTGTAAACCTATAGTGCAGAAATACTGTATTTATATAAGAGACAGAATAAATACAGTGTATCAAAATGATTATTATTATTATTCACAGAAAAGAAATGTCAGTATATCTTCAGTACCAAACACCTGCCACCTTTTGATTTGCAAAGCATGTGGTTAAACGACATCTGTAAAATGTATCATAGTGCATGTAACAAATGTGTAGTTTAATAGATACAGTTAACTGTTAAGATAGTTAAGTGGTGCTGCCAGCTACATCAGCTAATGATGACAATCATAAAGCTTGCAAGTAAATCACGTTTATCATTCCTGTATATAAAGTTGTAAAATGGTTGAAGGAGAACGTTATAAGTAAAGAAAAGGGAATAAATGAAATTACTTTGACAAATGAGGATCAATCTTGAGGACAAATGACTAAATATAATGATATGTGGGATGAACTTGACTAAAAAGCAAAGCAACTAACATCAGCTGAACATCTCTGGCAACATATTAGGTGAATTATCTCAAAACTTGTCTCCTGAATGCCACATAATTATTTGTACATGTTAAACATGTGCAGTTTTAGATAACCCTATCTGATGTCACAGACATGAAAAATATATATGTATATATGCGTATACATGTATTTAAACTGTTCAGCAGTTACGTGTTATTAAATCAGTAATTGGAGGGCATGTTTCAGTGGCAGCTGCTGGTCTTTCAAAGAGGGGAAGCTCATTGTCGGCTAACTTAATTTCTCCTCTTAAGGAAGACGGCTGATCAGATGGCTTTGTCAAAATCAGGTTGACAATATTAGCATTGTCTACCATCGTGTGCACCTTGCTAGCTAGCTAGTTCACTCCGACCTAGCCAACAATATGACTGATTGAACGATGTTACGAAACAATTATGAAATTATGAAATTATGTTAAACTTATACAAGGAAATACTATGAGTGTGCTTTATTTACAGTGTAAGAATTGAACAAGTAATTTACCAACAAATACTATACCATACCAACAAATGGGTTGCAGTTTGTCTTTCGACTTTGCTTGCAAAAACTGTGATAGGACCGAGCTGAGCTTTCAAGTGACGGTGTATATCTCAAAATACCTGTCAATCAAAACGGGATTCAGCCTTTTGATTGATCCTCCAATCATCATGCGGAAACTCAGCGTCCAGGTCAGCCAAGGCCCGCCCACAGCTCCATTCACCCCCAGAAACACTGAGCGTCCAGGGGCGGGACAAAATCATGCCATTCATCCAATGACCATTGAGTTTCGAGGCAATGAAAAAACCTGTTCCATGCAGTACCATTGAAGTGCATGGGCGCTCAGCTTCCAGGGGCAAATGCATTGACCAAAGACCATATAAGAAAACATCCCTTTGGGAATGTATGAGAACTTAACAACATCGACTCAGTATGACAAGTATCTGATTCTGAACAAATTCGTCTTTGAGATGAACATGTTCTAATGCATTTGTTGTCAATCAAATGTTAACACAACCGGACATAACTGACCATTTAATTTTTGACATTTTAGGGGAAGTTGAGCTTTCCTTGCAGACTTAGAGAAATTGCCTCTGGTGTGTGTGTACTATATAGTCACTGCAGATAGCCAGTGTAGGCTATCATTACGGCAGTATGTAACATTAAGTAAAAGGCAGGAATCTTCTGGTCTACTCCCTCTCCCTCCTTTTACTCTTTCTGGTCTTCTTCTTCTACTTCTTTTCAACTGCTCAGTAATTATTGATGATTATTATTATCATAATTAATCTCAAAGGCAGGCAGCCGCATACTTCCAAGTTACAGCACCTCAGAGAGGTAACCAGGATACTTATGTGAAATAAGCAGTTTGGCCCCCAGAACCTTAGGTGAAGCTGGTGACAGGGCTGTACTAAAAAGAGCAGTGATGTGATGATGACGAGGGACAGATACCTATGTATACTGGTGTACTCATTTTTGGATATAGGGCTTATAAAGTGCTGTGTATTCAGATGGAGTGGTTCAACCCATGCAACTCATGCACGGCATGGTGGTAGCGGCACAGTGGCTTTCAGGGAAGCATTATAGCAGGAAATGAAGGAAGTACAAACCGTTTCTTTTATAAGAACTGGAGTATGTTGTGCAAGAGTAGCAGTGGCCTTCAGTTGCCTGGCTGACCTAGCTCCAAATGTGATTTTATACATCATTCAGTTTAAATAAGGTATAACTGAATAATTAATAATACAGAGGTGGTACAGAGTTCTGCTTACGAAACTAAGCGCAGGACTGTTTTCTTTTCTTCATTTCCTGTAAGAATTTTGGTCTTTGTTTTCATCCTTTAAATGTTTCTGTCAGTCAACAGTAAATGTCCTCCAGTCACTGAACTGTAGAGCCAGAGCCTCAGCAGATTTATACAACTCTGGCACTTTTAGTTCCGCTTACCTCAGGGTCTGACTATCACTTCCTCAACCTTAATGACCTGCACACACACACATATACATATACCACACACACACACATCCACCATCAAAGCAAGTGGCTTGTCAGTATTCCCTGTTGGTGTGTGTGTTAATTGCAGAGAACTAATCAATAACCTCCACTAAAGGATCCCTCAAAGGCATGCGATTGTACATTTTTTACTGTGTGTGCATGTGCATTCCCATGCATGTATGTGTGAAACCCCTTGGGGATGAGTACAGTCTTTGCACCTGGATGATGGATGGTGTGAGTGTTTCAGCCATCAGCATTGTTTTACAGGCTGTGAGTGGTTGTCTCTTTGAGCTGACCCCGTGACAGGCAGCCTGGAGCTGAGCCAGCAGCCAGTGGGCCAGGACACAGCTGGCCTGATGATGGCGAGCACAGTCAGGAGGGTGCTTGTAGAGTTAACAATAAAACATATTCCCTCTTGTTCACTGTAGTCAGTCAAAATCTCTGAATAGCAGTTTTGAGGGTTTGAATGTCTGTCCAACTTCAGGTTTGAGGATAAAGGATATTTTAATATTTGGAGTTAATACAGTAAAATGATCTGGCCACAGTTGGATCAGTATGAGTCTCTGGTACTTATACTGTGTAAAGTTTTTGTGCAATGTGTGAAGTGTACAAATTAAATATTATTATTATTTATAACCTTTATATTATTACATATAATTACAAATGTACTTTAGTTTGCTTTAAAAGGGTCTCTTTTTTGTTGTAAAAATGTGTAGTGAATCCCTGATGCAGTGTCCACAGTTGCCATGTTCCTGCCAGTAGGAGGTGCTGTGTGGTTTGCCGGCATCCAGCTGGTTTCCCTCATAGCTGAGGAAGATTCAGTGAGGGCCAGCCACGTCTGATGTGTCAAATATCTTTCTGTTTGTGAGACTTGACGCCCACAGAGGCAGTAGCACCTTGCTCTGTTGTTGTTAGCATGCACCGCTAACTGTCGCAAGCTCATGCTACATCTAAGTCTCCATTCTTTTGTGTTAATGTCTAAATTTGCAAGCTCCTTGATTCCTTTCATGATGTTTAAAGCTTTATATTAGATTAAAAATTTAGTTAGTGGAGGAAAAACTTTCAAATTTTTAAATTCATCTTTTAACATAAAAAGCAAAAATGTTTAAACTCATTAAGTAAAAATATTTATAAGTTTACAAGCTGATATGTACAGATTTATGTTAAAAGTATATTTATATGTTAAAGGACTGCATCTAGTCATATGTTGCTGAACATGTCCTGATAATAGTCTGTAGTATTTGGTTAAAAGGTGTGTTTAACATACAATAATGACCAGTGTCATTACTGTTTATAAGTTGTTTTGCTAATGCTATGTGTTTTGCATTTCTATGTGGATCGCTTCTGCATTATTTTAGTTATAAATAAATGATTTTGGGTAAGATTAATACAAGCAAAGAAAACTATAAAACATTAAAGTATAATGCTCTATATTAGCTCCTTTTAAATTGGTAAGATGAGCATTTTCAATGTTACAAATGCGTACTGAATTATATTCATGAATTCTTACCCAGAAAAAAAAAAAAAAACTTTACATTATTGCAGCTTAGAAAACATGTTCCTCTAAGATACAAAGATTTTTGCATGAGCATCTTATTTTGGATGATTGAAACAGAGATGCCTAAAGGAAAACCACCAACTGTGTTCTGCAGTTCTCATGGATGAGGGACCATGTATATGCGCTGAGGGGTGTGGGGGTGGTGGTGGGGATAATAACAGAAAGACGAATGAAGCAGTGTCACTGTCACCCAGGGAGTTGTGCTAAAGCACTTATAACGCTGTAAGGAATTTTGGTAATTTTCTGGATGAAAAGCATCATTTAGCTGCAGACAAATTTACAAAAGACTCCATAGTAATTAGACTCTGGGGATATGATTATAAGAAGGATGTCAGTGCAATGACAGGCAAGTCAGACACAAGATGGCAAAGGGTGGTGATAGTAACAACAACAACAACAAAAGAAATGTCTATGTAAACACATTAGAGAATTATAAGGAAAGTCCACACTTGAAAGTCTAGAAATTTTAATTATGATTCAAAGCATTGGGTCTGTTATTACTAAGTGTTGTTTTAGTCACTATGTCATTATATTCACATGTATGTTTGACCAAACCCCAAATTAGGAAGTTGGAGGAAAGTTTCAGCATTTCTAAGTTGTTAAGTTACTGTCTTTATTACAGTTGTTTTTAGCGTCATGGAGGTCTTAGTTGACTGTTGATCATGAAACCATAAAGAAATTCAAACAGACTTTTAAGTGAAGGAACTGTGCTAATGTATGCGTTAGTTAATAAATGTAATTAATGTGATTTAAGCAGCATGTGGGCAAATCCACTTGCCAGTTGGACTGTTACTTTTAATGGGTTTTTGCTGTGATCCAGAAACCCTGCAAATTGTTGTTGACTGTATTCAGTTATGTTTTCCGCAGTAGTTTATTAAGTCTGATTGCTATAACATTTTAATTCAGCACTCAAAAAAACTGTACTTTACAGTACAGTAAATTTATGATATTACATTTACTGGTTCTGAAGTAAGCACTCATTACCTGTAAATGAGTTAGACTGTTTGGTAGACATAACTGCAAGGCAGTAATTTCACACTTAATACTTTTAGCTCCCCTTCATCCGTGAGTATAAGGGGGCGCTCACACTAGGGCATCATGTTGCATTATCATTGTTGTTCCAAACCGTGCTGAAGCACCTTCTTCCTCTATATTGATTTTCTCTATATTAAATGAGATGAAGATAACTGATGCTATTTGTAATATATTCCTTGGAGGAATACAGACATCACCAAACATAAATGCTCCAATAAATTTGTAAGGAATATTATGTCAAATACAGCTGTACCCCAGCTAAATTCTTTTGGATGTCGCTTTATGGGGATTTTGATTGGAAAAAATATGGTTAATTGGAGATCCATTTTGTCTTATCAATAAGGTTAAGGTTTTCATTGTATGTATACTAAATCATGCTGGATGGATGTACAAAGAAAAGAAAATGACATTTTTTTTTTTTTTTCTGCATTTGAAAAAGAAAACAATTTTACTTTCTTTGTACAACTTCTTCTGGAAAGTTTCATATTCATAAAAAGAAATGGTTGGATCCCAAGCCATCTTTTTAACATTTCTTGAATGAACTGATCCATTATGCCACAACAGTTAAAGGACTGGACAATAAGAAAGCTCTGAGGACGAACTCCATTTTTCTCAAATATGTTTAACCCCTTCAGACCTGATTTTTTTCTACTGGGCAAAAAAAAAAAATAATAATGCAGCTGATTTTTACTTCTCCCCAGTACACAAATGAGTCTGGGTGATAGGTCTTAAACTGGAGGTATCCCAAAAGATGTGTCTGTGATGGTGGTAAATGGTATGATGCTATTTAATCTTCTCCTTCTTGGTAAGAGTGACATCTGTCAGTTCCTCATGGTCCTGTCTCTCCCCAGTCTCCAAACTCTATCTCCTTTATCTCATCCTCATCTGCAATCTCAAGTTCTTCTGCACTGACTGCATGTTACACACACAATTGTCAAAGAGACACTGTGTACTCTACCATATTCTAACCATATTTTAGCCATGAAATATCAGAAAATCACCCAACCATGCCAACCAGCCATGGTGAATACGACACCGACTGGTGTCTCTTAAACCTGATGTCCACTGGGATGGACATCAAACTTTAAAAAAAATCTGTGCTGTGCAACATTGAGCTATCTTGAAATTTACTTTGGATATTTTAATGTTGAAGTGTTGAGATTATAGCCAGTACAAATTGATGAAGCTGCAATTAATATAAAATAGTACTTAAAAGGTGAAAAGAGTGATTACTCCGTCTCTTGTCTAGTCGGTGAGCCATGGCTGTGTTGTGTGATTCCTGCAGGTCTCTCAGATAAAGTCAAAACTGTTAGTTAGGGTCCTATCAGTTCCCTGGTATTGTTCAGATTGTGAAAGCATATGATTTTTTTTTTTTGGTTTAAAGAAGAAAACATGTTATGTCCATTACAGCGTCTGAAGGGGTTAAAATATATAATTTTTTCAATTTGTAATGCACCGATATTGTAATGTATTTGCTAAAGCACCCCATAACTGTATTGTTATTGTTGTCGTTTGTTTTTGTAATCAAATAAAAAAGAAGAACCCGGCAACACGGCTGCAATGACTTTTTTGTTCTTTGTGAACTAACAGTCAGCCGCACTTGTGAGAATGCATGACCAAGTGTACCATGCTCCAGCACACCTCTTCTAACTGTACCGAACCAGGGAAGCGTACTGTACTCAAGCACGGATCACTTGCACTCACACTAGCCATAGAATTGGACCTTTAGGGGACAAACGTGCTTTGGCACAGTACAGTTGCCTAGTGTGAGTGCACCCTAAAAAGAGAAAAGCTCATTACTATCCACTAATAACTGTCTGTCTATTGTGGTTTACATAAGGAATGTATAAACTTTGCATTCAAAAGAAAATGAAACTTGTTGAGGTAATTTTTCCAGGTTTCCTTTTTCACAACATGAACAATACAAGCACAAATGATATGAAGTAACTCAATAATGGTTGCAGCTTTTCACAAAACCACAGCTCAATAAGTTTAAATGGGTTGAGTCATTGAGATAAGTCAAGGTTGTGGCAGTATATAAAATTATGTAACAACAATAACGTCTGCTCAGGGAAACACTGAAGGAAGACGTTTTCTCTTCCATTCACTGCATTTTCTTTTAAAAAAAATAATTTTTTTCTCTTAGAGTTGTGTGTGACTGGAATTCCTTGATGTTGACATTTGTAACGTTCCCACCCTGAAATTTACATATAGGATGGAAATGACTGTGGAATTCACTGCTGCACACATTACATTACATTGTCCTCTGGGAGCAAGAAAGCAAACCATTCGTATGTAAGAACGTGCTGTAGTGTGCAGGATATAAGAAATGGGTGGAGATGTCAAAGATAGAAAGAGGGACATAGATAGCTATGGAAATCCAGCTGCTCTCTCATCTTTCTTAATGATACATTTTGTGACAATTTGCAATGATGATATCTCTCTTTGTAATTTGAAGTGTGTCGGCCTGTGTCAGAGCCACAAAAGACAGGATGTCAAATTGGGGTCTCTGAATGGAATGTTTTATTAAGCTGCTAGATATTGCCTAGGTGGTTAAGATAGGCTATTTGATTTTCACTACTCCTTTCATTTACTCATTTTGATTTGCGATAAGAGACTTTTCCTCAGGAAAAAATCGGGAGTAATTTCACACTTTGCACTCTCTTTCTGTCTCTTCCTCTTTGTGTTGTATTTCTCTTTTCTGGTTCTGAAAGAGTGAATTGTCAGTCTTTTTTCCATTTAGTAGGTCTTGTTTTCACGCGGTTTGGGCAGTTATAGGTTCACATTAGTTGTGGAGGAGGTGGAGAAGGTTAATCAAGTCATCCAGACACAAATCACCGTGAATGACAGACACTCTGTCTCTGTCCCAGCCCACTACCAAGGAAGTTCTGTCAAATGGTTTTATAAGCAGATCGACCTTCAGTCAATGCTGATGTTTTAATAACATTTTGTGTTAAATTAATAGAGATCAGCTGACTGGTGCACCTTTTTTAAATGAATAAGGTTTCTTTTTTTTATTTCCTAAACTTTGCATAATAGCACTTTATTTGATGCTCTGGCTGTATAACGATAAAAAACATGTAAATTAAGTGGCCATGTAAAATCTTTGTCTCAGATATGACTAGCTTTATGTTCAGCTCTCACCTACACTCATGAAGCCTTGGGGCATGATTGCAGCAAATGACACAAAGGCATTGATTCCAATACAAATGAAGTCATGTAATCCCCTGTTTAAGTGGCTTCTACTTAATTTCATATTGATGAATAAACTGCCTCAGGTGGAGCCTAGAACAATGGCTTCTAATTGCAGAGACAATGATCGCTGACACACTGAGTAGAGCAGTCTTATCAGACCAGCTGTGAGGGCGGTCCCTGAAGATGGAAGTTTGTCAGGTTTTAAACTCAGAATGGTGACTTTTAAAAGCACATTTATCACTAATAGTCTTTAAAATTCAAATGATTTTAAGACAACAGCAGGAGGTGTTTAAAATGTGAAGCAGAGACATAAGCACAATAGTAGCTGGCAGGTGGTAGAGCAATAGGAAAAAGTACAATACATGATGTTGCTGTTGAATATGAATTAGCTGCATATTCATGCACCACTATTCCCCTTGCGAGGCATGACTATAGGTTCTGACAGCAGTGAAGTTAAAACTGGTGCTCTGCTCCTCTCTTTAAATCACAACAGTGTAGGTGAACAGATTAATTAAATAAATGATGGTCACTCTTCATATGTGCGATAAAAGTGCAGCCTTAATGCAGTTACATAAATAAATGATAGGTTTCTAACAGTGGTGAGTGAGGGGCTTGGCATGTACACACTCACTACACATGCATATACATACATATGCATATTCATATGCATTTGCCCATATAGCATAGAATACTTTGTATGTCAGCCTGTGGTTTTTACTCTTTATTCCAGATTTAGTATTTTTTTACATTTTATTTTATTTCATATTATTTTTTTATATTCTATTTTATTTTTTACTTTAGTATATTTACATTGACAGGCAAGACAAATGTCGTCTGTCATTTTTATCTGAGTACTTTTGTTACTCAAATAACAAAAGTACCTCTAACTTTTTCTTACATCTGCCTCTGTCATGATATAGCATGCATACAAATAGTTTTTATTAACGTTACATTAGTCACATCAGTTACAATTATCACATCTTGTGACATGAAAGATGTAGAAAGGTTGATATCAGGATAGGTATGACCATTCTAATATTAGCAAGAATAGGTAATAAGATTGATACAGTTGACAGTTGATCAAGGTTTTTTTTAAGTTTTTTTTTTTTTGTTTTTTGTTCTTTTGTTATTCTTGAAAAATGTATGACACGACAAGCTTAATACCCTAAAATCTACCTTATACCAGATACCAAAATAGTGATCCAAGAAGTTAAAATGTGAAAGTCAAAAACAGAACAGCCTTGGTGAGTATAAACCACGTCTAAATTACATAGAATATAATAAAAACAGCCATCTTTAAGTTTGATTATTTACGTTTTATCTTTTATTTGTTACAGAAGTAAATCAGATGTTTTCTGCAGATGTTACTTTAAAGAGTGAGTTTGTATTGGTTTAAATGGCTAAAACTAACAACCTGCATGTCCTCTGTGCATTTTTCCATGTACAGAGTTTAGTTCATGCTGAATATAATGATTAGTCTTGCAATGGTAACTTGTACAATAGTGTGTGTGTTTCTTCTTTCATTTGGTGTGATCTAATGTGTGTGTGTGTGTGAGTGAGGGTATATGTGTATGTATGTGGGAGATAAAACAGTCTGTTCCTTTGCGAGTTCTTCTCAACTAAGCCTCCTTATGCCAAGACAGAGACAGCTATTATCATGTTCCATCAGTGATATCAAGGCTGAACAGATTTAGAGTCCTTGGGGAGGACTGGAGAGGGTTGGGCAGGAACGTAACGGTGGCAGCTGCAGTGAAAGTGGTGGGAATTATGTGAAGGTGCTGACAGAGGCAGAAGAAGAGTGATGCAGGCACACTGTGCTTGTGAATGTTAGATGATGTGTCAAAAAATTATGCAAATGTATGGAAAATAAGGGTTTTCACCATTTTTAATCTCACTAACCTCTACTCTGTAGCATTTAGTATTTTTGAAATTAGCACTTAGCTACTTTAGCCACTGTAATAGATATTATTTGATCCAATTTAGAGTGATGAAATAGGCATCTTGATGTTAATACTGATGTGGGATCAAAACAACCTGGGGATGTTACTTGGAATACAGTAGTAAATTTCAGTAAGTTTATATAGGATTCATCACTATATTTTTTCTTGATTGCTTTGATCTTCTTAAAGGGGATATAGAATGCATGTTTTTGACTTTTTGACTAAACTGTTCTCTGCTCCAAATAGCATATGTAATATCGGTTGGGCTGAAAAAGGCCCAGGATCACTCCTTAGCGGCCTAACACAACCTCATGAAATCCCCCTAGAGTGTCACAACCTATTACGTCATAACTAAGCCTTGTCCAGAACAGACCGTTCCACTGCAGCTGTTTATTTTTATTCTAGAAACTACATGTAAAGGAGAGGGAGACAAGATTTGACAGGCTCTCTTTATTCGGCAACAGCAAAAGATATGGTTTTGCATTCTATATTCCCTTTAAAGAAAATGTGATCCACTTGGTCATCATGATCTCAGCATCTCTCTTGCAAATATGTTCACGCTTTCATTGGATCCACACATTCACAGTTAACACAGATGTCATTCCCAATATTAGAAACTACCCAGATCAGTATAAAATTGCTAAAGCACCTGTTTGATTTTCCTTCACACAAATCAGAAATCAGTCTGAACATCAATAAAAGGTGCCACCTCTGTGTTGCTCTTTGCAAGCATGGATCCAAGAGGTCGATAGGTGAGAGTGAGAGTAAGAGGTAGAAGAGCCTGAGGAAGAGGAGTTCATATGTGAGGTGGAGGTGTAGGAGGAAGAGATCAAGTTTCAGATGAAATTCAGGCTATTGTTACTGACCGTGTTATGAGTCATGGTCTTTTCATTTGCCTGAATGCAACAACTGCTGCTGTTCTAGAAATAGATGGTGAGAAATGTCATTGTTGGATACAAAAAGCAAAGTAGGTTTTCCCCCTCAGTGGGTTGTAAATAAGAATGGGAAATGTTTATTAACTAAGAAAATGTTGTCACCTGTAGAAAAATGCAGATATTGACAATCCTGTCTTTTTCTATTTTCTGGTTCAATTTGCCTACTACACACCCTGTTTGGCTCAACATTAGAGAAAGTTTGTGTGCAATACCATACTGCACTCTTCTTTTATTAGCACTCAGCATGTTGAGCAAACTAAATAGATGAACTAACTAAAACTAACTGAACTAACTAACTGAAAAAATTGATAAAAAGTCATTCGGAAACTTACAATATCTACACCAGATTTTGTGCCAGCAGACATTGAGATATTTCACTTGATGTGAAAAAAAATTCTTGCATGGGATCACCCTGACCAGGGGCCTCATTTATAAATGCTGCGTACACACAAAAGAATGCGTACACCATTTTCTACTCAAACTTTGGGCTTTATAAAAAGGAAACTTGACGAGAAAATGCGCGCACCTCCACGCAAGCTCTGACCCACGCATATGCACAAAAAAGGGAAATGGGAAAAGTGAGAACAAAGAGAACGAGCCGAAATTAGTTTAGTGAAAAAAAAGTGAATGAAAGTATAACATGGCATATCACATATGAAGACGTCTTTCACCATCTGAATTACACATATATACCTATTAACCCAATAGAGAAGCTTAACTCTACTGACTGTGTTTTATATCTCATATCAGTATTCTTATATTAAATGTAACATTAAATGTATTGGGTCTCAAATTAAATTAATAAATAGCAGTATAGAGACAGAGCGTGTTTCTTCTGCACCCTTCCTATGTTTTTTAATTTGCCGTCACAATTCCACAATTCATCCACATTCAACACAAATAAACGCATTGTGTGCATGGTCTAACTTTTACTCGTAGATAAAGTCTATTCACATCCTTCTGGACAAAAACCTCCATGACTTTGTTGTGAAATTCCTCTTAATCTTTTTTTTGTTTTGTTTTAAAAGTGTTTCAGTCTCAGTGGAGATTAGTGCAACCTACGCACAGTTTTATAAATGAGGCCCCAGATGTTGATCAGACAGTCTATGTGGTATTCACATAAATATTTCAGTCTTGACTAAAATGTTAGAAATGGTGCTGGTATGGATTAGTCCTAAAACATAGAAATCACTCTCTTTTGAAATTTGTGGATAATTATTTTGATGTTAAAAATGAGAGCTGTGTAACATAAATATAACATACAGTATTTTCAGAAGTGAAAAAATTAAGTATCCAAAAATTTGCTAATATACGGTACCTGTCAAACAAACAATTATGACATTGTCGACTGCTGATATCTTTGTGTTTGTGCATATATTGTACAAATGTTTCCCAGAATACCTTACATCACTGAAAAAAAACATACGCTCCGTTAGTTTTATCCTTGTGTGGGTATATAGCTGTGAGTGAAGCAGTGATGGGAAAATGCATCCAAACATATGCAGTTCAACTACTGCGTGCAACTACTTCTCACACACACACACACACACACACACACACAAACCTGTCATGTTCAATCAGAACATTTGTTCAAAGTGAAATACAGCTCCCCTTGACAGATACAATTGATCCATGTTTATACATCTCTATAAACTTCTGTCTCCCATTCAGTAAGACATATGAGGAGGGATTATGATTGTTTTTATGATATCTCTACATTTTCTGCGGCAATGATGTGTGTGCTGACGCCCCCTGTGTGCCAAGGGATATTCTGTGTCGCTCCTTGCTGACATGCTGACATTTACTGTACTGCTGTCATCTTTGTGCTGCTCCCATCTCTATGACAGATGACTTAAATGTCTAGCGCAGTGTTGGTTTGTTCACGCAGCTTATGGTGAATGGGGTAGAAGATGCCAGTAAGGTGTGCAAATGTGCATGTACACATTTGCAGACAAAATGCAGTGAGGTGTAGAGACAGTGTACGGTGAAAAAACATACAATTACGCGTACTGCTGGAGGCAATACTAAAGGGCAGATGATTCACCAACCCAAATTTACTCTTATATAATAACCTCAGAGGGAAATGAGTGAAAATTATTGCTAGTGACATTTTTGCAGACTGGTCCACGATTTATATCCCGAGGATAAAAGTATATCAGCCAAAAGAAAGATGATTTTTTTTAGAAAGTAAATATGACAACATGACTACTGTGAAGATACATTGACATGCATGAAGTGTTTCTCATTATCTTTTTCAATATTGATCTTGAATCAAAGGAGCATCTCACAAGCATGTAGCTAAAACGTAATCCACCGTCTATTATCTGCTGTAGGCAGGGAATAATACATAATCAATCTCCTCTTGACACATTGTTGTCATAAATAGTTTAAAGAGCTTCCTGACTGATTCTAATTGAATCAGTGTTCGGACTTTACTTTTTGATATGAGTTAAATGTATCATATATTTATGGAGTTTATGGATGTTTTCTAAACATTGTAGAATTAAAGCATGATTATATACATCAAGGTAATTTAACCTACAGCATTTTCTCGAGTTTTTCTCTGTTTACACAATTTGTATTTTTGTATTTTTATGTTTCTTTATGAAGATGGCCATCTGTAAGATGAAGAAATCATAACTTTCATTACACCCAGGAATTCTCAGAGAAGTGAGAAGATTTTGAAAAACAAATATCCCCAAGCACTGAAACATGGCTTCTTTATATTGGTTTTTATTCCTTCACATTATTGCTGTGATATTTATTTTGGTAAAATGCAATGGCAGGCATAGGACTTCAGTGGTGTCCGTCCTTAAAACAATATACATCTTAACAGCGGTTCCTGCAAGCACACAGCTGAATGCACAGCGTGTAGCATTTGGCTCCGCAAGACTGACACAATGAATTTGTCCATCTCTGGCGGGATGCAAACTCAGACCTCTGGTGCCACAATGCACCAGAGGTCTGCTTACCAGTTGAGCCAATAGGAACAGTATGTAACACTATGGTGTGCCAAATTTTCTCTGCACACCTTAACGCTATTTTGACGTTTCTTGAAAAGTTTGTCTTGAAAATGGCTTAGCAAATATATCTGCAACCAAATGTGTTTAAGTCTTAGCTGTCAATCATTTTGGGTTGAAAAAACAAATAATCAGAACTTACTTTGCAACTTACTACTGCAAACATTTGTTTGCTCACATTTGACTTGAAAATGCTGACGTCATCGTAGGCCTGCTAACTGGCCCTGAAACCCCCAACTCTAAATCTGATTGGTTACACCAACAGTTTCACTGCCATTCATTTTAAGCTACAGACGCCCACACTGTTGACTCAAGGCAGATTTCTTTTAACCTGGTAACACAAGACAGCTGAATTATGATTGGATGGATAAAAGCTCTAACATAAACATACACTACTGGAAGCAGCGTGACCAAGAGAAAAGCTATGAAATAAAGAAAATGGACTATTGGCAACATATCCATGAAAAAATATACTCATAAAAAAGTTTCAAAGTAAAACATAAGTCAGTTATGTTAACTTGTGTTTAGAGAGAAGACCCTGAATAGAAAAGGCCTTGACAGCCCACCGCGGGTCAAATGTAAGAAATGTATCATACCACCAATACTGTTTGCGTTATTGCTTGTTTTAAGAGCTCATGTCTTTAAAACTTTATAACATGTACTATAATTCTTTTGAAAATAAATGTATATTTTACTTCCATAATGTTAATAACTATTAATCAACAGTCTGAGCAGATAGTTTTCCCATTAACAATCACTATCTTACACTTCTACCATCTTATCGCATATCTTAGCACATCTACCACCTCCAAAGAGATTATGAAAGACCATGTCCCTTGTTCTCCAGTGTCCCATCTTGGCAGCCCCACTTAAAAATTTGCAATGAAAAAATGGTCAACATGTTTAGTTAGATATGGAGGAATGAAAAATACATTTTGAAATTATGAAACATGAACATAATTCATTAAAAGTTCCATCTTACACTTTTCTACTTCTGGTGTGATATCAATATCCATGTGTGGAGATATACTTTGTGAGTTTAAATACCAAAAAATGTCTCAATATTTGTCACTTGAATAGGTTAGACTGTTTTCTATGAGTTGCATGGCCAGACTAAGCCCAGGTGATGGTTCGCAACCTTTCAATCTTTTAATCTTTTAGTTTGATAAAAACTAAATTGAAATAATGATGATCAGTCCACAAAAATAAACTGAAGAGATGGCCAACTCCCCATTAAATTTATCTGGGGTGACTATTGCTGTGGACATGGTAAATCTTACATGGCAACAGAATCCAAGACCATCAGGGACACTAGAGAGCAGCTGGGACATCAAACATGCAAGAATATATATAAGAAATATACTTCATCTGGGCAACAGCTATATCAAGAAAAGCTTGATAAAATGCGAGAATTAAAACAGGAAGATAAAAGTAATCCAACCAGTGCAATCAGTAACATTAAGAGGCATTGAAAAGAACAAAAAAATACTAATAAGAGTGTTACATATAAATAGTTCAATATAGTGAAAGAAGATGATGAATTTCATAAAAACACTCAGGGTGTGCGGCCGATGGCTGCATCTGTTTTATTATACCATGTACGTGCAAGTGTTTATACTGCACCTAGACCTGTTTTATGATAAATGAAAGACGTGAACCTCACTTTAATATACCTAATGAATGCATAATATAAACATTGTAGATTATATATTGTACATTTTAGTGGTAATGAAGTGATAATTTAGTGATAATGATCTAAAGTTGGTAATTAGCGCTTTATCTCACTGAATGATGTGTTGGTTGATGTTATCTTAGTCTGTAGCTACATTGAGTGGTTCAGGCCCTGCGGCTCAGCTTTTGCTGCGGCTGTTTCAAGAATAGCTGACAGCATCTATTCTACAGTTAATGTGGCGTACTGAGAGGTTGCAGTAAAGATAATGTAAGGGTTGTAAAAGTGCTAGAGCTAATTAGCCTGCTGGCAGACGCTCACCAGGTGAAGGGAGCTGGTTGACATTGAGTACAAGCAGGCAGAATGATGAAAAGAAAGTCTTGAGCGACAAGCTGTTGCCTCTGGACTCTAAAGGTGAGGAGGGTCATGTAACTGAGTGCCAAGCATCAGAAGAGTGGAGTAAGAATATGTACAGTTCATACTCCAATATTGATTATGCTGATACAATATTTTCAGCATATTTATGATGATATCACTTTGTATTACCAACCCAGTCCCATCCGGGACCGAGAACAAACCAATATGGCTGCCATTTTTTATAATTTTGATGGCAAATGCAATATTTAAGATAGTTTGGGCATTAATTTGAATTTTGATAGCCCTTCTAAGTATGTAGTAACATGTTGTTCATAAGAGTTCATAAGAAGACTCAATAAAAAAGAAGTAGGCCTTTTAGGTCTGTTGACCTAAAATGACGAGTTCAAAAGAGTTGGATGAGGCTATTGGAGAAGGAGCTGCTGTCTTGGTATCGTGTTGTGGAGAGGATAGGATAACTTGATGATGGAGAGAAGTTTGTTCAGCGACCTCCTGTCTTACTGACTCAAACCTCTCCACTTTATGGCCTATTAAGGTTTCGTAGTGACAGATTATTTTGTCTGTTTCACCTGAATTTTCCTTTAACTCCACTTGCTGCAACTGTTGTTGTGACAATGGCATCTTACCTGGATTCCAGCATCACTTGATATGCCTCATTGCATTCTAGCAATTAGGTCATTCTAGCAATTTTAAAAGAGCATTTTTAATAATTGTTATAAGGGTGGTTAAATAGTGCATCACTCAGTGTATCAGTCAGAATTTGTGTAGTGTGCGTAATATATTATACAGTATATTTCATTGAATTATATATTATTCACTTAACCAGTTTAGATAGTGTAGCATTATGGGTTGTTTGATTAGGTTATTATAGCTTCAGAGCCCTGGCTGACTGACATTACTCGCTCAGTCAGATGAGAATGCAGAAGGGTGGAAAGCAGAAAGGAAGGAAGATAAACTTTAAGTATCTTTTGGCATTTTAAAAGAAAGCTGGGTCAAGTACCAGAAAACTGTTAAATCAGAAAAAAACTAAATACTTGTCTGACATAGTTCTAACATCACAATCCACAGGTTCTCTTTCAAGCCAAAAACACTGTTCTTAATAGGCCTCAGTCTATGCAGCTAGATACCACATCAGTTAGCAGTGATAAATTCCTGTATTATTTTATCACTAAAGCCGCCACTTCCCTCTGCTGACCCATCCACCTCTGCTATCAGCCCCACAATCTTTAATCAGTTAGAGCCTGTATCACTCTCAAACTTACAAAAATTTACTGGACAAAGTCCTCCTGATTAAAGAATCATTTGAGACTACTGGTCCAAGTATTTTAATCATTATTAACAGTAGTTTTGCCTCAGGTGTTGTGCCTAAGCACTTTAAGCATGCAGTTGTCCAGCCACTGCTTAAAAAAACAAATTTAGACTTAGCGACACTTTCCAATCACAGACCTATCTCTCAACTGCCATTTTTGGCTAAGATCTTGGAGAAACTTGCACTTCAACAATTGCAGTCATACTTAGACATGCATGGCATCCTTGAACTTTTGCAATCTGTCTTTAAAGCCCTCCATAGCGCTAAATCAGCACTTTTAAAGGTTTTTAATGATTTGTTATTGGTTACAGACTCTGGAGACTATGCCATCCTAATCCTCCTTGATGTAACAGCTTTTTTTGACACTGTGGACCACTGTACCACCTGGATTACTGTGTGGGCCTTCTCTGTATCCTCTTCTACACCGCTCTCCTTGGCTCTATTCTTGGGCCTATATTCTTCTCCCTCTATATGCTCTCTCTGGGCTCAATTCCTAGCAAATATAAAATCTATTTTAATTATTATGCCGATGACATTCAAATATACATGCCCTTAAAACACAATGATTCTAACTCTTTTAAACACTTGCTTAACCGCCTTGAGGACATCAAATCCTAGATGACTCTGAATTTTTTGACAGAAGTCCTAGTTTTTCGGCCCACTGGTATCTATGACACCAACCAAGATCCAGTCTTCTTACAAAAAAAGCTCTGCTAAAAACCTTGGTGTAATCTTTGAACCTGATTTTAAAATGGATGAACAAGTGAACTCTGTGGTCAAAGCTAGTTTTTACCAGCTTAGGCTATTGTCAAATAGCCTAAGCTGGTAAAAACTAGCTAGTTTGTTGTTGTTTTTGTTGTTTTTACAGAAAAGAACTCTCAAATAATAATAGTTTGTCCTGATATCAGAATATTTCAAAGAATGTCCCAGGTTCCAAATAAAACTCCACACACTATCACAACAGATTATGTTCCTTAGACACATGCTAAATTGTGTGTGGTTGGTTAAATGGTTGCATAAGAATAGCAGAAGAAATGCTTATCAAAGGTCTATCCACTTGTTTTATTAGGGATTCTGTCAGTGCTACATTAGTCAACAGTGTGGTGCACAGGGACGAACCTCAAAGATTAAATTATTCATGTAGATGAGTTTTATCTGTGTTGTTACAGATATTTTACATGCAAGCCAAGCACTTTTAGAGGTTTAAATTTGGTTTTCCCTGTTCTATAATAGCAATCAACATTCTTTTAAAGTGTAGCCACAGCAGAAGGAAAAGTCACACAGTGAAAAATGTCACCCCCTGATTTATCAAGACAAAGCATTTTAATCGCAAATCAGGTGAAAGCTTGTAAGGGAAAAGGGCTTCTTTTGTGGTGCCATGTTTAATCACTTTTTACTCACAGAGGCTGTGCTTTTAATATCGGGAGGGTCTGACCTTCATATCCAACGGGCACTCCAAACACTAGCCAAGCTCTGCTGCCAAGGATCAAAGGAAAGAAAGCAGACACTAAAAAGACTAATAGTCAACCAATGTGTAAGAGAAATTGACGTAACAGAAAGAACACGGTGAGCTTTCACATGTCAGTGTGCAGGTGGTGTTCATGTTTCATATAAGAAAAGTTGCAGTTAGCCAGAAGACAATAAATGTTTTCCCTGCTTCTATTTTGGGTACGTTATTTTTCAAGTCACCTATTCAGAATTCTGTCAAATTATGATTGTGGTTTAATTCAAAGGTGGACTAATGGCCTCGTTATGCTTCTCCAGCTGCATACTGCATGGCCACGCAGTTGTGACTATCAATTGTTATTGATTGTTTATTTACCACTTGGCTTTGTTCCACACACAACGAACAATGGAGACCAAGAAAGACCAGCAAAGTGAAGTTCCAGAAAATTAGGTGATTCTATGGGACCAATCCGAGCCCTGCGATCTCTGTGCGCTCTCAGATAGGGGGTTGGATGGGCTATGCAACGATGCAGAGGGCTCTACGTTGAGCATAAACTAACCTTTAAATTACTCTGTTTACCAAAACACTAAACTCATAAATGCTCCATTTGAGCCACATACAACAAATGTGTCCTTTAGTAACTGCATAGATTAACAGGTTCAGAACAGAAATACACAGCAGTATTTCAACAACAAAAGAAAGCTAAAAGAGAACAAATAAGAAGAATGGTTTGAAGGGAAAATGAAGGAATGGAGAAACAGCACCCTGGACAAATGGCATAGATGACAGACACTTAATAAGAAACCGAATTTGAGAAATGGTGTGGCTGAATGACAGTAATAAATGAGCAGGCGAATGAGAAGAATAAATGATGGGAGGTATAGAGCTGTTCAGAGTGTTTTCCATCTTGGCATGAGTTTCTGAGGTGGACGCCAGGAACAATGACACAAACTCAGAATTGAGAGTGTGGACACACACACACAGACACACACACTGCTGATGTGTTGTTCGCGAACAAGCCGGCTCTAATAGCCAAATTTTTGTCCCAAACGAGAAGAGCCGAATCTTTAGCCGACAGCTGCTCCTGCTCAGCTCTGCTGAGAATCCATGCAGGCAGGGGCAGGACTTTATTTTGATGGGCACACCATGCAGCCAATCACATGTGAGCACAGACTAGGATCATATCAATATGTGAAAGAAGGAAGGGAAGCAGATGCTCCAAAGACAGCCAGTGTAGTGGCACAGACCAAGTGCACACAGAGCGCACAACACTTTTAACACTAAAATAAGGCTTTTATGAAAACACTGAATGAAAAATTGCTTACCAACACAAAAATCATTCAGAATTGCTAAAGTAGGCTAAGATAGAAAGCTCAGAGTGATACTAAATGAAGAGCCGTTTGGGAGCAGTAAGAGCCAGCTCTTCAAAGGGAGCCAAGCAAAAAGGGCCAAATCTTTGAAAAGAACCGGATGTCCCATCACTAATACACATGCATGCACACATGTTTACACATTTTGTTAAGAAAAGGAGGCAGGTGAAGGAATAGCAGGAGGCTGAATCAACCAAGCTATCATCAAACTGTCCATCCACGCACACACACAGAGTTTTAGCAGGGACTGCCCTACCTCCATGCTCCCAGGTCCCTGGCCCAATTTGAAGGCAGACAGACAAACAGACAGATATACTTTATTAATCCCAAAGGGAAATTAAGGTATATTAAGGCTTAAGTATACCGTATACCTTCCATTACCTTAAGGAAGGGGGAGTATGGTGGAAGATATAAGACTGCAAATTGAGGGTGCTGATGGAACCAATTCTGGATCAGAGTAGATCGGTGGAAAGACACATTATCCCAAACCACAATGTACTGCTTCTGGTCCATTTGGTTTAATGCTGTGATGATGTTGTGTAATCTGTCAAAAAATGCAAGTATTAGATCAGTGTTACAGGGTCCCAGATTCACATGGCAGTGGAGGACCCAATTTTAAGTAATGGCAGTGCAAAGGGTGATATTACCCCCTCGCCACCCAGACACAAAGGTAATTGCCATGTGTGCAATTACATTTTTACCTCTTCTTCTAGTTTTTGCCAGAATAAATCCAGCCCCCATCCTCTTCCTTGTACCACACCCCTAACATGCACTCATCCCCTGCTCCTCTGGTTTCTATCCATTGTTGATATGAAACTCCAGCCAGCCTGTTTCAACTCTGAACTGGCTTATATTGGTTGTCACATCATTAGACACAAATTTTGAGTGATAGTGTTTAATAGGTGACATCTGTGCTTTAATTGTGTTCACCTTCCACCTTGTTTGGTTATCAATATAATTAAGAAGTGCATCACAATGCAAAATGTGGTCTATTGTATGAGAATGTGTTTAGAGTTTTGCAAAAAGGGTAAATTAGTTTTGCAAAATGCCTAACCCTTGGTGAGAGTAGTCTTTGGTTTTGCCAAAAAAGAGATTAATTCAATAAATGTGTTCAGGCATTTGAGAATTTTGATTCAGAGAACAGGGTTTAGTGTTTTAGCAATCGTGAAAAACTGTAAGCACTGGTGGATGTGATTATCCAATTTGTTCATTAGTGTGGTCATTGGCAAGGAAATACCCTCACAATCCTTATCTGTGTTATAAAAATGCATGCAAATCACTGTGTGTAATGGTTTGCAAAAAGTGTGAAGTGAGTTTGTGCTTATTGTTGTGCAGCTCTGGACAGCTGTTTTGCTTCTTGAGTGTTAAGATTTGTTAATTGTGCGAAAATGTTCATTTCAGTGTGTAATCAACTGTAAAAAACCGTAAGCACATAATCAAAGAACATCAATGAATTATCACAGTACAAACATGTAACAGGTTGTCTGTACATCTGTTAACCAATTCTTGTGAACTTCATGATCATGATATCTTTTAAAACATTTTTGTCCTCTGATTGTAATTGTTTGAGCAAAATGAAATCATTAAAATCAAATCATAATGGGTCACTGTGTATATATATATATATATATATATATATATATATATATATATATATATATATATATATATATATATATATGTATGATGGTGTATTAGGGCCATGTATAAATATTTTTTTCCGAAGGGGGGTAATATTCTGAGAAAAAAGTAGCAAATTTGCGAGTTTATAATGTCACAGATATCTGAGTCTTTCTATCGCGAATATGTGCGAAATAACCTCGGTTATTAAACGGCTCTTTATTAAGCTGTATAATACTCCATTCTCTTCAATTCTTTTGCTAAGCAAATCAGACCGTTGATAAGTGTATCAGACCACTTTTAGGAAAATTAACTTTTCACCTCCACCTATGTCGTTCATATCACTCCACAAGTAGTTCTGTCACTTATTGCCAAACAAAAATGTGTTGCTAAGCACCACCAGCTGATCTGTTGCCAGTGCTCTGACATAATGTCCTACTTGTGCAAAATGTCCTACTGGAGGCTGAATTGACAGTTGCATCTGTGCTACTGCGTCCAAAAATATGTGTGCACATACAGTCTCCGTTTTTTTGCTATCACAGATTGTTTTAAGGGGTATTTAAGTGATGGTATTGGGATGTCACATGTGTCCAAAACCATGCAAGAAGTTCTGATAATAATGTTTCAGAATATGTTTCTACATTAATATGGGCAGGTAGGATGTTCTAACAATTAAAACTACTCCATCAGAATATGCTTCTACATAGATGTATCAAAGCCATTTTATAAGAAAGTCTCTGGGTGTATTTATATGTTTAGTAGGACAAATCTCTTGCCATGTGCGTTAGAAAGCCGCTAGAAGTGATGTATTTGTGCTGTGCACATGCGCACTGGGCCTTGGTAGGACGTCTCGATAAGTAGGAAGAAATGTCAGAACACCAGCCTACTACAGCTGATCTGAAAAGCGTCTGATCTGCGCAAAGAAACTGCTATATTGATCTGCCCAATGGAAAATCCATTTCTTGTTCTCCTTGTCACATTTCACTATTAACAGCAACATCCAGTTCATCGTTCACTTTAAATAGGCTGGGTGATCTGTACAACGTTGCCTTAAATAAAGTTCAATCTGTCAGATAGAGGGCTACTTTTTTCATGGAAGCTATTATCCACCGTAATCATTAAAATTACCATGAAAACAATAATAAGCCCTTTCAGAGTGATTCAAGACCTGCATCACTCTGTCGGGGTTTTTTACATGAGAATGAGCCTGGCAGAACGTTATAACGTAATTTTTGAATCTATTTTTGACTGTAGTTGGACTACTGAGACTATTTTGTGACACAAACACCGCAGTCTCTTAAAAAGTACAACTTGTACTTTTTCTACTTTTTTGATTTCTTGACAGGCGGAAATAATATCTCTACTGTGGCTGTATCTCCAAGCTCTCTTTCTTCTTTTTTCCACTCCAGTCCCCTATCTCTCCTCCTGTTTTCAAACCCTTGAAGGTAAACACTGCCAGCAGAGTACAGCAACCGCTCCATGGCAAGTTCATCTGTCCTGCACTCTCACTGTGTCATCAGCCTAATCCATTTGTTACTACAGACTCTACTAAAAAGAACAGGTTCCTGCTTAATAGTGTTACAGCTGACTTGTTCCACACCATAACATAAAAAAGGGGCACAACAATCAAAGTTCATGTTTTAAATCAAAACTACAGTTTTCTTGAAAATAGATCAAAAATAATAAAAGCATGGAGTAATGTCTGGGTAAATGTGAGTATATGTCGTGTATGATGTGAATGCAATGAGTCAATGCAATGTTAAATGTAATGAGATGTTAAATGTAGAGAGAGAATGAGAGGCAAACAATGAAATAGAGAGAGAGAGAAAAGCAGAGATGTGCCAGGGCAGAGAGAAAAATCAAACAAATGCACGAACAAAGAAAAGTGCCCACTGAGCGAGAGAAAATCGATCCCCTTGTATAACCTCACCCTAACTACAGGTGAACTCGATGATGTTATTAGCCCAACAAGGCCCAGCCCTGCCCGTGCACTGACAGGCCAGGACCTGAAGGGGCACAGAGGGTCGTCATAATAGTCACTGTGGCTGCATGAGCAGGGTGTAACTAATAGCAATTTATCTATAAAATACACCAAACGTATGGGGACCAGGATCAAACTTATGATATTGCTTCCCTCTCAAATCCCCTAACAGAGCATAAACAAGATTAGAATACATTTTGTGTCATGGTCAGCTGGGACATGATGTACCCTGGGGTTCTATAATGAGTCATTATAAGTGATTTTCTGCTGTGGCATTTACAAAAATCACAACGTGACTCAGCATCCCTCTGTCTCAGCTTTTCAGTTCTTATTTGATTTCAGCCCTGGATGTGTTGGAGCCTTTCAGCTCCTTTCAGTGTTTCTTGTTATTGGACTTGGCCCAGGTGCTTTTGAATCATGAGCAGAATAAGGCAGGCTGAGCTCCAACCACACACCATATCTATAGTGTGTGGTTAGAGCGGAGCCTGTAACACTCAGTGGTGATTATGGTAAACAGCTGGGCCTGGCTGCTGGAACTGCCGCCATGTGATGAGATGATCGATAGCATAATCACATTAATTCATAAACCCATAATTGGGCAGTGTGGCACTACAAATTGTGGAAAGAAGATAATAATGCAGTGAGATTGCAATATATAGATTGCAGTGAGATTGCAATGTATATGTATATGTATATATGTGTGTGTGTGTGTGTGTGTGTGTATATATATATATATATATATATATATATATAAAAGAGAGAGAGAGGGAGAGAGATCTCATATTGTAAATGAAAAACAACCTGAGAAATTACATATTGGGGCAAAGTTGTACTTCGTCTACAGTCCAACTTAAACTTACTCTGTATATTCTGTTGTGTGAGGCTGTTGATTTGTGGCTGTTGGATTTGTTGATTTGTTAGTTTTGTTGTTTGTTTGTTTGTTTGTTTGTTTTACCTAAGATCTAATAAACCTTATCCACAGTCAAAGAGTGTCAGTGAGACGATGGTGTTTATTTCATCATGTTGCTCAGCTGGGTGGAGAACATCCTCGGGGGCATTAATAGGGGTCATAAACTCTGATACGGATATTTGAACACACTGAACTCTAAATGGCCTTGCTCAAACAAGGACACATGCACTGCCTCCTGAGGCCATTTCCATGAATGGATTTAGAAAATAGAAACTATTGATTTCTCTCTGTGTTTAATGTGTTTGCCTTGCATGTTTTTGTTTATATTCAGTAGCTTTTTATTTCCTTCTTTTTTCTCTTCTTTGTTTTCTTATCCTTATATACATATGTATATATAATGAGTAGTGAGTAGTGAGAGTAGTGAGAGTTGTAATGAGTAGTGGTCAGAAAAGACATGAGATTAGAGCTATAATTGCACATAATCTAAATGTAAGATAATATCAATGATGGCCTAAATGGCCTGAGACCTGCCATGACCTGAACTATTAACATAATGAATCATGAAGAGTGTTGGAATTTATATTGTGATTTCTGCTATGTCCTCACACTGAACACTTTATGGATACAGTGCATTTTAATGTCATAGATATGAAATGCGACTACTCTTGGCTGTGATGGGCTTGAAAGCATTGAGTGAATTGTTTTGTGTACATGTAATGTAGGTTGCCTGCTGATCAAACTGAGGTGTTTGTGCACTGTAACATTTAACTGCTCCTGCATTTAATGCCAGGTATTTATTGATAGTCTTGACACTTGCACAGCAGCACTTGGCTCTGGTCCATTTCTGGTCTGAAGTAACTGACACGTCGCCTTGCTGCAGTTTGTGATTAACACTATTGACATATGGAGTGAGAAGGGTGTACGACACATAGTTGGCAAGGCTAACAGGCCTTTCAAGCTCCTATGACAAAATAGCACTGATTCTTTCTTGTTGTTGTCCAGTGAAATGCTTGGGGAGAGGAGGTTAAGCCCTGGAATATATTTCCTTTTAACAACGCATACATGTACATACACATCATGACTGCCATGCGTATCCTGCATTCGTTTGATGCATTTTGAGTTTCTTCATCCAATTTTTTATAAAGGAGCAATGGAGCACTTCTATAAGCAAAGCACTATTCAAGTACAGACATTAGACTAGAACAAACAGTATGGTGTGTTTTTGGGTTTTGGGAGTATTGTTCTCATAATTACGTCTGTCAGATCCCATCAATAAAAGTTTGGTTTTTTGTTTTGCAACTGATAAGCTGTGAGTACACCCAAATGGACAGTCTCTTGATGGTAGAGACATGAAAATGTTGTGTACTCTATCTCCATACATAATGTATGTATCTTCTAGCTCATAATATACCTGTCATAACAATCAGGTCTTCTTGGAAAAGTAGTAACTTCATGTGTGAGAAAGAGGGAGAGAGAGTATATGTGTGTGGTGTCAGACTGAAGGTTGAAGGACTAAACTAATCAAAGTCTTATGTTTAAGCTACTGGAAATTCTGGAGCACCCCCCACCCCCTCTCTCTCCCACACACACACACACACACACACACACACACATTGTGTTCATTGTGTTACAAGACAGTGGGATGTCATTAACTCTGCAAGAGGAGCCTTTAATGTAATTAACAGAGAGGAGACGATGGATGGAAGGAACTAGGGAGGCTGCAACCGCAAGGTCGACTAAATCGTCTCACAACAGTCATACACACAAATACTCTTCCTCCCCTCTCTCTAAATCCCTGTTGAGACGTGTGTCTTTAATTAAAAATTCCCTATACAACACACAGTGAAGACGAAACCCCCTCCAAGTTTCATGCAAGCTTGATTAGTATTAATCCTTATCTGCAAAATAGACAGCTTCTCAATTGTGTTTTTTCCTCGGCTGGCTAATTTCATGAAGAGCATAATTACAGCATTTTCAATTTCAGCCCTCAGCAGAGGCTGACAGTCTATCACAGCTAAGAGGGTTTGGTGTGTGTGTGTGTGTGTATGTGTGTGTGTGTGTGTGTGTGTGTGTGTGTGTTGTGTCCATGTATCAGAATGCCTGTGGGTGTGTGATTGTGTTTTTTTTTTTTTTTGAGTGAATAATACAAGAGATTTGGTGCCAAATACAAATGAGGAAAGCAGCTACAGTGATGACAACTGTGTAAACTACATGCTAGACAGCTTAGAAATACTGCTGATTTACTAATAATGGCAAGTGAAAATCTAAAAAGATAATCTGTAGTGCAAACATTTTTGGTGCCTTGAAACTGATGCATGATCCACAATGTGTTAAATGTGATAGCCAGTAGAGCTGCTGAACTGACACACGTTTGAGTAAGTGTCTTTCATCTGCCTTCCTTATCTTTGTGTTTCTCCTCTTCCTCTGAGTGGTGTGGCTGTTTCCCATACCAGCTTTCACTTCTCACTCAAATGCTAAGTAAACAGCTGCCACATATCTATGCATGTATGCACTAAAGCAAGAACACCATTTGTGCATTGTATACCAGGATATAGGCAGATCATCAGCAATGCTGTCAGCTTTTATAATAACTTAGGGCCCCAAGGTGCTGTACCGGTGTTTTGTCACCGTCCTGTGACAGTTAAGGGGTTCTGTCTACACAGATAATGAGCTCTGTGTCCTCAAAGATAGCATGGTGACAGGTGCCAGATTCCCATGAGGTATTGAGTGCTACAAGACCTCTGACACCAACAGGACAGCAGCTCAGGTCTGAAACACACATTCCCACTGACTAATAGAGTGTCATTAATTTAGACTTGATTAAATAAAAATCTACTGGTGCCCAAAGGGAAAGTTAATAGTCACAGCGGGGAAGAATAAAGCAGGAGAGTGAGACTGAGACAGATAGCAGTCATCTAAAAAGTCAGGGAAGTTTTACAGTGTGTTAATCTATGACTTTTTTTCCCCAAATAGACAAACAAATTAACCAGCAAATAAACTAATAAGAGAGGACCAGTTCAGCATCCATAACCATTAGTTTGAATCCATTAGTTTTAAATGCCCATCCAAGAAGATAGAGTCCTGTGTGACCATAAATCTACCTCTTAAAAACCTAATGTGATGCAGAGACACATATTTAGCTAACAGTTTAGTGCAGCAATTAGCGTTTGTGAGCTCTCTGCCTCTGCCAAGTGCCAGCCGCCCAACATCTGTTCCTTCACTGCCACTGGGTCCATCTCTTCCACCCTTGTCCCTCCTCCCTCCTCTAAACATCGGCAACTCTGCCTCTGTGCTACCTCAAACACCACAGTTTAACCCCACCCCATTAGCTACAATCCAATGACCATCCAAGCCCATGTCGACCCAACCAGACATCAAACGTTTGGTTTGCTTTACACACATTCCCCTAATGTATAGCTGTCCCTTGCTCACATGTGACAAATTTTGTTGCGTGCATGGTGTGCTGTGTTCTCAATGACAAAATGGGAATCGCTTAATTGACACATATAAACACTGTTGCATCTTCAGTAACTCCATGACACAATGTTTGCTCAGTGCCATTTTAGGATTTCACTCACCACAGCAAACTGTCTCCATATTGTGGGGCCCTATTTAACTCTGATGTTAATGTTGAGGTCATACAGAGTGGGGAAGTCTTTAAAGCATGCAGACGATGTTGACACTCCCCTCCCTGTTTTCTCATTTCCTGCTCCGTCTTTTTCTCCTTTGACATTTTATCATCATTTTGCCTATAGCTCATCTGTGAGCAAACTGTAGAGGTTATGCTTCAAGGGGGTGAAAAGGGGGAGAAAGGGGAAGGCAGTGGCAAATAAAATTGCTCTGATCAGAACGTGCCAGGAGCACAGCAAGTTGGCGATCCAATTTAGTCTTTGCTGTTAGTTTAAGTGATATCGGTGCAATTAGCCGTCACAGGTCAATGTCTGCCTGACATGTTAAGTGATTTCCTCAAATCCCACTAGTAACGGTGCAAGGGAAAACAGCTCTCCAAGAAAAACTCCACAAATGGACCACTTCTTTATACAGCCTGCATAAAATGCCAGCAGCCTTTTTTGTTTTCTTCTCATCAGGTGCTCACAAATTAAAGCCTCCTACACCTCTGTATCTCTCCACAAGGGTGACTTTGAGCTGTCATTTATTTGAGCCTCATTGTGATTCAGTCATTTTATATAGTGTTTTGCAGTGTTGGGGAAGTTACTTCCTAAATGTAACATTACAATATTACTGTCTCTAAATTGTAATGTATGACATTACATCAGAGTTACATTTACCAAAATAGCTGTCGCAGCAGGATTTGGCTTCTAAAATGCCTAAATGTAATTATTATACATTCAGTGGAGGGTGATGTGGTGTAATGATGTAGGCCCTTCAGGCTACTAATAACTATATCAGTAATATTTCAATCAGTAGAGACTATCAAAATAGTGAGTGCTTTGGAAAATGAAAAAAAAGTTACTGACAGCACAAGGAAGAATGTTGGCAAATTTTGGCACTTAGACCCCGACAGTACATGGATAACCATAATCAGTGGTAAAACTGACTTGTTGGACATGTGCGAAGATAGTCTCCCTGACTGAGCTTACACTTGGCTTCATAATTGGAGAAGCGAAATTTCAGCTGCTTTGTCTTATGCACGCTCTGGTCTACAGATGTTGTTCTCTTCTTCTGCAAAATAATAACCATATGTTTATTTTATTTTTTTGTGTGTTCTAAACCCTGGTCCAGATCCCATTACAATGAAGATTCCTGCAATATAAATTTACATATATTAGTCACTGATAACTAATGAAGGCAAACTGTTCAGTGTCCGTGCCAGTTGCCACAAGTGTCCATCGAGACGGTCTCATAAACTTGGCGGCAGCCTTGGACTGGAACCAGGACTGGGGCACTGGTCCAATCAGTCATCACTGCAGGGGAAGGGGATGTGACCAGAACACCCAGCATGTGCTGGTACCAATCCCTCTCTAGAGCTCACACATCCTAATTTACATTGTCAATTCAGCGTCAACAATGAAGAGCTGAAAATAGTGAGAGTATGTCCATCTCACATATGTGCTGTCTTCTGCCATCTTTAACTGTAGTCTTCCAGCAACAGGAAATAAATGTTTTGCCAACAGAATTTTCTCATGGTGTTGTTTGTTTAAAACAAAACACCACTACATTCCAGGTTAAAAGTGTGTTTTAATGTGTTGCATCACGTGTTGCTGAGAAATTTTACAAGTATACTATTACTGAAAATTGATTGGTAATGCCTTACATTACTGTGTTACAGAAAAAGTAATACATTACAGTAATTGTGCTACTTTTGTAATGCGCCTAAAACTGTTATTTTTGCAATAAGCTACAGATAAGGTTGATTGCAGTGGCTGCAATAAATGTCCTTGGTCATGCACTAAGTAAGAAGGTGATAGGAGTGCGAGCGTGATCTGTTTATAAAACTAACTGGTGTTAGTTTCTGCTGATATATTTGTTTTCCATAGTACACGCGTAACTATAAAATGTGAATTACTCAATGTGCGTGAAGGTCACCGATCGCATTTCATTAAAACACTGGAGAACTTTTACATCATCTTTTTTTTTTTATAACAGTCTGGTTCTCTAGTACACATGAACCTCTGAATGAACTCTGCTTTGCAGTTTCTCTTGTCTAAGCAGTTCTCAAAAGGTTACTGATCTTTAGATCTTGAAGTTGAAAAGTTTTGAAGTTTTGATCCCTTAAAAAAGTTTAGGTAAAAAGTTCACATTTATAATAAGCACCAATATGTTTGGCTGATTTTCTCAATGTAGAGGCTCAGTGATCAACTCCATACAGTCTCTTTTTAAACTGATACCAAATGACCAAATTTTGAATTTTGTATGTCTTTGTCTGGCCACAGCCATGATCAGATCTATTATGTATTCATGTTTTCTGTCCATCCATCCCATTCTTGTAAGCATGATATCTCAAGGACACCTTGAGCAAATGTCTTCAAATTCTGCACAAATATTGACTTTTTTACTTAGTTGAAATGATTAGAATTTGGTGAGAAAAGGTTAAATATATTTTGTCCTGATGAATTTAAAAACTACAAATTTGGCAGAAATGTTTACATGAAATCATGAAATGAACTAACTATATTTTGGTGACCAAAGTTCACTATCATCTCACAAAACATAGGTTTGTCTATAGTTCATGAGTTTGAGCAATAGATACCTGTATGCAACTGACTGGCGGAAGCTGTATGATATACTCAATATCATGGCTTTGCTTAACATCATCTCAGACAATGTTGATGTTTTATAGGTCTATGCTATTATGCAATTATTGCAAGAGATTTTTTCTGTTTGAGAAGGGTTGGACAGTCACTGAATCTGTACACTAAAGGACAGCATCAGTTATCAGTTGCGTACTGGTTGGTCTTCTAAATTAGAAAAGAATTATAAGAACAACAAATGTTTCACATGGATTATTATTATTATTTATTTATTTATTTATTTATTTTTTAGCTGAGTTGTTTGCTTGTTTTGCTGGTTTTGAAACCATGTAAACAGGGATGGGTATAGTAATTATTCACTTTAAAACTAAAAATGTAACAGGTTAAATCTACAGTTAAACTATTTACACACACAAACACACACATCCATTGTTTACTCTTCACCTGGATTTCAACTACCTGACTCAACACTTGATCCCAACGCTTGATCCCTCCTTGTCTTATTTTCTTCCCTCTCTAACTTCCTTCTTCCTGGTCTCTAGGGGAGATCTGTGCGTTCAATATCCATGGGCTGGATGCTCCATTCAAAGCAGTGGTGCTGAACGGTACATCTGGTGAGGGCCAGCTGAGGGCCCGTGGCCTAGTGGACTGCGAGGTGCAGAAGGAGTACACCTTCATCATCCAGGCTCATGACTGTGGCTCAGGCCCTGGGGGCACAGAGGGCAAGAAGTCCCACAAGTGAGTAAAAATGGACCCCATTGTTCAGACAACGGTGACAAGGGTACACGCACAATACCTATAAAGTATATACATACTTCTCTGGACAATCTGAAAGCACAGAATAGGACATGTCATTTTATTTTATGTTTTGAAATGTGATTTCTAATATCAACCTGATCATTTGCAAAAAGTCAGTGAACTGCCAGTGAACGGGAACACTACTGATTCATGACTACATTGTGTAAACTACAATGACTTAGCGTATAATTCATCATTCATTTAGATAAGGTCTAGTCCAGTCAAATTAGCAGTTATTCTAGAGTGCGATTATGGATTAGAAGGTACGACAGCCTGAGATGCAAAATACTGGATGCAGATACTATTCTGCATGTTTAAATCTCTGAGTACAATGTGAATGTTAAAGAAAATTGTCTCCTGTATTAATGGAAAGTTAAAGATACTTTTCAAAGTTTCCAACTTTCTCCTGCTGCCTCCACAGGCTAAAGCTTGATACCAGCTGGCTCCAAAAAACATCTTAAAGAGGTCAACTGATAAGAACAATTTGTCAGACTTTGGCTTTCCTAAAAGCAACTTTGGTCTGACATTGCTCTCCATGCAGTTGTTCAGGCAACTATCTTTGTGCACTTTATGTCATGCATCTTTCCTTGCAGTCACCTCTGAAATCCTTCACCTAAGCCTATAATGAAGCCAAACATAGAAATCTATCATCTTGTCCAATTCAGTCAAGTTCAGTGAAATCAGCGATCTAAAAGGATGAAGACTGGGTGCAGACTTAGATTCAAAAGCTAAAAGTTTATTCAAAAAATAAACTAAATTATAACTTGTTAAAACACACATAACATTATGACCATAATGTGGAGAAACATCCTATTTCCCTTATTAGAGTCTTATTAGAGTTTGTGCAGTTTCTTTAATTACAATGTGTTCCAGTCTCTTAAATAAGATCAAAATCAGCACCAAGATCCAATGAGACAAGTATAGAGACAACTCTGTTGTCTTGGGTCATAAAAAGATCAAAACTAAATTTTTTCAAGTTTGATATGGGTATATTTTTGGCTATATTATCTGGATCCATGGTAAGTGCTACTAAAGATAAAATAATCTGATCTAAAGATCCAATCAGATCCCTAAAGAGCCTGGTTGGAACAGGGTCTTTGAGACAAGGGCTTCATCAGGATGAAGAAACTGTTGAAATCGCCTCTGAGAGATCTATACGCGAGAAGCTGTCCAGATAAAAATCTCTGTTTACTGCCAATTCTGTGTCTACTGCACTGGATGAAATATCAGATGTGGGAAGAGGGTAACTAATTCTCTGATAGTAACAATTTGTTGCTACTAAGAATAATCTGATGGACAACTATGGCTGTCTGTTAGCCTGGTATCAGTGCTGAAAAGAAACCTGGCATTGTTCTTATTTTCCTCTGTTAAAGAAGAATAATGTCTTTAATAGAAGAATAAGAGGACGTTCTTTCTTATATATGGTATTATAAACCTCTTGGCCCTTCCTCAAAGTAGCTCACATTCTTACATTTGCATATTTTTACATGCATCCCACATCAACATTGAGGACCAAATGGCCACAGTCATAATGTTGTATCTGATCAATGTAATTTCTGTAGTGTAATAGATAGATCTCTAGACAGACAAACAAAAAGACAGACAGAAAGACAGACAGGTAGGTCACCAAACAATTCTAAATCCAACTTCATAATACAACTTCAGTCATAATATCAATATTTGTATTGATTGTATCAATCATCAATGTATTTAGACAACAGTCAATGGGCCTTCTCTCCAGCCTTCTGTCCAGCTTTCTGTCAACAGCACAGACTCTGTGCTGTTGGTTGAGTTTTATATACCCTTTAAACACTCACACATTCTGTTATGTCACACTATTAGTGTTTATCAATGTAAGTCACTGGCTACTGTGCTGCAGATCCCATTTGGTTAGTAGAGATAGGCCGATGCTGGAGGGGAAGTGAATTTGGGGACACTTTAAATGGCCTGTCCTTTTACAGGAAACTCTCAGAGGATAAAGCCTTTGCTTGCTCGCAGTTTAGAAAGAAGCTAGCAGGGGAGAGGAAGAATCTTAGCCCAAGGCTGCATGTGCTCAAATTACACATGACACATCAACAGCAGAGAAGGGAGGCAGTCAAGAAAATTAGTAGCTAAAGAGGACAGGGGAGAGGATCAAGAGTGACACGGGATGAGTTTAAACTTCTTTCTCTATCCTCTATTCTTCACTGCTCTGCTTACCCCTGGTTGCTGGCCTACTTCTCTCTTAGATTCTTTTTTTGGCCCGACTGGCTAGAGTGCAGCTAACTCCTGCTGTGCCCTTCTTTTCTCTGTCATAGGAGTAGAGTAGTGGTTCTGCAGGTCTGTCTTTCAATGTGACTGAAATATGCTTTGTGCCACCCCCAAACTTTTAATGTATGCATCATCCTCCAAAGCCAAAGTGTTTTTGTTCCTGCACTCTTGGTGACTCTGTCAGAACCCACAGCATAACACTGACCTTAATGACATCTTTTTTGAGTCGGAGCACCAATTTAACTTTGTGCAGATTTGACAATACTGAGTCACATATCTCTGCTCCAGCTTCCTAGATGCTTAATTTGGCTGCCTGTGGAAGTCACTTGTCAGCAAATTACAAAGCTCAATAGAATTCACCTTAAACTCTTTGAGCCAGTTTCTGCTCAGGTCAGCTCTACATGACACACCAATTAATTGACAATACTGTAAGGCTGACATCCACCAAACAACATTTTAAAATGGCCTCTGAAGTGTCTTAAGCCTTTTGTTCATTTTGCCTCTATTAATGCAACATAATAGTGATTCAGCTAAAGCTTTTAAAAGTGCTGCTGCTCTTCCTGGCAAAATATAAACAATGATTTTTTTTTTTTAAATATGATTTTCAGATAAATTTTTGAAATGTTGATTATTTAATAAGATCTGCTTATCATACCAACACCCAATTTCTTTATGCTATCAAGCTAGCAACAGCTAATGCTTAGATATTGCATTCTTAAGAGAATGTCACAGAATTTGGTGATAAAAGGTTGAAAGTGAAATCACTGTGAACACACATAACATGTCTTTGGCCTCTTGAATGAGACATCGCAAGACCACTTTGAGGTGATAATTTTGGTGACATAACTTAAGCTTATGAATTTAAACATTAATTACAATGTATGAATTACAAATACACTGGTTACGGTTTCCAGCTGGTGCATCAGTATTGGAAGATGATTATAGGAACATGAGCACATAGGAGAAAAACATACAGAAAATTTGGTTTGTCTTTCTGATCTTTGTATCTATGTATTTGAAATAATGTGTAGCTCCTCGTTATGCTTCTAAATATTAGACATAAGAAACATTGTTTGTGGGGCAATTATTTTACAATTCATACTCAAGAGGCCACAAGTACAACATGCTTTCAAGAGTCACTAGAAAAGAAAAACTAAAAGAAAAAGAAAAGAAAAGAAAAAATATCCCAACACTTGCCTTTTCCCCAATGAAAGTGGGTGGATGTGTACTCACTTAACTTTTGCCATTGGTGCAGTGGTAAAAACACAAGTATTAACCCACTAACATTATAAGTTTCTCTGTAGTGTTTGTAGCTCACTGTTCCCCACACACCTTCAGGTGTTCAGGTTTCTATGCTTGCTATAGACTAATTAGTCATTGGGGGCATCTCACTTCCTCACAAACCATGTCATATTAATACACTTTCCCAGGTCTTTGGCCTGAGTGCAGTTAAAGTCAGACACATAGACACGGGAGTTATGTACCAGGATTACCTGGATAGTTGTGTGTATGTACTTCATGTCTTTATATCAATATATAGCATCTTAGTAATATACTATATATTGATATAAAGACATGGAGCATGAGGGAGAGACAGAGACAAGAAGAGTGAGGGACAGAGAGTGAGGTGCAGTGTATTGTCAGAGTTCCCCAGCAGTCTAATCCTATAGCAGCTTAACTAAAGGATGGTTCAGGGTCCATGTCCCACCTGAACCATCCTCAACTATTAGCTTTATCATAGAGGAAAGTTTTTAGTTAACCTCAAATGTAGAAAGGGTGTCTGCCTCCCGGACCCAAACTGGGAACTGGTTCCATAAAAGAGGAGTCTGATAACTGAAGGCTCTACCTCCAATTCTGGTCTTAGAGACTCTAGGGACTCAAGACTCTAGGAAAAGTAAACCAGCAATTTGTGATCACAGTGATCTATTAGGATAATAAGGAACTATGAGCTCCTTAAAATATGATGGAGCCGGATCATTAAGGGCTTTATAGGCAAGCAGGAGGATTTTGAATTCTATTCTAGATTTTGCAGGAAGCCAATGAAGAGCAGCCAATACAGAAGAAATATTCTCTCTCTTCCTACTTCCTGTTAGTGCTTGTGCTGCAGCATTCTGAATTAACTGAAGGTATTTAATGGAGTTACTGGAACACCCTGATAGTAAAGAGTTATAGTAGTCCAGTCTAGAGGTAACCAATACATGAATTAAATTTTCAGCATCCTTTTGAGACAGGAGGTTTTTGAAAGAAAAGCTCCTAGAAACTTGTCTAATGTGAGATACAAATGACATGTCCTGATCAAAGATTACTCCAAGGTTCTTCGCAGTAGAACTGGAGGCCAAGGCAATGCCATCCAGATTAGCTATGTGATCGGATGTCTATTGATGTCCTAAAATGTTTAGGGCCAAGTATGATACTTAAGTTAGAAGTAAGAGCTGAGTCATCCAGGCCTTTTTGTCTTTAAGACAGTCCTGAACTCTGGCTTCATAGATAATTATAATTGGGTATCATCTGCATAACAATAAATTGGTTTAATGGATGGTTTATATTGTGCTTCCTGGCGATATTGTATCAAGGCAGCATGTACTGTATAAGTTCAAACAGATTGGTCCTAACACAGAACGCTGTGGCACTCCATGACTAACTGGAGCACAGATGGAAGAGGCTCAGGCTAAGTAAAATTTCTCTTGGTTGGTGGACTACCACTTCTACTCTAAAATCCTTGAGTGTTGCTTGAAAGCTTGTATATGTGAGTTAAACCAAGCAACTCTCCTCTGGTTGACTACTACTTTCTCAGCGGCATGACAGCATCAAGTGTTAGGTAAGATGTGATGCTGTCAAAAACATGATCAATGACAATCTGTGGAAAAGAAAAATGAAGACAGTTGTCTACTATTGTATTGATATATGGTACTTGAGTTAAATAACTGCTCTTTGAATTTAGCTACAGCATCATCAGTCAGACACTTACACCTAGAATAAAAACACTCAACCTTGACAAAAAAGTCATTCTCTTTATGAGTGAAGTGGGCTGAAAGCTCCATCTTGTTAGTATAAGCTGTCAAAATTAATTTCTGCAGTGAGAAAACCAGGGGACTCTACCCAGCTAGTGCAGCTCTGTCAGTGTGCTACCAAGAATCTTAACTTCCTATCCAAACACTTGATACTAATATGAATGAAACCTCATTCTGTCAAAACCAGTTAGCTGACATGATTATTATATCCTGGCAAGAAAATAATAATAAAAAAAACATCTTGTGTTGAATAATATTGTTTATCTTCAGCTAATATAATGTAATGACAGAATATTGTCTGATATGTATGTAGTGAAAACAGTGTTTCAATAATGAATATGCACCATCAGAGCTACACCATCTGTGCTTGTCTGTTTCACTTACCAGACAAAAGAAAGTGACACTCTTTCCCATCTCAGATTCAAATCATGATCAAGTGTTGCTAAGCATTGACATACACTTGAAAACGTCTTAGCAAAGCAAATTGACATTCAATCATTAGTTGTGAAGACTCTTAAGGTTCTGTTAAATATGAAATACTATTTTTTTTAATCATGTTTTTATGTAGCCTACACCAGATGGTACAACTTTAAGACTTTTGTGTCACTTTGTTTATATCTTACAGTTGTAAGTCCACTGATCAATGATTTGAGCTAATCTGAAGGGAGTTGGATCTAGACATGATATTTAGCATTAAACTGGATAATCAGCCATTATAATTGTATTGAGATTAAAATGGCCCTCGGAGGACTTCTATGATTAGGACCTTAGGGTACTAACCAATGTGATAATTTGCATACTGACTGACAACGCTGCCATCTTCTGTTATGTACATTTGATCCAACCATATTTGCCATAGTTAGGAATTTGTATTTCCATTCTAGTCTTATTGATGATTGATGACTAAATTGATTATTCAACCTCTCGGCTAATCTTGACAAAGATTAATTGAGTCCTTTGTTGTGTGTGTGTGTGTGTGTGAGACGCTCAGTGATGATTTGTTTGTTTGTAGGTGATTGTTGATAGGTAATAAACATAGATGAATATGCAGGAATCTGGGAACAACATTAACCTATTAACATGCATCACCTGACTTAAACATGCAGTTGCTGTTTGACTGTGTCTGCATAAGATTTTGTTGGATTGAATTCACCCCAGACAGTTGCAGTGCACATCATTTTCCTTGATATTTATACATTTACCATGAAATGTGATTCAAATTTAATTTAATCATAAATTAATTTATCTCAAGGCACTTTCCATTACAGGAACAAACCTCCAGCAGAATCAGACTCAGACCAGTTAGGAATTTAGAGTAAAGATCAGGTGGACTATACACAGTAACTATCAGAACTTCCTTTTGCTTTTTGCATTTCCCAGTTTGGATGTGAGAGACTAGAGGCTGGAATACTTTCTGTGTGACTGAGTGTACATGTACATAACCAACTGCACTGCGAACAGACACTTGCTACGGTACAGTGTGATACTGGAGGTCATCGATGGGGACAGATCACACAAATCAGACACACAATCACACGGTTTTAATACTTGTAGAAATAAACAACTATTACAACTAATTATTCCAAGACTGCTCCTGATCTGTTGTAAGCTATTTTGACAAGCTTGTCTGTCATTGTGCAATGGTTTATGGTATATAATACCATTTACACCATTTAGATATAAATGCTATATAATGTTTCTATATTTTGTGTATATAATGTTTAATTCTATGTTTTATAGTTGTATGTTGTTGTTGTATGTATGTTTAAATTACACTGGAGCAAAGGAAAAGAACCGTAGTCAAATTCCTTGTATGTGTTCACATACTTGGCCAAAAAAGCTGATTCTGATTCTGATTCTGATTCTGGTTAGTGTGTGTTACACAGATGAGGATAATTTTGGACCATATTGCCTCAAAACTTTTCACCATTTCGTTGACCTATCTTGTGTCCATGTTCGCACGACTGCCCCTAGCTTTTATGTGATGTATTACACCAAGCAAAAGCAGGATATGCGTGGCCGCCATGACACCTACATTGTGAGACAGAGTGAGACTCATAACTGAGTCTGAGGTTTTGAATTTATCAGTAGCCCGTTGTTAAAACTGTCCGTGACACCTCCCCCTCAGCCTTTACGTTCAGAAATGTGCACATTAATATGAATCAGTGGCATTGATTTATTCAGACCAATGTAATCCTCCTGCTTTAACAGATTAAATCAATGGTCTGATTAATTATCAAATTATTTACTAGCAGAGATTCAGATAAAAGTGATCTTATATTTAAAAATCCCTATTAAATAACTTTATTTTTATTCTATTATAGTAGATGTGTTAATCTTTATTAGGTTTCTATAACTAACTTTTTTTGGTTTAATAAATTTAGATGGTTGGGAGACAGATACATACTCTATACTTTTATATAGGGGAGACCACTCTAACTAAAATGCAGAGAAGTGTGTAAGACTGCACCTCCTAGTCTCAACTCTGGATTCTCTCATGTAATAAACTTGGCCAGATTCCTAGATAATAGAGTTGCTCTACTCAAAGTGGGATGGATGCCACTTTCCTAATCAGACCAGGTTTACATCTCCATTGGCTAGACACCACCCGACAGCCAGCAGTTACATTTTTCAAACATATTTTGCAGTGCGTACTGAATGTATTTAGACCCTCTTAAATTTTTCACTCTTTGTTACGTTGCAGCCGTTCGCTAACACCATTTAAGTTAGCACACACAGCAACCCATTTTGACAGAAAAAACACTCATGTGTAGACATTTTTGCAAGATGTAGACATTTTTGCAAGTTCATTAAAAAAGAAAAACTGAAATATCACATGGCCATAAGTTTTCAGACCCTTTGCTGTAACACTCATATTTAAGTCAGGTGCTGTCCATTTCTTCTGATTATCCTTGTGAGATGGTTCTACACCTTCATTGGAGGACAGTTGTGTTTAATGAAATAGATTGGACTTGATTAGGAAAGGCACATACCTGTCTATATAAGACCTTACAGCTCACAGTGCATGTCAGAGCAAATGAGAATCATGGGGTTGAAGGAACTGCCAGAGGGGCTCAGAGACAGAATTGTGGCAAGGCACATATCTGGCCAAGTTTACAAAAGAATTTCTGCTGCACTTAAGGCTCCCAAGAGCACAGTGGCCTCCATAATCCTTAAATGGAAGAAGTTTGGGACGACCAGGACTCTTCCTAGAGCAAACTGAGGAAAAGAAGAACCCAAAGACCCAAAGAGCTCCAGAGATGCAGTGTGGAGATGGGAGAAAGTTCTAGAAAGTCAACCATCACCGTAGCTCTCCACCAATCAGGGCTTTATGGCAGAGTGGCCCGATGGGAACCTCTCCTCAGTGTAAGACACATGAAAGCCTTAATAGAGTTTCATAGACTCCCAGATTATAAAAAATAAGATTTTCTGGTCTGATGAGAACAAGACTGAACTTTGGAACAACTCCATGAATGTTGTTGAATGGCCCAGCCAGAGCCCTGACTTAAACCCAATTGAGCATCTCTGGAGAGACCTGAAAATGGCTGTTCTCCAACATTCACCATCCAACCTGACAGAACTGGAGAGGATCTGCAAGGAGGAATGACAGAGGATCTCCAAATAAAAAACATGTTGTATCATCCCCAAGAAGACTCATGGCTGTACTAGCTCAAAAGGGTGCTTCTTCTCAATACTGAGCAAATGGTCTGAAACCTTGTGACCATGTGATATTTCAATTTGTTTACTAATGAATTTGCAAAAAATGTCTACAATTGTGTGTTTTTATGTCAATATGGGGTGCTGTGTGTACATTAATTTAACTTAGACAGTGGGGGTCTGAATCCATGCTCACTGTATGTACACATGACTGACCTCCAACTGGCATAGTTGGGTGTCAAACTTACTAAATTTACATTTATTTTTAAACAGCAGTTTTAAAAAGCTAATTTCCTATGGTTGTCTATGTCCCTGACTTTTCTGTCGCTAACATTTCTCAGGATAGAGCTGTCAATCATCAGAGTTGATTTCTCAGAGGGTGTGTCACCAAGTGGGGAAAAATCCTTTGTTAATGTGGACAGGCTGGTGGTGAACCTGTGGCTTGTGTTTGGGACTATGCTTCTTGTCTCTAATGGTCACCCAGTTGCCCTGGCCTCCTGTCAGTTAAGGAGTCTGAGGGAGCTGCATTGAATTGGCCCAAACCGGCTACTGGGGACTGGTCAATAACACTGGCATCCATCCTTGTCTTGATCCATTTCACAAAGCCTCGCCTCCATCACAGCAAACAAACTACATTTAATGCACATACCTTTACCAATAAAGGAGGCAGAGGAAAGAAAGAAAACCTTGGGAGCTTTAGCAGAAACTCAAGTGAGAACAACTACACAGTCAGTTAACACCACAGTGATAGAAACACCAAAGTATAAAGGCTTGATAAGGCAGGATGTAGGAGGATTAAAAGTCTTTTGCTTTATTAAACAATGTAAGTATTGCTAAAAGTTATGTAAAATCTTAAAATAAGGGTCAAGAAGCATTGGATTTTTTTTTTTTTTTTTATTAGGTAAAATCTTGGCTACTGAACTACCCGTAATTTTCATATAACTATGTAGTGTAAATATGTACATAAATGTAGTGGTATGTAATATATAGAAATATTTAAGTATAACATACTTTACTGATATTCCTGCCAAAAAAATGCTGGTATCACTTTGCTGGTATAATGATCAAGTTAGAAGTGGTTTAAATTATCAGGTTATCACTTTAAGGCATTACCAGTAAGTAACTATTTTGATGTGATCAGCATCAGTAGTGGGCTCAATATGTGCCAGCTGATAGATCTACTCCCTCACAACTGTCCTGGACATGCTGAAAGCAAAACAGCTTTCAAATGATCAGTTCCCCAATACAGAGAGTGGAGGAGAATTGTAAATGCTTAACCATGTAGAGACAGAAATGACATGCTGTCATATAAGTAAAATAAATAACATGGTGAAACATGGGTGTGTTTAGCATGTTGAAGTAAATGAACTTTTTTTTTTAGTTAAAATAACAGCAATCACTATTTGTTTAAGCCTGTCTATAGCATTTTCCTTTATGTGTTAGCATCAAGCTAGCAGACTACTCACTTGTTTACCACATTTAATATTACAAATGTTTGTATTAGTGAAAAAAACAAGTGAGAGAGTGATGCAAAGAGACAGAGATGTCATGGCAGAGGTATGGGAGGAAACACTCAGTAAATATCAAAGTTGCTTTTCCCAAATAGAAGGACGACATCTTGGTGATACTTTTCGGCCACCGTAGAAATGTGCATACAGGCTAAAGGTACTATTGGGATGGTTGCGGTATACGACCACAGCACTAGATGGGAGTAAATCTTACACAATATGACTTTGGGTCAGAGGGTGAGCGTTCTACTGACTACACACACACTCTTCTGATACTACGTGATTTAATACTGACAAAAAATAGCTAAATAGTATTCAGAAGCCAGATGTTTTGTTGCTTTCAGTCTGAATAAAATACTATTTGGACAATGGAAAGTAAAATGTAGCATATTGGTGTTGTAGAAAGCCTGTTAGTCATCTTAGTGTGATACTTAATGCTCAGTGCAACATGATTGCCTCTAGAAAATGGTTTTAAAGTTGATCTTAGTTACATTTAAATATGTAGTGTTCACATAGTCCACATTTAAATGTTCAAGCGGGTGGAAATGTCTTAGATTTGATTCCCTTATTGTCTGCTGTTGTCATTTATTTAACCTTTGACTTAAAAAAAAAAAAAAAAAAAACAGCCATCCCAGTGGTTTTAATTATCCACTTTGTTCAGTGATTGTGATCACTCTGGCACCCATGGGGTCACTTAACCTTCTTCCATCTTTCTGTGTCACCCTGACTCACTGTGGGCCTCTTTGCCTATGAGCTGTGGCATGTCACAACAAGGGAAGTTGGACTCTACTTGGCAATGTTCCAACAACATGAAAACACACACATACACACACACAAACATCATGCCATTACAACTGAGAAACACTTTCACATGGACACACAAATGGCACATATTCATCACAACTATTGCATTTATCTATATGTCATGTATTTGTGGGCATGAATACGTTTCCTTCATCACCACTGGGGAACATGATGAACAGGGTGTGGGGTGGGGTGTGGGAAATTGAACCTCAAAACCATAATTATTACAAAATGAACTTCAGAAAATAGTCAGAGGTCAAAGAATAGGTTGCAAAAAAAAAAAAACGCATATTTTTATACTGGATCTTAGCACACTGTACTGAATTCAATCATATTTTTTACTTTTACTGCATTTTGTTAAATTTGGGGCTTCATAAGTTATAACTTGTTCAGGCAAAACACAAAAACAAAGTAAAAACACTCAAGACACATAATCTAACACCTTGCACAAGTTCTAAATTACCTCAGATGCATTTGGTTGCCACTGCTGCCTAACCCCATTTTTTCTGCCCATTTTACTTTTTTGCCAGTTTTTCATTCATTTCTCCTTTATATTAAACCACATAAATATATATACTGCAAAGCAAACAGATGTTATGTTAGTCATCCTTGTGACAGAGAGAGATAATGTAGTGTGGAAATTCATTGGCCTGAGATTAACCTCCTCACTGTCTCTCTTACTGCCCATTCTCCAACTCCAGTTGCAGAAATATGCACACAGCTTCTTGCTGGCATAATTCACCATCATTACCACGCGTGTGGTTTAAGCACACACTCATCTGTAGCCCTTTGTCTCTTGAAGCAAAGCTTTTTTGGCTCTGCAGTACTAGAGCTTGAAACTCTATTATTCTGGCTCACCATCATCCATCAGCAGTTACCAGTCAATGAATCAAGGGATTGATTATACCTTCCTCTGTTGCCTTCTGTGGCTGTATAGTATTGATGAAGTCATTTTTAGAGTTAAGCATAGTGTACATTTTTCATGACGTATGACTGAAGATTAATTGTAGGTGATCACTTTGGCGATCATTAATTACTGCAATTTGGGAAAGTATGTTCTTAAGTCATAATTATAGTGGAGGAAGAGATCCAGGTGATAATTTTCTCAATGTCTTTGCCAGTTTTGAACATGCAGTAAACCTCTTCCCATCTTTAAAACCATTATATTCTAAATGTTTTTATAAGTGTACCTTAGTGATTCAAAATTAAAGCATAAGGTGCACAAAGCAGTACAAGTTTTAAACATATGTGTCATAAACACATGAGTACTGAACAAAAAGTCAGTTGATGACTGTAATTATTTTAGTTAATGTTGTGGGGAATACAAATATGGGCAGAAAATTGTGGATCCATCCAATAGTTGCTAGAGACATTCTACCCCAAGGCACAGATGTCAATCTAATGGTGGTACAATAGTAGAAGGGCAGGGATTACTAAAGTTATTACTATTCATCCCCTGGTGTCCACAAACATCTGTATACTTTTTTTGTGTTATGTATGTATTGCCCAGGAGCAATGCATCAAGACTTTTATCCTGTTAAACAAAACACTTTAAAGGGGAGCTTCTCACAATTTGTTATGTGAGGTCTAATTTAACTAATGAATAAATACTTATCATCACTTAATACTTCACTTGAAACTTTGGTGGAGAGTGTGATATTGAACAAACTGAAGGGCATCATGGACAATGGTAAACAGCCACTCCTCTGCCCTGACTGGGTAAAGGAGCTGCGGGGGCAAGCAGCTTGTCAACGGGTATCTATGACAAGTGGTCTTTTTAAGCAGAAGAACAGAGGATTTTGATGAAAAGGAAGTAATTTCATTTTCTTCCAAACAATAGGCTCACTCGCTGTGTTATTTACTGTGTACTGATAAAATGGCAAATATCAGGGCATGACACCACCTATTTGGTCTGTTCACTTCAATGGCCTTTTCGAAATGGAAAAAACCCACCTTTTTTATAGAGCCTGAACAACCTCACCCCTGGTGGACCATACTGCTTACACAAGAGAACACAGTGCTAAAACAATACCTTCAGTTAATCATACAATTATACAAAATAGTACAAATGTACTATAATATCAGTAAAAAATAAATTGTCCTTACGCATGTGAGGTCGAATTGAACTAATGAATAAATACCAATTCTCCATATTTCTTTTATTCAGCATGAAGTGTGGTGGTTATAAAATGTGGTGGTTAGACCTGTAGTGTCACAGCAAGAAAATTCTGGGTTCGATGTTAAAATTCTGTTCTTTACGTGTGGAGTTTGCATATTATCCCCATGTCTGCAGGGGTTTTCTCTGGGAGCCCTGGTTTCATCCCACCATCCAAAAACATTCACTGGGGGTTGGTTAACTGATCGCTCTAAAGTGCCTGTAGGTGTGAGTTTGAATGGTTGTCTCTCTCTATGTGTTGGGCCCATGATAAGCTGGCAACGTCTTGGTGTTAGCAGGGTCCAGGGTGTACCTTGCCTCTTGCCCATAAACATTTGGGATTGGCTCCAGCCCCCGACCTACCAACCAAATTTTGTAAAAGCTGTTACACTATGCAGATGATAAACTATCCTACACTAATCTCCGCTTTCCTCCTCTCTGTCACCCCCTACTGTCTGCAGGGCAGTGGTGCATATTCAGGTCAATGATGTGAATGAGTTTGCTCCTGTTTTCCGGGAGCCTCAGTACCATGCCGCAGTGACAGAGGGCAAGATATATGACAGTATCCTGCAAGTTGAGGCCACTGACCAGGACTGCTCCCCACAATACAGCCAGATCTGCAACTACCAGATCACCACAACTGCCACACCCTTTGCTATAGATCGCAATGGTGAGTAGAAGAAAGGGAAAATATGTTAGCAACATCTACAGATGTGGTTGTGCTTGCCATAAAAAAAACATGTTACATCATACATAAACAGTCCATGATATTTAGTGCACTGCACATGTTATTTTCATATGTTGTAAATGAACTTTTTGGTGTACCTACTTTCCCTCACCCTGTCTCATGTTTCAACGATTCTGCTTCACTTGTTTAAATTATGTCACATGTCCAAGTTTTTCTGCTCTCTTTCCACTTTCCATATTATGTAGAAAAGATGCAAAAATACATTTCTGCCATAACACGGTGACACTCATAATCTAAAAATACCATCTGTCTGTGCACATGCTCTTTACAGCTTTTAATACTGGTAGATACACATAGCTGCGTTAATATGCGACGGATGCCCTTCTCCTCGATGAATGTGTTTTTTGCTCTTTCCAAGGACAAAGTCGAGCTTTGCCTAGAGAGCCATTAGTCTCCACAAATCATATCACTGAAATCTGGGCAAAAATAAGCAACATACAGATAAACAGATATTACAATGTTAACTGTGTGAAACTTAAATTTTGCCAGATACAATGATACAATGGAGATTGCTGCGGTAGATCAGCTCATCACCACTACCACCACTAGATTTTGTAGGAGACTGAATGGATGGCGCTTTTCCTCCACCGAGTCAACTGATTTCATCACTGTCTTTGGAGGGAAGCAGCCATCATTCAAGAAATCAACATCAAATTTTCATATTTAATAAAAATGTTTATTTCAATTTTTGAGGGTAGACAAATGCTAGGGGAATTACTGTTAAAATGTATACTGTTGCTGACAGCCAAGTGTTGCTGACTGCTGTACTGCATTAAAAAGACTGAATAGATGAACTCAGGGCAAAACTGTACTGTGAATGATACAGGAGTAGGCTGCAGTCGAGTGTGCTCTCCTCTCTCAGTTTGAGGGGGTCTCACTCAGCCATTGACCACTGAGGAAAAGCCTTTAAGAGCTCTTGAACTCAAGAGTACCTTAGGGAAAGAGGGAGAAGATGAAGGGGAGAAAAGAGGGGTTCACAGAGAGTTCTCTGAGAAAGACAGTAATGGTGATAAATACATCAGCAGTGGAAACAGTCTACATGGTAAGATTGTGTCAAATTCAAAGCTAAATTCCCTATATAGTCCATATATATATATATATATATATATATCTTTATACTGTTGTCCTCGAGCATCAGGGATGGGCAATCTGTGCATTCTAGTCCAGAATGGCTGTCCAGTCTACAGCCGCCGGTTGGCCTTAGTCCCGACAGTCCTGGTAGTCCTGACTGTCCCAACACTTTTTTTCTTTTTTTATTTATATATTGGTCTGACCAACCCATAAAACCTGTAGATCAGCAGCCTAATTGACACTGGGCTGGCCCAACCAGCGCAAGAGTTTGTTTCCTGACCACCACCCCATGGGATGGAGTGTGTTTGTGGAGAAGGCCAGACAGGTAGGGTGGGGCAAGTGCATCGAGGCATTTGTAGGTGAGGAGGATGACTTACTTCTGTACGTTTCTGACCCAACATCATCACTTCCCTCCATTCTAAACATTCTGAAAGAATTTGGGAAGATTTCCTCTGCAAAAGAGCGAAATGTTCTCTTTTCTGTTATCCTAGCAAACCCTTTCCCCTTCGAAAGGGTCCAAAATGGCTTCAGATAGTTGGGAATTGTAGTCAGTAATTTGTCTACTACCTCTACAAAGAATTTCTTTAAAAAATGTAAACAGGACATGAATAGGTGGACCTTGCTACTATTATCAGTAGCTGGACATGTTAACCCTATTAAAATGATAGTATTACCTAAATTTCCATACCTCTTCCAAAACATGCCAATTTTGATTAAAACATTTTTCTTTAAAACACTTGATAAAATCATTATTTCTTATACATGGGGGAATAAACCCAGTCCTATCAGCAAGACCCACCTCCAAAGAACCAAACAACTTCCTTTTTCATTATTGAGCATGCAACTTCAAAAAATGAATCCACTGGCTCGAAGATTAGTAAATCACAGGAAAGGCAGACTGGGTGCAATTGGAACTCTCATTATGCCGATATCACCTAGACTCAATGATTTGTGTAGCCTTGCCTCTCGTTCGTAATAACTTGACTTCAAATACAATAGCTAATCATTCTATAAGAATTTGGGCTCAATTTAAAAAGCATTTTGGAATACAAGGTCCTTCTATCCTCTCCCTTATTAAATCGAATCACATGTTTACTCCTTCTTGTACTGACCTTGCATTAATAAAAAAAAATCATCCTGGCGTGCAGCATGGAACCTGCTGCATCCAACAGTGGAGAGTTTCTGTTAAAAAAAAAATGGACCCAGGTCTGCTTCCTTAGCCACCAGGCCACTGCTGCCCTCAACATCTGGAAAGAAAGTGTCTGTAACCCACCAAGAGGTTCAAGCAATTTGTTTTTAATGTCTTGACAGTATTGGGCAAGTTACTTGCAAAATGTAATTGTTAAGCTGTGCACTTAAAGTCTCAGATCGGACCAATGAGGGAAACACCAACAGGGTGGAGGATAAGAAAACAGCAAACAATCAACAAACAGACAAACAAACAAGCAAACAAAAAACACACTGAACAGTAGGAAAAGGGATCCAATAAACAAAAAGCTGGGCTTTGAGCAGTGAATGTCCAGGTAAAGTTAAAAAAAAAAAAAAAAAAGCTAGACTGAAGACAGCAGAGAAAACCCTGCGGGATGCAGGATGAAACAGCAGGCTGGGTGAGGCAGGACAAGAGAAACAAGAAAAAACTAGACACAAAGTAGGTCTTGGGAGTTGAACTATACCACTGTGGGTTGAACAATGATCTGACGAAGACTGGAATTGATGACTGGATTATTGAGCAGGAGGGTTTGGATGGTGGCAAACAGCAGGATGAGCTGCAGGTGAGAGTAGATGAAGAGTGGAAACTCCAGACAGGGGGACAGCCGTGCCCAGCCCATGATGACAAGACAAACCAGCCACTCCCGCAAACAAACCTACATGCACACTGACACAGACACAGAGAAGCAAACAGACATAGAAAAATAAGGGAAAGGGAAGAGGACAAAGGGGCAGACACTTGACAGCAGTATCCCCACAGTAAGACATTACATTAATTACTGTTATTTCAAAGTAATTACTTAAATTACAATATTACTGTCTCTGAATTGTAATGTGTTACATTACTTCAACATTACTAGTTACATTTACCAAAATACCTGTGACAGCAGGACTTGGCCTCTATAATGCCAAAATGTAGTTTAATGCAGCTCATCAAGTGGATAGTGAACTGGTGCAGTATATTGACTTTAGGCCCTTAAGTCTACTGATGCACAGAGATTGTATTTGACTGTTATGTTTGTGTCCTCTCTGATTCAGCTCAGCAAGAGACTGGAGAAGTAACATAAAACCAGTTGTTGTGGTTAAACAGTTGTTATCAAACAACGGAGAACAGAAAGGGCCGTAGGTGCTACTCGAAAGTAAAACCAATGTAAAGTTATGTAATGTTATGTGCTAAACTGAATCAAATATGGATCAACAGGAAAACCTAAAACAACTCTATGAACAACAAAAAGAAAACACAGTCAGGAGTAACAATGCTACATCTAGTATGTCTAACAATTTTAATATTACCAAAACAAAATGTGTGTGTACCTGTTCCTGCCCCAGTCTCCAGTGACTTCAAGACTCTGTAATAAATAATGCACAATTCATAGCTAACTGTAACAAGGCAAACTGTTCAATGCCCATTCAGTTGCCACAAATATCTATCAGTCTCTGAACTGGCAGCAGCTTCGGGGTGGAACCGGGACTGTGGCACTGGTCCAATCTGTTGGCAGTGCAGGGGAAGGGGGTGATGTGGGCAGGACATGCAGCAAGTGTGGGCACCAATTCTCTCCTCTAGAGCTCACACATATGTCAAAATTGTTATCTCAGAGAAAGAGATTTTCAGGCCATTATCATCAGCTGTAACACTGACGAACTAAAAATAGTCAGAGTATGTCCATCTCACATATGCAATGTCCTCTGCCATCTTTAACCATCTTCCAAGGTTTTACTCACAAAAAAATTTGTGTTAGAAGTGTTTTGGAATGTAAATGTGTTTTGTACTGAGATATCGAATAAGTATAATTATTAGTGAAATTTTATCAGTAGTATTTTACATTACTGAGTTACAGAAAATGTATTTTTGTAATGCATTACACCCAACATTGTTATGAATACTTCTTGTATTCATTTACATTGTGAACAATTGTCTTCAATTTAGGTTTTTCTCTAATATTGTAAACACAGTCAAAGAACCTAAAAACCAAGGCATCCTAATGGTATCCTCTATCAATTATGTTCCCTGCGCTTTTTGTTAAAATGACACGAAAATCAATTTAAAAGTTTTTCTATTTTGAATTTTTTTAAATTAAATTATGAACTGTAGTGATTGCTCAAGAGTAACTTGGTCACATCAACAACTAAATCTTGTTCATTATATTCTTGGGTGTGTTTATAGTGAAGCTGATTTACTGAGTAACTGTTTTCTTCTCCATCAGGTAATATCCGAAACACGGAGAAACTGAGCTATGACCGCCAACAGCAGTACGAGATCCAGGTGACGGCCTGGGACTGTGGCCAGAAAAAAGCACTGCACAGTGTCCTTGTTCACATTGATGTCAAGCCTGTCTGCAAACCTGGCTGGCAAGGTGGGCCTTCATCACATTTGTCTGTGTGTGTAAACCAAGGCTGGTGCTTGTCATTTGGGTGCCCTAAGCACAGCAGCTTTTTCTGGAGTCTGACAAATACAAGTCCTGTGAATTGGCTGCGGAGTGCCGGAGCAGTGACAGAGCCGGTGGAAACGCAAACATTGACTAGAACTGAAACATAGAGTGCGATAGAGACAGAGGTGTGAATGAACAGGACAATAATTTCATGTTGGGAAAAGACGAACAAACAAAAAAAAAAATTGTGGCGGCCAGTAGTCCTGTTGGTAAATATATTAAATATGCTGTCATTCTGGTTACTATTATGATTACGGTGATTTTTCATTATCCTGATTCTTTTGGTTTTAAAAGATCTAGGATCTTAAAAGAAGACAAAATTATAAATTTAAGGTTCAATACATCAATATGTTAATTTTGTTAATCTCTTAAAAACTAGTTTCCTGGATGCCGATTTAAAGGAATTAAAGTCAACAAATCAATAGAAAGGGAGAAAAGAATGAAAGATAAAATGGCAAACAATAAATAAACCGTGGTCGATCAGCTCAGTGATCAGTGATTAACCTGACAATGTTCACAACTGTCTTCAACAGTCTGTGTAAATGTGCATTTAGTACAACCCTCTTGATCAGTGCCTGCAGTCTTTTATTTTCCCTGTCATGTTGTGTGCCATCTCAACAAAAACCCAGGTACATTTCCCATTACAGTGTTCTGTGAGGGAACTGTCAAGAATTTTGCCATCAACTGTGGCTCTACTTTGGACATTTCTGCAAAACAGCAAATCCTTTCTCAGTGAGACGTATACCAAAACGGATGGTTTTATTGCTGTCAGTAGCCTTGGCCACCTATAATGCAAAACATTATTATGTGGTGGTCCCTCCTCAATCATCACAACCCTTTCTGTGAATCCATCTGCATCTAATTTTCATATTAATGACTCCTTTCTTTGTTTACAGTTGTTTTATTTGTGTGCATTATCTTTATCTATTGTCAATAGTTGTTTTGATAATAGCAATAAGACACATTTCCTGTTTGTGCCCCACCTATCATTTTCTTACCCATTACCAGTGGTTTCCAACTTGTGGTGAACCCACTGTGTATATATTCATGAAGGAGTTCATTGTAGACTTTGACAGTGATACACCTACTTCCTGCACGGTGCATATTTTGCTTTAATAAAGACAGTGGACAGAGACATGGGGAAAAATGGGGAGGGGAGTGGTTGGAAAGACACACAGTAGAGTTCGACTCAAACAGCTTCATGGCACATATACACCAACATGATATGCCATAATAAAACCTGGATAAAAAGACCAGATAAAAACCTAAGCATAGATGTAACTAATTTGGAAGTCCCATTCTTAGTGTCTCAAATCTAAACTAAAAAAATGTAGCAAAAAACAGTTCTTACAGGCATTTTGCACTTTGAATTTCTAGCACTACACGACTCATTTTTTTTTTTTTTTTTGTTTTCCATTAGGGATTATACCTAGTACCTGTTGCTCTTTTTGGTACCTTTGGTACCTAGCAGATAAACGAGGTAAACAAGCCGAGCCAATGCTAAAATATGATGTGAACAGACTGCTGGCCACTGATTGGTCAGAGGGAGTGTCTTCACAAGCATGACCAGGTGCAAATAAGTTGAAAGAGCGTCACAAAATAATCAACCGCTACTTTTAAACACCGGCAAGAGTGATAGCCATCACTGTAGCCTACCATCGTAAGCTGACCAAGCAACAAGTACAGCATTGCCTAGATGTACTCCATAAATGTTTACTGATGTTTTTGTGTTGCGATATCACAGCAGTTTTGACCCCACTCACTCCACCCACCCCATTCACATCAAGCTCTCAATACAGATGAGGTCATTATAATGGGGGATTGCAATGGGAGAAGTTGATAGCAATAGCCTCAGTTCTACATTTAACTGACTGTTGGACATAATTGGCTTCTCAGCATATACATGAACATACCCGTTGTTTTACTCACACTCTTGACCTTGTTTTAACTTTTTTTTTTTTTTTAATACAAATAAAATTGTTACTATCAGAGAAAAAATGTTTACCTCCTTCCCACTTCTGGCACTAATATTTTGTCCAAAGCAGAAGACCTCAGTAGTACAAGCTGATCTTTTCCGGACAGCTTTTCCTCTCAGACAAATCTCTATGACCACTTTTTTTCCCATCCATCCAACATTGTGAAACCTAGAAATATCCTTTTTTCAAAAAGGATGCTGAAAAGTTAATTCATGCTCATTGGAGAGGGAAGTCAAACTGGAGGCTCACTCTCTTCAAGGGATCATTAAGTAGCCATATTCATATGTTACCCCAGGCTTTTGTCCCTTGTATAAGAGTCTTAATATGAAAATTTTCCTGGTACATCCCATTTCTTATTCTTGATGAGTGCTGATAAAATAGGAGAGGATGGCTGAGAATATGTTTTCCATCAGGCCCAGAGGGAGTGTTACATTTATGTCCTGACATTTAAAATGAGGCACTGAGAACTTTGTAAGTGTACAGATCGTACAAAACCCTTATTATACTAGCAAGGTAATGTGGAGCTACTTTGAGCTGCTTTAATGGTTTAAAATAGCAATGTCCTCAAGCTATCCTGGTGCCCTAATAACTAGTATGGTAAGTCTTATTGACAAAAACATTAAAATAATAATATTTGTAATGTGGTGGGCTAGCATAGTTTTGCTTCTCAGAAAACATAACAACTTGTTATCATATTTTACAAAAAAAATCATTTTACACAGAAGTTCTCTTTTAAGGCGGTCTTGACTACAACACTGACAGCAGGTGATGACACTTTTATGTACCCCTGCATAAATTGGTGAGGATTTTGGTTGGCATGCCAAATTTCCTCAGCTTCCTCAGAATGTACGGTCAGGGAATTTGCCTTGATGAAAGAGCAGTAATTTCCTGTTAGCATTGTTTGGCAACAGGGATGAAACAAAGGGTTGAAAGGGAGAAGTAAATGCCAAGGCCACAGATCAGGAGATATTCAATAAGGATAGTGGTTGTTAGATTAAAGGCAGTGCACTAAAATGGCTTTCTTTTAGTAAAAAATATTGACTAATCACATTCTCACTCAGTCAACAGAGACTCTTCAGCAAGGATAGGTAGTGCTTGTACTCTTTCACTCTCTCTCAAACACACACATACAAACCAGCTTTTTTTCTGTAGTATTCATTCATTTATTATTTCATCATGATGTCAAAGAGTTTGAAAGCCCTGATTCTTCAACCTGACTTGGGTCAACTCATCTTCCCTTCCTGCTGTCCAAAGAGAAGACAGTGTGTCTTCCTCAAACTTGCATCCTCTACCAGATGGACCAGGAGTTGGGAGTCTGTGCAGTATCTCAGGTGTTCCTTGTACTGCACTCTTCTGGACAGAGACCTCCTACAGTATATGTTGACCTCTGACTTTGAGATAGCCTCCACAGTTGTTTTCCACAGACCTACTGAGTTCTTGAAGGCTCAGAGTCTCCTGTTCATGTTGTTCATTTTCAGGCATTCCAAATGTGAGGCATTAAGTCACAGGTTGATACCACCTGGCTTTGCTGTCTTGAGTAACTCTCCTTTGCTCTATCAACCAGTAGCTGGTGCTTGGCTCTCCTGCTTTTACTAACTATCGTTTTCTGTGCCCTGCTCATGTACTGACCCATGTGCTTACTCATCTTGCTATCTCTGCTATGATGCATGACAGGAGCTTCTATTTTGTGTAGAGACAGGTTAACACTCCTCCAGGAGAACACTTCTCCTAGCCTCTGCTTCTCTTGTGTATCTATTCAGGTGGGTAACCAGGGATGCTTGTTTTTTTGTTTGTTTGTTTGTTTTTTATATATGTGTGTGTGTGTGTGTTTGTGTGTGTTTTATGATACACTGGGCAGTCTCTGGTGAAGGTAAAGACCATTTGTTGTATTTCTTAGGCATCCCTTTCTTACTTACACCTTTGTGTAACTTTCAAACCTCCTCCATGGAGGGTAATGCTCCTTAGTGCTCACCTTATTTATCTTGTAGCCAAGTATATTTAGAATCACTGTTGCTAGTATCAACTCATTGGTTTTAGTTATGGTCTTAGACAGTACGCACTGCTGCATTCACATTTTCAAGAAGACTTTCAGGGAATATTTTGTCACTTGGTCTTAGTCTACGATTTTATTCTTCTTCGCATTTTCACCACAATTTAGTGCATTATTGACAGGAGTAAGTCCATTGTCTTACTTCAGCTAAACTTTGCCACTACAAACCAGCCGTCACACCAGGTAACTGCAACAAAAAGAATGTATTGAATAGACCGCCAGTGTGTTGTATTGTCTATGATTCACCTCATCAATTGTAAAATCATGAAAAAGATTGTGTTATTTCAAAAATCAATGGGCGATAAGTGTAAAAAGGTGATGAACATAATGAAGTGTCTTGCCAGAACAGAATGGGGAGCAGATAAGACATCCTTAAAAACAAATCTACATTTACCTACATTTACAAGCTTTGGATGGACTGGAGAGAAAGTGGCAAGGAAAAGGAAATTCATGACAAAGTTTTTTACCCATAAATAATGTGGCCAGCAATTCCTATATGGCAGCTAGAAGTACACAAAGTTGACTTAGAGATGCTGGAGATCAAAGCAAAGAGCAACAGTGGAGACGTAGACCTAGTTTTACAATCATAGAGGTAAGTACCAGGATCATATTTTAATTTTTACTGATGGATCAAAGGATCTGGACACAGATGGTACAGGAGCAGCTTTTATAGTTCAAGAATGGAGCATTAAAACACAGAAGAGAACCTTATATTTTCTGAGCGTGTTCACAGTAGAACTATTTGCTCTTTTAATTGCTGTTCAGTGGACAGAACAGATTGAAACAAAGTGTTGGTGTGCAGACTCGGTGTCAAGCATTAAAAGTATTGGGTCAGGCATATCCAAGAGAAGATAACATCTCATTTTTGAGATTCTCTTGGCAATTAGAAATGTGGCAACGAAAGGGGTTGAAATACTGCTGATGTGGGTCCCTGCGCATATTGGTATCCCACCAAATGAGAAAGTAGACAGGTTGGCAAAAGAAGCTGTGAAAAAAGGAATTATATACATCTGTATTAATCTCTCTAAAGCAGAGGCCAAGTGTATTTTGTGGAAGAGAATTAACCAAGAATGGCAACAGTTCTGGGAACAGGAGACTTGCTTTCAATAGCTAGTAAAGTCACTGACTGGGCTTATGACACTTCCTTGTGAGGTTCCATTCTCTAGGCATTTCCTAAACATTTCAAACCCTCCTTTACCCAGTTAAAAATATTTCCTATTCCTATCATATGCTTCTTGATCAGTAGTAGTAGTAGTAGTCCATCTACCCACAGCATATCATATATTTTCTCACTATCTAAGAATATTGCTACTGTGGTCTCTTTGTTTACCTGCACTTTTCTTATTTCATTTTATAAGCATATTACTGAGTCAGTAGTACTTCTCCCTCTTCTAAATCCATTCTGATGGCCATCAATCCTCAATGAAATACATTAGCCTTCCATTAATCAGTCTTTCTATTAACTTACCTACATGAGATGTTAGCACTATTGGCCTATAATTTACTGCTTTACTAGCATCTTTCCCTGGTTTCCTGATAGGGACAATAACTGCTTCTTTCCAGCCTGAAGGAATCTTGCCTTCCTCCCACACCTTATTATATAATTTCAAAAGTTTCTGGAGTCCCTTTTCACTAAAGTGTTTTAGCATGGTATAACAAACGTCATCCTTTCCTGGAGCTCACTTCTTATACTTAGCCAATGCAGCCTTTAATTATTCCAGGGTAAATGGGACACTGTACTTATCTTGTGATTTTTTTTTTTCCTTTGTGTGGCTTCAAAAAACTCTGTCCTTGTTTCTGCCCTGCCCCTTTTCTCCTCTTCTGACAGGTTACGAGAGCTGTGCACTTTGCTTCACCATCATTTGTGCTTTTTCTACGTTTGTTATTGCCACTTGCTCTCCATCAGAGAAGATAGGGTAACTCCACTCTCTTCTATTCCCTTCCATCCTCTTGATCATCCCCCATATTTTATCTATGGAGGTTGTATTTCTAATAGAGTTACAGTAATCTCTCCAATATGGTCTTTTTGTTCGTGGTTATGATTATGGTTCTCCTTACTACTGCCTGTGACTGCTTGTATTCAATCAAGTGCTGGTAGTTATGAGTTCTTTTTAATATTCTAAAACCTTGATTTCTTCTCTTGACTGCCTTGCCACACTTATCATTCCACCATGGAACTGTCTGCCTCATACCTTTACCTGTACTTTTAGGAATATTAGTCACTGCAGCCATATATATGCTTTCCCACAGTTCAGTTTCAAGTTTGTCAACATCACTATGCTCTTGAACTACTTTAAGGTACATGTCACTCTTTTCCATAAATCTTTCCCTGTTTGCCTTTTGGAAAATCCATCCACCTTTACCATTCTCTGTGTGCTTTGCTATATTAACGTTTAGTTTACACAAAACCGGGTAGTGATCACTTCCTACTGTCCCTTTTTTGTAAACTCCCCACTCGCATTTTAGAACTATCCATCGTTTGCACATACTAAACATTTCATTGCATATTTCAGTCATTTAACATATCCTCTATTATTTGACCGTTGTAATCTGTCTTTTCCCCTCCCACACAATATGGTATGGCCATAAGATAAGATTATCATTGTACTGGCCCCCTATTTCCTCAAGTTGATTTAATTCTAGCTGTTTACATGGATCATAGTAATTCATCACCACTATTCATCACTTCTTCTTTTCTGCCCACACTTAAACTGCTACATATTCCTGTTCTTGCCCTATACCTATTACTCCAAATGGTACACCCCTCTTTAAAAAGGTAGCACATCCGCCCCCTCCCCTATCCTCTCTATCTCTTCTTACTGCCACATACTCAGGTATAATAAAATCCAAATTAGGCTTAAGCCATGTCTCCTGGATACACACATGTAGTTTTTCTGTTCTACAGTGATAAAATGCTTAAAGTCCTGTCCATTTGCAATCAGAGATTGAGAATTAACATCTTGGCTTGACTATACACTGAGCTTATCTCTTCTTCCAATTTCAACCCTGTCATGTCTAGGTGGTGTACTGCTGCTTTAACAATAATCTGGATCCTTTCTGTTATTTATTTGACTTTTGTTGTTGCATTTATCACTCCTGCTATGATTATAACTATTTTCTTCTTTTCCCTCCATAGATTCCTTCTCTCCTCTTCTTCTGCCTTCCTCTGGTCATTCTCTCTATCATCACTCTGCTTTTTCTGTCCCACCCTCTTGGTTGCTTCAGCATATGAAACCTTTTACTCCACCTTTATCTGCTGCACTTTCACCTTTTGTTTCAGCACCTCACATCCCCAGAAAGCAACACTACGGCTTCCTCCACAGTTACAACATTTTGGTCTCACCCCCTCCCAGCATTTCCCATACTCATTCTAACTGAGCTGTTCCACACTTTTAAGTTCCCCAGAAGGTCTCTCTTATCAACATTAATGGATATTCCTGTTAGACTCCCTTGCACCCATTTGCCTTTTTCTGTGCCGCTCTTCTCACTACATCTACTATGATTTTTCCAATGCTGCGTATTTCCTTTACTCTCTCTACCGAGTAGAGAGAGTAAAGTTCCGTGTTGCATCCTATAAGCAAGTTACCAACTCCCAAAAGTCTTGCATATTTCACTTCCCATACTTGTCCTCTAATTGCTCTTGTTAATTTTAACAGATCCATTTTCTTTACCCCTCCTTCTCCTGCTATTGCTGTCAGTGTCCCACTCTGTCCCCACACACGATCTTCCCTACAATGCCCACCCCCTACAATATCTAGGTACCACAAATCTAAAATCAGGGTTGATTAGTCAGTCCAATGTCAAAAGCCTATTCTGTCAATCTCAGATACCACTATAGTTTGAATCGCTCTCTCTTTCCTCTGTCCTCTCCACGTCACTTCCACCCCTCCTCGACCTCCTTGCCATGGACTATATCAAAAATTCTCAGGTGAAACGAATGTTCGGAGTGTTGCAGTCTAATATTTCTTGATAACAGACTGTTGCTACGTTGCTAAGGAAAATGAACTTTTCACCTCTGATTCATTTTGTTCATATCGCTTCGCAAGTAGTCCTGTCCCAAACAAAAATTTGTTGATAAGCACCGTCAGCTGATTCGAGTGGCAACGGCACAGCAGGTTGAAATGAATGACGGAAAACAGCAATGACAAAAACATCAATATCAACATACGCAAAAAATCTCATACGCCGACAGGCACGGTTGGATTTGCAAATGAAACTTGAGATCTCGCAAAAAAAAGTAAAGATCTCCCAGATGTCCCCAGTACATGTTTTTTTGTTTTTGTTTTTGTTTTTTCTCATGTTACTTCAGGGGCTCTGTATATGACAGCAGACAGCAGAAAAATAAATATCAGCAGAACCTTTTGAGCTTGTCATTTTTGTGCTTGCGTTCATGTCCTCATTTAGTATGCACCGTTGTTTTGTGACTACTCCCATAACAGTCCCATAGCGCTGCAGCAATCCTCAGTGTCACAGTGTGGAAAAGGGAAATCAACTACAAAACAGATTCGGTGTATGTGCATATGTATGTGTATATAAGCACATGGTGTTGAGAGTGTGAGGAAGCAAACATGGCAGATTTAAGAGGATGGTGAAAAACAAAGAACTGATCTAGTTCTGCTTCTCCAATCAGCTTGGCTTCATGCTCATGCTGCTAGCAACCAATAGTCACACAATAACACACTCAGACAGATAAAAGAACTGACGATAGGAAGTGGTTTGTGTGATGCTATGATGAAAATAGGGTTGTTTGTTTTTTGTTTGTTTGTTTTTAATATGATAATAGATGTAGACAAACACAAAAATCCCCCTCCAAAAAAATGAAAAATATCATCACCCCTTTATATATGTGTGTATGTGTGTGATTCATCTGATCCTCATAGTGCTAGCTTGTGTCCACCACATAATTTTATTCAGTCCGCAGTCCTGGACAGCGAATGCCTATTTTTCTTCACCTGCTCGTTGTGTCTGTACAGCTATGCTGTGGCCCTCATCCAGCTGATAGGCAATTTTAACTTTTCCCAGCTTGGATAATTTAACAATGTTCCCAATGTGACTCGTGCTGGCTTCATATTTCCTAATTTTGTCAGATAAATGTTTTAAATCCACAACCTGCTGTGTCCCAGCCATGTCTCCTCCAAAAAGTAAACATGGGAAACAAAAAAGTGAAGTCTTAGCTATGCTAGCCAATCTTTTCTTTCATACCAACAAAAAGTGTACAATTTTATTGTTTGTCTGTAACTTTAACGTTTGGACAATGTAGTCTGAGTCTCTTAATTTCCAATTTTTCCTTCATAGAACAGTGAAGAAAACAGATTAATAAAGAGGTGATCCACCTCATTCATGTTCATTTTTTTTGTTCTCTCCCAATATTGGTCTGAAAATAATGGTCATGAGCCACATAAAATTAGCAAATCGGGGGCATAAAATAGCATCAATCACTAACCATCGTCAACCCGCTTCTGATTGGTCAGAACCAATTGGCCTGTGAGCTGTTCCCATCAATCATTTACACCCAGAAAACGAATAGAGCAGACTTGATGTGCTCGGGCAGCATGAATTAGCCCATCTAGAGATTCCCTGTGTATTTCTTGTAGCCTAACTGTTTGTGCTGTTTCCACTTTAGGTTTCACTAAAACTTCTAGCAATCTTTTGAATGTTATTTAAACTTTCTTATCTTTTTGTGTAATGCAGGGAGGGCTTAGAACCACTAGCCCATTGATACCAGTCGTCCCTGTGTGTATACACACACACACACATATGTGTATATATATATATATATATATATATATATATATATATCCAACGATGCTCAAACATTGCAATCTCATCACAGAAGAAGGTCGAATCCTGGTCCTCCCAAAAATTCTCCACAGCACATATGACTTCATCATTGTTGCTAAAATGGTGACCACACAGGTGGGATTTGAGTTTAGGAAACAAGAAGAAGTCAGATGGAGCCAAATCTGGTGAGTAAGGGGGATGTGGTAGCAATTCAAAGCCACATTTGGCTGCTTCAGCTACTGCAACATGAGCAGTGTGAACAGCACACCTGCCCTCAGCTTCCCTCTGCGTTTGGACTTGATTGCTTCCTTCATTTGTCTTAATTGTGATGCATAATAATGTCCATTGATAGTTTTTCCCTTTTCCAGGTAGTCTATCATAATTATACCTTCAGAATCCCAAAAAACAGAAGCCATCACCTTGCCAATAAGATGCTGCCTGCTTAAACTGCAGGGTCAGCCTCAGGGTCAGCCTGGAAGCGCGTCAGAAGTGTTCTGGAAATGTCAACCCTCTTCAGCTTCTGTTCTGGCCATCTTGCAGACAGCTTGCTCATCCCCAAGATCTCAGTTAAAACAATGTGGACTGAACCAGAACTGTTGCCTATAGACTTTGCTATCTGCTGGACAGTATGCGGTGAATGGCATCAACTTTTTAATAAGTAAATGAGGTTTTTGGACAGCCTGACCGAGGGTCATCTTCCGTGGTGTCCCTAGCCCGCTTGAATTCTGCAGCCCACTTCTTCACAGTTGAATAGGACGGGGAGTCCTCAGTCCATCAGCAATCTGCTTAGGCCTCTGTTTTGTCCATTTTGGATTTTTTCACACACGCATATCATGAATTTCTTTGACTGGTTTGCCATAGCCTGTCCAAAATACAACTAAAGTTTTAATGCAGATGTTTTATGACATTGCAGGTGCAAAATAATTTCTGATCTCTGGAATATAAGTGCCAGTGGGAAAATGGTAATTGGTATTTTGATGATATGATAGCCCAAACAGACAAAAAAAATTGTAGATCACTTGATTTAGTTCACTAAATGTGAACTAAATCAACAAGCCTGATATCAGATATAACCTTTATCCCTAACATTATCACTCCTTTTCTTGTTTTTTCCAGGTTGGAATAAACAAGTGGATTACGAGCCCGGAACAGGCAGTAAGCAGCTGTTTCCTAAGATGCACCTGGAGACCTGTGGTGGGCCACTGTCATCAGTGAGGACTACAGTGGAGCTACAGACCAGCCATATCGGGAAGGGCTGCGACCGTGAAACCTACTCTGAGAAATCTCTACAGAAACTCTGTGGTTGGTTTTGCAAAAAAAAAAAAAAAAAACAAGAATGTTTGTTTGTGTTTTGAAAAACAACAGTTCTTGGGGCATCTGGATGGCCGAGTGGCCAAGGCGCACCACATTGGCATATACGCCATGCAGTTGTTCACCGATTCGAGTCCCGCCCAAGTCGATCTTTCCTGCATGTCCTTCCCACACTCTCCTCCCTGTTTCCTGTCTCTCCACACTATCTCTGATTAAAGGCAAAAAATGCCCAAAAAATAGTTAAAAAAAAAAAAAAAAAGAAAGAAAAACAACAGTTGTTTGAGCAGACAAACAGCTTAGACTGAGAATGTATTTATGGTATGTAGCATCAGGCCTGGACCTTTGGCTATTTGGATAGCTGTTGATATGTTGAATATACAGTAGACAGCTTTACAAAGGTGACTACAGACAGAGGCGACAAACTATAAGTTGGTTCCATTGAATAAGAATTAAGCTGCAGCTAAAAGCTACCAGGGTCAGGCAGGGCCTGAGGCACATTTCACTGCCTTTTTTAAACCAGCATCTGAAAGCTCTCAATCTGTGTCTCTAATGATGTGACAGAGCGAGGACATTAACTGCCCCAGATACTGCCACGCTTTCCCTTCGATAACTGATGAGCAGTCGAGCTGCGGTGTCGGCGCCCACAGCGCCAACAAAGTAGCCGAGCCTACTCTCTCTTTGCTCCCCGCCCACAATGCACAGCCAGCAGGGGGGCTAGAGTCATTATCTTTGCCTAAAGGCCTTCACAAGCTTCATTCCACTTCATCTGAATGCATAACATCCCCGTTCCTGCCTCCCCTGGCTCTCAGTCCATGCATGGTTTACCACTAAATAGTCTTTTTCAGGTATACCTCATAATCATTATCTAATAGCAAATAAAATAAAATGTAATTGCTTTTTTAAAGCACAGTCAATTTGAGATGATGTACAAAGAAATCAGCAAAGACAAGGCTACAACAGCATCCAAGAGAAGTTGATGCATATTTATTTACTGAGTGAATCTAATTAGCGTCACATTGGCATGAGAAAAAGGTAGAGAAAAGGAGAGCTTAAAGAAAAAGACCACCTAACATGCTAATGTTGTATTATGAGCAGAAATAAACAGATGACTATTGCAATTGTTTGTCTGGACAAGGGAGACACAGTGAATTATGACATTGCCCATTTTCCTCACAACTGCCTGTATTTTTTTCACACATTTCTTGGATTAATTACCACCAAAATGCTGTAATAGATTATTTATGAATGTGTATGAATGTGATTTTAACACATATGAAATGCATTTTTATGGAAATAATTTTTTATGCAAATAAATACGCAAAGTGAGTAACATTGCATAAATAATGTTGTCGAGCTGACAACTATCAGAACGTGGATTTTTCAGGGTGAAACATGACCTGGGAAGAAGGACTTGCCTTTAAGGGGAATGGGATGAGTCAGAGCAAAAAAAAATTATTAGTATGTTTTTTTCAGGACACATGAAAACATTGTCAGTTGTAATCAACTCCTTTGATTGGTTGATTCACACCACATGCCATCTCTCTCTTTGTTATGACAGCGCTTAAATAATACGTCCTCTCTGTTTCCATAGAGCCATGTTTAATGGTGAGCTGTGTTCTGAATTTGTGAATGATGACTCACATCCTTTGAAAGTCAGTTTCATTTGCCATGAATCAATACATACATCCTACTCCATTTTGACCCAATGATTACATATTGCTTTACTCATAAGTAATCATGGCCAAGGTTAGGCCAGTATATATTGCATGTGTGTGCTACTTGTTATTGACAAATCCTATGTCACACATCTTATTTGTAACCACAGGGGCCTCTTCAGGTAGCACTGACCTTCTTCCTGCCCCAAGTGCTGCCACCAACTGGACAGCTTCCCTTGTGACTGACAGCGGGAGAGACAGTGACTTGATCTTTAGGTTTGACGGTCATCAGGCAGCAAAAATCCCAGGCTGGGTGGTACCCCAGAATCTGACAGACCAGTTCACCATAGCAACATGGATGAAACATGGGCCCAGTCCTGGACTCAGAGCTGAGAAGGAGACACTACTCTGTAACTCTGACAAGACTGGTGAGTATGAGCCTTACAGGGATTTCTGCTGGCATTCATGGACTTTCCGCTCAGTGAATCTCATGACAAGGCTTAATCTATTCTTCTGTTCCAACTTAATTGTTGTGAAAAGAATCAAAACACATCTGGGTGTGAGGTGTTTTTTCGTAAAGCACTAGGCTTTGATCAGGTGTCCAGCTGGATTTTGAAACTGATGTTATCCATCAGTGATTAATATTACATTCCATAAATCTTGGGCTTGGATATTGACTTTACTGGCAATAGGAAGTCATTCAATTATTAACAAATTCCACATAAAAAACAAAAATATCTATTTCAAAGTCAGTGTGGTGGAATGCGTCATGATCATCAGAGTACTTAATAAAAGATAAACATAAGAGCATGCTTATGATATTTTGCATGAAATAGCCAATATTATGCCATGTAGCCCAGAGAGGCAGACATGAAGAAAGGTGTGGATTTGTTAGCACACAAAAAATGGATGGACCGACTGTACCAGTGATGAGAAGAGAAAGTGAAAAACTAGTGAAGAGAAACAGTATTTTACTCCTTTGATTATATAAAAGAAGCTAGAAGAAGTAGTAACAGAAGTGGAGGATTTGATCCTTTTAAAGTGATATTCTAGTGTCATTTAAATAAAGGGTCCTTTTCACAATGACAATGAGTCAAACACACCCTCAAGAGCTAGATTATGTTGGTCAAAAGAATGTTAAGTTTGATCATTTTTCTGTGCTCACCCAATGGCTAACTGAACGATTATGCCATTGGGGTAGCCAGTCAAATTGTATTTTTTAACCACTAATAAAGGCCAAAATAGCAATACACTGCAGTAGTAGCATGAATAGGGTCCCTACGCATGAAACGAAGTACCAATAACTTAAGTGTAAGTGTAAGTAAGTGCACCAAGAGTTTATTAAAAAAGACTTTTACTAGACATACCCAATGTCTTCTGTTTGCCTCCATGATGTGGGAACATACAAGTGGATTACTGAATGCCATGCAAATTGGATAAGTCCACTGAATTAGTTACAGAAATGCATTTATACTTTGCAGTTTGTAGCAGTTTGGGCAAGTATTAGTTAATAATAGTTAAAAAAAAAAAAAAAAAAACCGCCATTAAACAAGAACTGTCTAGTATGATTTCTCAGCAGCACCGAACAATCACATGGAATCTCACATGGAGCATGATATGGTCTATTGCCGGAAGAGAGTGCCGGTGACATAAGTGTCCGACAGATTTTGAGCCGACCAACAAGCATTTGGATTTCAATGGGCACCTGTATCTTTGTTACCCGAGTACACAGCGGAAGGGCTGCAGGAATTTGAGGAAAGGATACAGAAAGAGAAAGAGAGCAGCAGGCAGAGCTCGGACAAACAGACTGAGTATGCAGGGATTTGGTGGTGTGCCTGTGGGTGCTGTGAGTCTATGGTCAAAGATTATACATCACGAAATGTGATGTATAATCTCATATGACATGGTGTTGTTGAAACACGCTCTGTACATGTGAGAGGGGGTTTGAATGAGTGAGGGAAAGAACAATTAATATCACAAGCTGAGGTGATGCTGAGGCAGAAGGACTACCATTTCAGCAGTGCAGATTTCATAAAGGACGACCATGTTGGAGCCTCCAACATGGTAACTTTTAGAGGTGAGCATTACATCACAAGTGTTGCCATTTGAGTTCCAAAATTATTGAAATGACACTGTGCGTTGTTTTTTGTTCTGTTTTTTATCTATATCAGCATCATGGACTACAACTCACCAGTGAATGCATGGCTTTCTTTCACCCTTTGAAACAGTAGGTTTTGGTGACATTGTTGAACTCTAAAGCAAACTCTAAAGTACTCTAAGTGAACTAACACTTCTGTGAATCCACTTTACCCCTGTCATTCCACAGGAAGATGTAGAGCATCCTTTACATGAAATAAGCACAAACTTTGTTGAATTGGCATTACCCCACTGACATTAGAATCAATCCACTGAGTGACACCTCCCCATGTAGGTCAGGAGTGGGTTCAGGCTCTGCATTCACCAATGGCGCAGGTAATGAATGGGCAGGTGGGAAGTGGTTGACAGATGAGGCGAAAATTATGGAACTTTTCAAAAGCTGCTGCCATTGCAGATTGACCATTGAAGAAAGCAGTACAACAAAACATGCAGACCAAATAAAAATTTGCTTGAAGTGCACGCAAGGACAATGGGAATCATGCCCAGACTACAGGCAAATGGGTGAGAATAACATATTAATCTCTGCTGTGGAGTTATGGAGGCCATTGGATTTGAGAGAGGCCTGAACCATTGTCTTTACATGGGTTTGGATGTTGGTGTCATAACCACAGATAGAACTCCATAAGTAAAATTATGTTTCAATTATGTTATGAATTATGGTCACATAAGCCATGAGTTTGAAACTTGGCATGTCAATAAGAGTGAATACCACATCCACAACATGGGCACTTGTGAGCTTTGTGGATTGTCAGCACCTTGGAGCCAAGTCAATTTGTAAATTCTTGACAAATCACTATATAGTATGTTTGTGTTAAGACAACTCAGGGCAAGCCATCAGAGGAATCACACTCCTCAGCTGGCAGTAAGTCAGACTGTGAGTCCAATTGGGTTTTGGACTTTGTCACCAGTTCTGTTTATAATCTTTATGGACTGGATTTTTAGGCACAGCCAAGCGGCAGGGCGTGTTGGTTTTGGTGGCCTCAGAATCCTGTCTCTGCAGATGACATGGTTCTGTTGGAATCATCGACCACCGACCTCCAGCACGCACTGGGGCAGTTCACAACCGAGTGTAAGAAGCAGCTGGGATGAGAATCAACACCTCCTGTGGCCATGGTGCTTGACCAGAAAAAAGGGGCGGAGTGCCCACTTCAGGTAGGAGTTGCTGCTACAAGTGGTGGAGTTCAAGTGTCTCGGGGTCTTGTTCACGAGTGATGGGAAATCGGAGCAGGAGATGGACAGATAGATTGGGGTGCCATCTGCAGTGATGCAGACACTGCTCTAGTCTATCATGGCGAAGAGGGAGCTGAGCTGTAAGGTGAAGCTTTCAGTGTACCTGTCTGAAAGCCTGAAGCGCGGAACTCGCTGCAGAAAAAAAAAAGGGCCAGCGAAATTGAAATGCTTGTCGATCCGCTCTATTTCAATTTCTGTATCTGTCTCTGACTTTCTCTACGTTGTCTTCATTGATGTTACCAGCACTCTCTACGGCAATAGCGAACAATTAACTGATGTTTTCTCAAACTGCTACAAACAATTAAGTATATGTGCACTTGGCAATCGACTTGTATGGACTTTCCCATAACACAGAGGCAGACGGAAGACATTGGGTAAGTCTTGTAAAACAGACTGTCTTGCATAGCAATAGTTATACCATAACAAAGACAGTAACTTCATAGCATGTTACCTTTTTTTACTGATACAGTGAAAAGAAATGTGGGAAGCTGTCTTAAAGTTGGCCTGCCTTTAAAATAATTCAGCTTTTTTGACATTTCATAAAGTCAGGTGTCAGACTGGATTTACATGACATCATAATGATTTGTGTCCTGGTGCCATATCCTCTGCTCTTTATTCTGTCTCCCACAGAGATGAATCGTCATCACTACTCACTATATGTGCATAATTGCCGCTTGGTGTTTCTGCTGAGGCGAGACTTCACTCAGGTGGACACATTCAGACCAGCTGAGTTCCACTGGAAACTGGAGCAGGTAAGATGCTAAGAGAAACTTCAATTTATACACATGTTCACCTTTGTGGCTTTGATAAGTGCATTATGGCCAATCTCTGGATTAACCATTTAAAATCCGAGTTTTTTTTTCCCTTGCCTAAATATTTTAAAGTCTGTATTGTGCACTAACACTAACGAACTGTTGGTAAGACTTTGGGGCGAATTAAGTTTCCAAGAAAGCAAGAATAGTTTTACATACATCCAATGTTGTACATTTGTATTTATACTTGAGTTCATAAAAACAAAACCTTCAACCCTCTGCGCCAGTTCTATCCATGCATGTGAGCTGCAGATGTTGGATGATACTGATCATGCAGTGCTCAACTGCATTTGGCATAAAATCACATATTTTAGACTGACGGGCCAGTCATCAGTTTAGGCTGATCATGTGAAAACCAGTCAATTCCAGTCACCAGCCAATAAAATGGAGCATCCCTAGTCCTTTGTGTAGACTGAAGACCTGGGATTGGGCCCAGCATCCCTCATCCCTCATGACTGTTGATGGGTCTTTTGTAACAAGACCAAATTCTTTTCAGCTCCTTTCAAATCCTTTGTGAAAAATTCATTGCATCTTAGTATCCAAAAAACAAGGACCTATGATATCACTTTGTGGTAAAAGGGAGCACAAATGCCAAATAAAGGTAGTAACAGCACCGTAATAGCTGTTGTTCTCTGCCATTCATCATGTTAATCTTAGCAAAATGGGTTCACAAATTTCTTTTTTTCTTCCAGCAAAATTTTTCCTTTATCTGGTATCCTTTCCACCTACTTACTTTGTGTTTTTTCCTTCACCAATTTGTCTTACTTTCTGGCCAAATAACACTCTTCAAACTCTACTCCCAGACTTTCTGCCTATACACAGTTTTAGGAGGGAACATTTATTTGTGGTGCTGCTCTTGCTTCCAACTGGCCAAAGTATTCTGTGGATTTAGGGTGCCTGTATTGTGCACATCATACCCTGATCTTGAGTGAGATAAGAGAAAAGGATAAGAAAAGAGAATACAATAAAAGATAGAAATGGTGAGGCAGAGGAGTAAGTGAGGCACGTAGAGGACTTATAAATCTAGCTTGGAGTGGATATTGTCAGGGTTTAAGAAATCAAGAAAAGGCATGTGATGGATGTAGTGTGGCAGTAGGTGAGATGGCGTTCCTCCTATCCATCTCCTTTCACTGCTCTGCTAAAGGTCTATGGCAACTCATACCACTGCTTGTTTTGCACTGACAGTGCAAATCCTGAGGCTGCTGTTATTGTAGTCTCCTGTCCCTTACTCTCTCTTTCTGTTACCGTACTCTTCTCCCTCACACAGACATCCACATTACCCAAAGGTTTTCCTCGATTGTGATATCCACTGTGGTATTTGAAGGCCCAATTTGTAAGATTTATCCCCATCTAGTGGTGAGATCATATACCACAACAAACTGAATAGGATTTTTAGCCTGCGTGCACATTTCCTACTGCAGTGGTAGAGAAGCGTCAACAAAATGTCATCCTTCTATTTAGGGAAAAAACAACTGATTTTTACTCAGTGTTTCCTACCATACCTCTACCATGACACCGCTGTCTCTCTCCGTCACTCTCTCACTTGTTTTTCACTGATACAAAATTTTTTACATTTAATGACTTGGAAGTAGTCCACTAGCTTAATGCTAACACATACTGGGAAATACCATAGACAGGCTAACACAATTAGCAGTAACATTAATTTTAAATCAGCAAACAATCGTTTACCTAAACATGCTTAACATACCAATGTTATTTATCTTATTTACACTGCAGCATGTCATGTCTGTCCCTACATGGTCACATGTTTATAATTCTCCTCCCCACCATAATTCTCCACTCTTTGTATCTGAACAGAGAGCCCAGCCCTGATGAACACACACACTCACAGAGAGACACATCCAAGCACCCACAGATGAACATACTCCCACCAGAGAGCTTGAAAATATGCTGCGATAATAAATCAGAAGCCCTGAAAGATACACTGCAGTGACAAAGGCTGCAACAGGGAACCCATCTACATGCAGTCTGTGGGACCATAAAAATTATGAACAAGAGTCAGTGGAGAGATAAAAATTATTTTCTGGTGACGTTTGAAAAGGATCATTACTGACCCATTAGCTGGCTTTACACTGTCGGCCAAAGCCAAGCTAGCCCAGGCATGCCAGGGCTAATTGCTTTCACAACCCAGTGCTAACTGGTGCCACTGTCTCAGGGCCACTAGCCCCAGACTTGTAGCTCAACTAAAATGGTGGGTCAGGCGGGGCCAGAGAGGGGCTAGAGGTGGCGGAGTCAACCCGTTGCTGTAGGTGTGGAGACAGCAGGTAGAGGCACTGAAGATGGCAGAACAGAAATTTATTTATGATTTTAGCTGCTGCTATGGAGAGCGATGGACCGACAGTTCTGGTGTCACCATAATGTTCGTGCTCTTGGAACGAGGAGGTCAACACATTGCAGCAGAGCTTTCCAAGGTAGGCATCCAGAGATCTGCCCTACAAGTCCGAGAAAAGCTTAAGAAACTGCAGTCACAGTATAAGCTATGCTAGCGGCAGTTAGCAAGCTAACTTCTTACAGCAGAGCCACGCTCGGTCAGCGTCTGCAGTGAGTCTCCGGACAAGCAGGCGCACTGCATGGCCGTGACCATGAACACAGCGCTGGTGCGCCACCATGTGGTGGAGCATAGTAAACACTCAAATTACATAAATGGGTTTGGTACCCACATGGGTTACATTGAGTTTATTGGTTTAAACAGTTTGCTGGTGTCAGAAAGTCAAATCATTCTTTTTGTGGGAATAGTTTATTTTAAACACTACTTAAAGAACTCACTGAACTGACAATGACTTAGTTTGAAGAATTTTGTTGTGATTAATCCAGAGACATACTACCTGTATTTTCTGTGTTCACCTTAATATATATATATATATATACAGTATATATATGTAGTATATAAATGTTAGAGAACATCATTTCTTAACTATATTTACATATCTGTGAATTTCAAAAATGAAAGCTTAAAAGAGGAACACAACTGATATAATTGACTCTGACTATATTTAGCATTTCTATGTTTTTCAGGCAGACATCAAAACATTACATGCTTTCAGATATACTGCTGATTTTTTCTTTTTTTGAATTTTTTAAATTGGCATGACGGATCCAAAAACTGGACCAAACTTATTCTGTTAAACTCTGTGTATTTGTCACAAAAATAAATGAGAAACAGTTTACCAACACAAACCGGGGGGACCAGTGTTTGGTCATGGCATGAGACTTCTTCCAGGCTACTGATTGGTGGACAGTATGTGCATGTGTCTCAGTGGTAAGATTCAGTGTTACAATATATAATATAATGTTGTGGGTATTAGATTTGAATAATTATTTAGCACAGACTAGTGGTATCACTCAAAACGAGGCAAGAAAGTGAATTTCCCAAAGTGTCAAGATATTTTGTAATAATACATCAGTGTCTTCACTGCAGTAAAGTCTATAAGATTTTAAGTCTTCCTTCAGGTTTAAGGCCTTCTTGCTCTATTCTTCCTCTTGTCTCCTTTTCTTTAACCTCTGCCCTCACCCTTGACTTTCTGCCCTTCCACCTTCTGATCTCATAGCACCACATCTCTCTCCACTCCCCCACCTCTTGTATCTCATTCCACCATCTCTTATTTAAAGTTTGAAGGTAGGTTAGGTAACGGTCTCTTTTCAACTCTAAGGAACCTGAGGCAACAACTCCTGTCATGTTCTAATGAAGAAACAGACTAAAAGAGAAGAGACTAAATCAACAGCATAGAGAAAAAAGATGATAAGATAGAGACTGAGTAGATTAGAATTTTGTTTTCAGCTCACTTCCAAGTGCCCCAAAAGCTGATGAAGGAGCTTTGATGTGTGATGTATCTGCTCTCTACCACCTTCGCTCTTGCTTTCATTTTCTTGGTCCTCTGGTTGTTTTCACATCCTCCCTCTGCGTTGTTTGTGTGGTTATTTATTTCACTTGTTCCTTCCATCTGTCACATGTCACATCAGACAGAGGCACAAAAACCTGGAGGGGTATGGGAATCTAAAACTTTTTGTTTTACTTTCATTAGCAGGCTAAGCCAGAGATACTCTCCTAAACTTTAACTCTGGCTTTGAAGTTTTTCAAGCTGACAATTTATAGTCCTGGTTTGATGAAGTGGATAATTCTTTGTGTTTTATTTCATGAGATTTTATTGGACACTGAATTCTCTACCTGCACACACACGTTATGTAACAGTACACCTTCTGACTGAAGTTCTAATAATTAATAAATTGTGAGAAGATGCCAAACTTTCTGGCATCTCTGTCATCTCTGTCAGCCTGATTGTAATTGATTAAGTGATATTCTTCATAATCTTTGCCATATATTTCACCACCAAATGTCGCTAATCTTAGAGTACTAGGCTGTTATAACATTCTTATTATTATTATTAATAATAATAATAAAACTGACCTCTTTTAAGTTTGAAGGCTACCACCATTTTTATTGGAAAAAAGAAAAAGAAAAAAGAGTCAGTCAATCAAATCTGTTTCTATTTGTCAGAGGTGTCGCTGTGCGAATACATAACAGTAGAGGGTCATTGGATGACTCAATAAAATGTTATTCCCTTTTTTAGCTTATTTATTTATTCATATAATTTTTTTTTCCTCCTCACAGCTGATGAGTGTCACTGCCTCAAGGGGCTCCAAGAGCTATATACTGCTGTACTTTGTTACATGTTTCATTTTAAATCTAAATAGTTATGTGATCATGTCATACAGTAAATGTTTAACTAAAAATATTGATATCCAAATCACAGCTCTCTCTTCCCTCCTCTGGTTTTCCAAAGTAGCAGTGACATGTTTGGGTGCATAATTCTCTCCTTCCTCTTGCCCCTTAGAGGGATCCCTTAACTGACACCCTGGGCACAAATACAACCCTGCCACCCCTCCCCCTTTGAAGCCTGAGAGAGGAAGTCACCCACTACTCACTCAGATCCCATGTGGCCCTGAGCCCTCTTTGAAATACTGAACAGTGAAAACAAGAAAGCAGCGATATAGCAAGTGTGAATGTCAGAGGGATTAAATGTGTATGTGTGTGTGTGTGCTTGTGAATGTACATAAGCATAAGTCTCTAACATCCTGGTGATAAAGCAAGAGAAAAGTTAAAGATTAAAAGCACAAGCAAAGAATAATGAGCATCCTGGAGATATAACAGGACGTGTAGTATAATACATGTTCTGTATAGAACAGAATGTGAAGGAACTGCAGGTGTAGGTTTACTTAGTATGTGTGTTTAGGTTTCATGTGCAGCATGAAAATGCAATTAGACTAATTTGACACTGATTTAGCAGTTCAACATGCTATACTAAACAGTTGTCCAGCACAATTGCAAATAGGCCCAATGTAGCACATTGTTCCTCAATAAAAGCAAAAATGAACCAGATTGAATTCCACAGACTGAACTCTGATCTGCTGCGTAACATTAATAAGAAAAATGTTTGCTTATTAATGCTGGCCTGCTGAGATAAAGAGTGGAGTGGGGTTTACTTAAAAAATACCTAGGGAACTTTTTCCACACAGAAATAGCTAGTAACCTGGTACCGTCCCCATACATGCTCCCCAGATGCTGTACAGCTGCCTCCTGCTTGTGTGTGAGGGGTGAAGCAGAAATTTTCCTAGGTTTTTAATTAAGTAAAATGTGTGTGTGTGTGTGTGTGTGTGTGTGTGTGTGTGTGTGTGCACAGGTGCGTTTGTTTTCCCATGTGTGTGTGGTACTGTGTCTTGTTGTTACATCATTATATATTAGGGCATTGCAATGACTATGTGATATATTTGTATTTTACCAGGGACATTGCTTATCTTGTCTTAAAAGACAATACAACAGATGGTGTCGCATCAAAGCATAATCCATTAACACTGCTTTGATTTATCTGTTCTGTGATGACAGGTGTCGTAGTCAGCCCTTTTTTAAAAGGAGGTCAGTTACAACACCATCTGTGATTAACATCAATCTGCTCTCTCAAATATGTGCTTTCAGTGCTTAAGAAGCAGCAGTTGTTACAATATCAAGCCAACATCAGAACATGTTTATTTGTAATATATATATATATATATATATATATATATATATATACCCACATACACACACATATATCAGATTTGTTGCCCCAGCAGTGCTTCAGTGATCAACAACCACAAGGGTAAGCTGTTTGCTGAGTCATTGTTCCACACTCAGATCACTGATAGACATGCCTAGCCTGCCATAAGCTGTTGTCAGATCCAGATGTGACAGGGGCCGGGGTCTCGACATCAGCTGATGATCTCACCTTGGTCAAAATGAGAAAAGCCAATGGCCAAAGGATGATATCCAAAGAGTCCTGATGAGGCAAACTAGGCCAGAATTCCCCTATCGGTGTACAATAAAGAGGGTCATGAGAGACCTAAAGGATGTTTTGGGTGGCTCCAAGGCATAATGCCTTGCCAGTATGCCTGTCACTGCAGCATCTTTTTTGGGTGAGTCAAAGTGAAATCAGCAACTGATCCCAAGACCCCTGTCACATCTAGATTAGCCAACAGCTTATGTCCTGCTAGACATGTTTATCAGTGATCTGAGTGTGGAACAATGACTTAGTTATCAGTTTATTCCATGTGGTTGTGGGTTACTGGATCACTGGTGGGACAATAAATCTGGGGGTGGCTAGAGTCTGAATCCAGAATCATTAGTATATTTTATGTGTTCTTAAATACTTTGTTCAAAGTTCCTGTATTTTTCTTATTATATCTGCATAAATAAAGTGAGAGATAAATATATATGGTCTTTACAGCACTGCTAAAACAAAACGTGGGCATGTGGGGGGTGCCTATAACTTTTACACAGTACTGTATATATATATATATATATATATATATATATATTATGTCAACTGGGGTAGATAGATGGGTTGACAAAACCGAGGGTGAAACTGATCACCCTTTAAACCACCCTTTTTTTCAAAATAAATTATGTATTTTATATATTATATAATTTTAATGTATTATAGTGCTGGAATATCTCTTTCGGACTATTGAATATGATTTGGTAATGAGAGTGACAGTCTGTATCCTTTTTTTTGCCCTCAGATTTGTGACAAAGAGTGGCATTACTATGTCATCAATGTGGAGTTCCCAGTGGTTACACTCTATGTAGATGGAGTGACCTATGACCCCTACCTAGTGACAGACGACTGGCCCATCCACCCCTCCCAGATCGATGTACAGCTGACAGTTGGGGCATGCTGGCAAGGTGAGTAGCCAGACCCAGGTATAATACAGCATACATAATTAAAAGTGAAACAAGATATTGCACTGTATCTGAAACAGCAGTTTTAATAGAAAAGTCACAATAAAATGTGGAGCCTGGGCTTTTCTGCTGATTGATTACTACAAGTTCAAGAATATGAATATTATTATCGGATATATTATTACTAAAGGAGTCATTGAGTGTTGAAGATGTTCTTTGGCCTTGAATGAACAATGTAATTAGAAAGAGTGCATAGTCCGCCTTTGACAAATGATTAAACCAGTGTGAATGGAGGCATACAATTGAACTGTCCTCTGAACTGATAGCTGCCACTAATTGCACAAGGAGGAAGAGGAAAGGGCATTTTTTTTTTTCCACTCAGCACAGCTAACGGTTGATTTTGATAACCCTAATGAGTCTGCTTAGTGATGCTTAGCTTTATATAAAGAATAAAGATATCTTTCAGCACGGGAGCAGGAGCAGGTCATCTTGTCTTGCTTTCTTCTGCTGCAGTCACCCCTCTCCTCCTCCCCACTGAACAGTGCAAGCCTTTAGTAGGATTATAAGGACCCTGAATATTTCTGTTTTTATATTTGGAAGGCATACCTCAGTCAAGAGTTGCAAAGGCTAAATACTGAAGTCTTCACATCAGCCATTAGCCACAGCCACTTTTCAAAGAACTGAGATTCAAGCGTCCAGCATTTTTCATTTCAAACATGTAGCAAAGATGAACTTGTTAACTGTCTAACTGACTCCTGAAACTTTAGCCCTGAATGTGTTTTTGGAGTGAGAACAGCAGTGAAAAGAAAGTCAACATTTGCAGAAGTGCAGCAATCATATCAAGTGCGTTTCCACCACAGGAACAATCAACACTGTTGAAACCGTCACAAAATGATCACAGGATTTCCCATATAATGATCAATGTGGCAGCCTCCACAAACAGACATTTCCTCTTTCTCCCTCTCTTGTGCACACACATGCACTGCAGTGTGTAGTTAATTAATAATAATTCCAGTCGCGAAGAAACAGTCACAGAGAAGACGATTTGTAAAGTCTGCAAAGTCCATCCCCAACCACCACCACTCCACACACCACAGTGATCAGGGTCTTACCCTGGGTGAAGACACAGAGGCTACAAAAGCTGACTGAGAGGACATTCCTGAAAAGTTCCCGGACCCTAAATTTTCTGTGGAACTTATTGGTGGAAACACACCTATTGTGTACACAGTTTCTGATATGATATGATATGATATGATATGATATGATATGATATGATATGATATGATATGATATGATATGATATGATATGATATGATATGATATGATTTGGCAAAAGGTTGGCAATGTAAATAAAAGACACCGCCTCTGTTTTTCAGAAACCTCAGAATCTCAGCTAAAAGCTCATATGAACCACTTCTGCAACCACCAAACACAGTTAAAACTACAAACAATTAAAAAAGCTTTATAACTGGCAATTGGTTGAAATTAGATAAACGCGTTGATTTCACAATTCTACTGGTTCAGACGAATCAAATAAGATGTTGATCATGTCAATCAACCGAACAAAGCCAGTGATAGTGACATTTCCTCACTAAGACCTCAGTAGTTTTGCTCTGTTTCACTTCAGCAGCATTAGTCTTTGCACAGACAATAATCATATATTTATACATGATTATCTTTAGTTTTTTGTTTCCTGCAGCATATTTTCAGAGAGGTTATATGCTATAAACCACAAAAAAAAAAAAAAAATTGAGGAAAATTTCTTTTTTTTTTTTTTTTACTGTTCCATCATCAATTACTTTGACACAGAAGCGTTTACTGATTGTTACACCTATCTTTAAGTCTCACAAGTATTAGGTTTATTTGGATACCAAGATTGTTTACATAAGAGTTTGTAATTGCAGAAAAAACTCAATTAACTATGGACATGCATTTTTTCGAGAAGGAACCTCAGAAATACCCTCAGGGAAGAAGAGGTAAATAACATTTAACAACACCAATCAGCATTGTAATGGAAATAGATCATATCCAGACCACAAAATAATATATATAAAGAATATATGATACAAATACACACACTGCAACAGAGTGGTATCATCAAGGTTCAAAGACCTTGTAATGCTTGGTCAATTTCCTCAATACTTTATCCCAAATCTTTTGTCTTATAGTTGATGTAGAAATATGCTATTTTTGCTGCTGTCAGTCAGTGTTATTGTGCATAATAAGTTAGCACATTCGTATAAATGTGTGAAATATTTCTCAACCAGAGCTGAGACATGATTGACATATATCAAGGGAGCAGTATAGCAACTGACTTTAGTACATTAATCACCCACAGGTCCCTTAATGCCCACACATGCAGGTAGTGCCATGGACACCCATCTGCTACTGCCTCACAAGTCAATTCATTTAAATTCAAAGAACTTTATTCGCCCCCAAGGGGTAATTTAAGGCACATAGATCAGTTATACACAACATTATACATAGTACACACTTTGACAGGTGTATAAAAGTATAAAATGATCATATAAATGTATAGCACACAATGAAACAATATTTACATGGTGGAAACAGCATTTACATGGCCACAATGGCAGTGAGATAAAAACAAAAGTTAAACAACGGTCATAGTCCTTTGCTGTGTCCTGCAACCTGGGTAATAGGGCCAGCATCCTGGGGGGAGCCAGTCAAACTCTGAGAGCAGAGCTTGGGAGGGGTCCTATAGAATTCTGCACACTGTGACACTGTGTGTGTTGTCTAGTTTGTCATTTGCATTGAAATGTTAAAAACATGAGCAGAGCATTCAGGTGCTGAATCTCGTCAAGGTTAGACTTTTTGATAAGAAATTAGAGGCAAACATTTTCCTTTTTTTAACCATCATATAGTATGACCTTGTGACCTTGTATAAACAAGGTCAGACTTTATGATAAGAAATAGTATTAGGTGATGGATCTCCTTTAAATCTTTAGTGTTTTGATGGATTAACGCAAGAAAACCAAATAAAATTACAAACAAGAGGAAGTGAGAAATATTTAAAAAGGAAGGAAAGGAATTTGAAGGTGAAATTTTGATAGTAGTAGTAACCTTTCAGCTAATGAGTGGTTTGGAGACTCCTCTTGTGGTACTGGCCTTTATGTAGTTCAGAGACTGTGTTTTACATGTATTGACTGGGTGGGCTGGCTGGGTAACACTTGAACTTTTATAGCAGCTCTCTGCCACTCAGACACATAATGAGGCTGCAAGACAAGCTTCTTAAGGCCAATTATAAACATAATTTGGCCTCATAATTAAAGATGCAACAAGGTCACTTCAATGATCGTTTAGTGGGCAAGAGCCATATACAAATTGACACTATGGCGGATTCTGATTTGAGGTTTCTTGTCACTCATTGTAATGGCTTCAGTTTATGAAGGCATTTTATGAAATATTTCTCTGCATGTATGTGTATGGTTGTGTTTGCAGGTGGGGAGGTGACCAAGCCACGATTCACTCAGTATTTTCGTGGCAGCCTATCTGGACTGACCATCCGTCCAGGGAAGATCGAGAGTCAGAAAGTCATTTCCTGTCTGCAGGCCTGCAAAGAGGCACTGGACATCAATTCTCTTGAGAGCCTGGATAAAAACATAAAGGTATTCACACACACAAACAGAGGGAAGATATGCAATAGGCACATCAGAAAGGGGGATCCTAATTTAGTTGTTCCTAATTTAAGCCATTTGATAAAAAAAACAACTCAGACTTACAATCGTACCTAAGGTCACTATGAAGTGCATAGACATTTAAAGTTACAGAGGGTATGGACACATGACAAATCTATCATAGAGTATGTATATTGTATACATACAAGCACAAGACTTGTTTATATTTCATAATAGGGGGCAGCAAATGTGGCAACAGATTTGAAGGTGAAAATATCTGAAGAGAGGGTGTGTGGAAAACAACATGGAGTGCTGAAGTAGTCAGCCTACAGCTGGGAGTCAGTGAAATGTGAGACCTCAGTCCATTAGAACTCTTAGCCCTCTTTAAAGAATGATGAGGATCAAATCCCCACCATCAAACACACACCTCTGTCAGACTATACTAAGCATTCATTGACTACTTTCTAGCCCACTGACCTAAGGGCTATAGCAGTGTTTTCTTCATGTTTTGGTCCATTTATTATACTTTTGTTTTCCTTCCTGTCTTCTGTGCACATATTGGTCTCCATTCATTTCCAATCAGAGTAAAAATCCATCTGCAAAGGCCTGAAACCTTAAAACAGGCGATACGTCATAGGGAATGTCAGATCTGTTTTTAAGTTAAAGTCACATTACTTTTGTATGGTATAGCTATGCAAATATGATAGAGTTAGAAGTTAGAAAAAGTTTCAACACCCTGCAAGCTGATGTTCACACTGCAATATAGTGAAATCAATACAAATCAATGGCTGCCTGAAAGTAAGGATGAGATAAAGTTACCATCACATGCTGGATCATAAAGAGAGCGAAGTGGGAAATTGCCCAGGGCCCCCAGATGTCCACAATGTCATAATTAACTCTGTATAATGTCCAGTGGTTTGCCCCTAGTACCTAACCCACAGGGAATTATACTCACCTGATACTACAGTTGGGAGCATCTTTTAGCTCATGTTTTGGTTCTGTCTCACCACTCTTTCGAACAGGCAGCCATTTGGAGCAAACAAGCTTTGGCAAACTTGTGTTATGTCAAAACACATTAGACAGGTCACTAGTAAACTTATGAAAATATGTAGCAGAGAGGACCAAAACTGAGGTAAAAGTAGAGTGAATAGTGAACTGAAGTTTTTCAGGCAGCCAAAGCATGTCATTGAATGAATGCAGAGGAATGCTGTGTCTACTTGGTGTAAAAATCTACAATTCTTTTGCCAACATGCTTGTCATAGTAACTTTATAAGGAAGTACTATTTCAGTGTTGTGTTTGCAGTTTACTGTGGTGTAAAAAAATCAAGTAATTCAGGTTTTAGGTTGTTTAATTATTTACTAGCAGGTCTTGTCTTCAATTGGGTCTCTATGTTAAATGTAAGAGTGTGCATGTTGCATATTTCTACAGCATCTCAACTAAAATTGATTAAGAGTATCTGATGTCATCTTAAATAATTCTTTAATAACGTCTTTTTTCCCCCGTAGTTCCACTTTAACCCAGCCCAGTCTATCTTGGTAATGGAAGGAGAGGACTTGGAGAACATGAACACTGCTGTGAGGAAAGTTTCCTACATCAACTCTCGCCAGTTTCCCACGCCAGGCATTCGACATCTGCACATATCCACTACTGTCCAGTATGTAAAACATTTTTATTTCCTATTTTGATTTGCTCTTTGATTTTTTACTTTCTTCTCTGTCAACAGGAGGAGTCTGACTGATACTTAAAGCCCAACTTGCAGCCCAGCTTTACGTTATCATATCAATATGTGTAATTTTGCCTGGTCTTAGATAAGACTGAGGAAGGAGAGATGAGAGAAGATACAGCGAGAGGAAATGGTTGTCAAAACAGCCGTTGTTGGTGGGTTACCATTAAATCGTGATTGTTGTAAATATAAGTAGACCCCTGCAGCACAGCCCTAGGGTTCATTCTGGACCCTCCTGCTGGGCGTGATGCATGGCTACAGGAGGAGAAGCAAGAGGCCGATTATCAAGGAATATATTACGGTAACAACGGCTAATCTTGCATCATGACGAAATGCTATTTAAAAGTTTTTCATTCAGACTACCACCTGTGTGTGTGTGTGTGTGTGTGAGAGAGAGAGAGAGAGAGAGAGAGAGAGAGAGAGAGAGAGAGAGAGAGAGAGAGAGAGGTAGAGAACTGAAAGCCTCCTGCCATAACACTGATCCTCATGCAAACACTGAAAAGGCACTCCTCGCTGCTACAGATGGCATCACCTCAAACAAATCAACAGAGCTAAATAATTGTTGGCAAAGTAGTTAAACCAGCTATAATAACCACCTTGTTGTTGCATGCCTCCATCAAGCTGTGGGTAAATAGTTCCTACACTCATGTAGGAACATGTTAGGCTAAAATGTGTTTTGCAGGGTCACAGTGATCTTTAGCCACCAATTTCTAACCTGTTTGTTCTTTAAGTCTACCCAAAACTTTGACAGCTAAAGGACATTAGATTGTTTTATATGAAATGTGTAGAAGAACCTGTCAACTACTGATCTCATTTAATATTGAACATGTAACATACTGTACATGTACGTAGACATAAATTTCACAAGCATTCACAAATGTAATGTATGCACTGTGCATCCAGAATGTTTGAGCAAAAAAGTCAGTGCGAAAGTACACTTTTAAATGAAGTAGAAATCACTGTACAGGTGCTGTCACTATGAATCTGTCTTTTATTATTGCCAAATAAATTATCAGAGTATATGAGAAGCGTGTATGAAGGTTTGTGTAGATAATAATTTTGGCTCTTGAGATTGAAAATAAATTCAGGGATGAACCTAATTTCACAATGTTAAAATGATGCAAATTTACAGGATAATGTTTGAATACTACACATTTAAATCTAACTGACTTTCATTATAGAGATAATTTCAGTATTACAGGCATATTATACCGCACAGTTAGGATCTTATATAAATGTTGATTGAGTTTTTTTTCTTTTCTGACAGATTGCTAACGACCTGCCTATTGCCACTGCGGTGTGCTGCCTCATTAAATAACATGAGCGATTCAACTTCCAATTTATTCTTTTAATGCTCCGTCTAGAACAGACAAAATCAGAAAACATTATCCTCAACGGAGTTGTTAACTCTTAAGAGTTTGAAACATGGCATTCCTGTATAACATGTCATCAACAGCTATAAAAGCTCTCCTCACTACTACAGACAATAGCAGTCCACACAAATAAATAAAAGCATTAATTAATTCTTCCAAATGCAATTAAATTTGTTTCATGCTGACACCTTAATAGCAGCAATTACTTCAGGCATTGAGAAAATAAGAGTAACCAGTGCTAATCTTTGCAGCAGCCCTTTAAGGCTCCCTTGTCATATTTCATTATAATTAAGTTGGACTGGCTCCATTTTTTGTTACTTTTTTCCCTAGCTCGACAGGCCTTTGCAGCAGCCATCTCCCTGCATCACTGACTTTGTATCTCCCAACTGCTGTCAGGAATGGCTTAGCGCCTGAACAGTGAACCAACACACACTGCCAGCTGTCGCCACAAGAAAGAAGAGGAGAAATAAAACAATTCTCCAAAACTTATTTTGTTTCAGACTGTGGGCCCAGACAACTGCAAAGGATTAGGGACAACAGATAGTTTTTTCATCAAGCTGTCAGGCATCATCAGCCAAGTTAAACTCAGTAAGTAAGCTTTCTGAATGTAGACCCGGAAGTACATCTCAGTCATCAGATGTTTTGGTTTGTCTGAGGACCAAAACAAAGAATAAACAAAGGAAAGTGTTTGGCAGTTTAATAGCAGATCTGCTAGTAGGAAGATGCTGTCCCAGCTCGGACAGCCATGATCAGAGTTGTTTTTGAGTTGTCTGTCCATTCTTTTGTCTCATATAGTGACCCGAGACTGATCATCTACACTTACTGAACAAAAGAATAAAGTTAACTGAAATAGGTCCCAAAAGTAAAAAAAAAAAAAAACTCATAATTGTGATATCTAAATGTCATATATCAAGAATCTTGTCAAACTCAACTTAGATTCAAGGGTGGCACTGTTGACTTTACAAAACATGTTTTTGGTCACAACTCGACTTAAAATCAACTTAATACCTTTCATTAAACTCCTACAGAATACTTTTGAGTACTAGTATTCTGTACTTTTGAGTACAGAATACTATTGAATACTTGTATGTATTGTATGTATCTATGTAAAGCCTGATCCCAGTATTAGGGACCAAAAATAAATAAATAAGTACCCTATTAATCAGCTCATACTCTTCATTTATACATGAACACGTCAAGAACAAGAAAGTCATCTCCATGGCAAATACACTATTTTTCTGTTAACAACCCTATAATATGGGTGCCTAGATAGTCAACTGGTTATGGTGCACCATGTTGGTGTATATGCCATGCAGCTGTATGCTGGTTTGAATCCTGACCAAGTAAAACCTTGCTGTGTGTCCCCCTTAGAGGAGTGCTGGCACATTTTAGTGGCAGACTATGCTGCTAAAATCAATCACAAAAAATTCTTCCTTTACTTCGGCATTTCTCCAATCACTGACCACCTCGGCAACCACAGCCACTGAAATGGCAAATACTTCCCAAAGTGAAACGCTTTTTTGTTATTTCATCAAACAACAGATTTTAGCTGGCAGGAGACAGCTATGTTTGTGTTCAAGTCTTTAGCTGGATATATTGTAGCAGTGAGAAAAGTGTTTCCCACACAGTTACAACGTGTTAAATTAGTCAAACATTCTGACATCACTTGAGTGCAACATAAACCAAGATGCGCCCTGGATCATGCAGTGTGCACGCTGTGTCATGTATTTCCATATATACTTGTTTTCCTCTAAAGCTCAGCCAAATGTCTTTTGTCATTTCCCTCTAGATTTTTACATATCTAGCCATACAGACTAAACCATCTAGCAATAGTAAAACATGGAGTGAGTTTGAGGCTAGTTATGCAAGGTTCCCATTAGTATGTAGTTGAGAAAATATAGGATGCATCATCACCATCACTATAATTAACCCCCACTACCACTGTGTGTGTGTGTGTGTGTGTGTGTGTGTGTGTGTGCAAGTGAAAGCGAGAGAATATTGCTGTTGCTTGTATGGCTGTGCTGTGAGCTGGCAACTAACTATTTCAAGTCCAATGGGTTATTCCATTCAAGCTTCCCAGTGGTTACTGTGCCTGCAAACACATGCTCACACATCACACTTTAACAGAAAGGGAGGCACACTTCTGTAGATCTGCCTCTGCTGCTCAGGCACTGACAGTACATACCCCCTAAACAACTGCATGCACTGCATGAACTTAACAGCTATAGTTTTAGTGCAGGTCTTATTGCTGTTGATAAGCTTTATTAACTGCTGAGGGGTCCACAGCTTTACATTCTCATTCTGTTTATGTATACGGCAGTTTCGACTGGGAGACAGCCATTTAATAGAATGTCCTGCTTTGTGCCCCGTCAACATTCAGTGCTATGTTTTAACTGAATAGTCAATAAATACTTGTTGATCTTCTTCAATGGGCAAAAGTCAGTCTCGTTGAGTGAATCAGTCAGAGAATGAAAGTAAAAAAAGCAACTTGATAATACTTACTAAGGGGTCTGCTCAAAGGGAGATTATGATCAGTCTCATTGTCTTACAAAAGATTTAATATTTTTCCTCAAAATTAAAGAAAATCTTGAAATTGTGTTCACAAGGCCAAAACCATTTCTTACATGTCACATGCCATTGACCTCTGACCATTGAGCACCAAGTGAATGAATTGATGATGGAAGTGTTCCCTCATGACACTATCAAGACATCATAATCACAAAAAAAGGGACGTGTGAAAAGAGAGAAAACCCCAAAATGTGATGGCTCTGACCACAGTTGTCGCCAACATGGAGGCATAGCTAGCTTTTTTTTTTTTTTTCTTCTTTTTGATTTCTCACCCCCTTTCTTCATCCTCCTTCATCTTTTTCTCTCCAGGTGTTTCGGTGAAGATACTTGTATCGTTATTCCCGACATCGATGCAGTGGTGATGGTTTTGCAGCCCAGTGAGCCCCAGATCACCATCACTGGTCTGGAGAGACTGAGCCGGCCAGCATCCAACCTCAGGGCATCAGGTGGCATAGCTCTGTTTCAGGAGCTCCACATCATCAGCACAGTAACCAGGGCAGATGCCACTGCACATCATTCAGGTGTGGACTGTAAAATGCTCAACGCTTCCACTGATTCTGACTTAAATTGAGTAAAAAAAATCTCTATCAATACATTCAGCTAGGACATTGTTCAAGTTCTGATAATGACAACTATTAATTTATTTGTTGTAATACAATTTTTGATAACTGACAGCATCCATGGGGTTGTTTTTTGGAGTAATGTCTAACGCGAATGGCTCCACGTGGTGAGGATTTGCCTAATTTTTTCCTGCTTGGCAGATGAGCAATGATCTCCAACAAAAAAAAAATCAGAAATGAATCCAGCCAGACATCCTTGAAAGTGTAAGTGGAGTTGAAACGTAAAAAGTAATCTGATGAGTGGGAGCACCTGCTGCCAGAGGGGAGGAACATAGCTCTTTGAGAAAAGAGAGCGTGAGAGAGAGAGAGAGCAGAACCAAACAACACACACAGCCCTATGGCCATAACAGGGAGTAACAAAAAGCTGCCGATGCAATGGAAATAAAAGTTCTTTGGGTTTCACCAAGGAATGGCCAGAGGGAATCCAGGGAGCTGGATTAAGGCTGAGATTAGCCAGATTCAAGAGTAATCAGTATTAGGACCATGAATTAAAAAATGGAGGAATAATTTTTTATTATTACATTCCCCGTCGAAGTAAATTTGCAGTTTTGAAATTAAAGAGAACAAAGTCTAAATCAATAAGAAGACTTTGGTCTGTTGCCAAATTAATTGGTGATTTCTGTGCAAAAAGCATGTTTTCAATATGCCTGTATCCCATGGCTCCGTTAGCGTGTTATCATTCTGGGTGTCCTCCCCAGACACCCATTCATACCATTTTTTTTTTTTTTTTCCAAAAAAATATTGTATGAATTCGTTTGTAATGGTTTTAGGATGAAATTTAAACTGAGTTTCATAAATGAGGCCTCAGGTCTGTTGTTATTCGGCCCCCCACTGTATCCTGCGCTTATCTGTCCCAGTGCACCTGCGAGCCTCTTCTTGCTTAATAAGACTATCACCTAATCCTGCTTGCACCACCTTACTCTGCAAAATGAGTGTATTTCATCACCATAATTAAATAATGGTCTAAGTCATATTTTCAAGTTTCTCAGGAAACAGAAAAAACTGAACCAAATATAGAGTATATGATATTAAACATATTTGAATTATTTCACACAAAAATGTAATGACAAAGATGACTATTGACATACTTGATGTCAGTCAATTATATAATATAAAAGATAGAAAGATTTAGATGACTTTGGCCAATTTATGTACATGCCTTTGTGACATGGACAATATTGAACCTGACTTGGGTCAAATTCTTTCTGGAGTAAGTGACTTAAGCAAAACAGTGAGTTTTTTTCCCACTATTGTGACAGACTATGGGGAAGGGTAAGAAACAAACATTTGAAAATGTTTAAATGTATGATCGGGCCAGCCCCTTGTCAGTATCAGAACCAGAACCAGTGGGCCTCAGATCAACATGTTGATGGCCAGTTTGCTAGTCCACACATGAACACAGGGACATTTGACTTTGAATGGCTCTTCAGTGTGATGTCACAACTGTAATTACTTTGACTAAAACAAACAAATGGCAGGTAATCTTCTCCTCTGTGATAATGTGAAATGATTTTTAACTGCATATTAAAACAACTAACAAACTAACCAACAAAACCAAACTCAGGAGGCATTTGTATCGTCATGTTCCATTTGTGTGTGACCTGTAAAAACATACTTCTGTTCTGTTCTGACCATTTATAGCCAAGCCTATATTATAGTAAACCTTATCAGTCCTGCATCATGGTAATAATTTCACTAGCTATAGGAACTTCTTTCTTTTTGAAGTGGCTATCATGTTTAAAAGCTTCTAATATTACCAAAGTCACACTCTTGACATAGACCATTATACTGCAGGGGTAGGATCATATAATCTGTTCAACTGAGGATGTAGGCAATTTTCCAGCATCATGACGATTTAGGTGAAAAAAATGACTTTTAGTTTAGTGACTAAAGGTTTAGTGATTCCCATTTAGCACCCAGCACACCATGCACATAATGAAATTTGACCTCTACATTTAACCCATCACACACGTGAGCAGGGGGCAGCAATACAGCGCCCGGGAACCATGTGTGGGGACAGTACCTTGCTCAAGGGTACCTCAGTGGGACTTGGTAATTGGTGGATTTGAACCTGCACAGACAAGTCTGCTTCCTTAACTACCAGGGCACCACTGTCCCAAGAAGGTGATGATTTAACTCTTGACAGCTCTCATTTTGTCCAATAATCAAACCATCAAGGTAGGGATGGCCTGGCTTGGCCCTGCTGCTCACAGGAAACTACAAGCCGATAATCAGCCAGAGAGCAAGGCTTTATTTCACCATGGTACATAATGTGGTGGAAGAGAAAGGCAAGAAGAAAGTGGCATTGCCTTCTGGAGACAGTGGAGCTTTTTTTTTGCTGTTGAAATACAGACAGCAGTGGGCGGTGGGAGGTGGGGACCAATGAAAGAGATACTGAAATGGAAAGAAAGAGCTTGGGTGTGTGGGGAGAGGGAAGCATGATAAAGTTCTGTAATGAACAGATTTTGTGTTCTCTCTAGGCTCAAAGGATTTCAAATAAATTGCATATTTCTTTTGCAGGTCATGTAATAACTTTCTTGTGTACCCTGTTAATCACCCACCACCCTCTTCTTTGCTTTGGCTCTCTTAATTATTATTCGATTGTCTTTTTATTGAGTCTGCTTAGCATTGCTTTTGTTCTTCTCTCTCATTCACCAGTATCTATACAATCCCTTTTCTCAGGACCAAGGTCACTGGCTCTTTATTTAAGTCATTACCTTTAATGCTCAGTATTTTTACCCATTTGTTTTGAGTGTCATCCTATGTAATTCTTTCCTGCTTAGAGAGTGTTTATTAGTTTCCATTTCCCTATTCACTGGTTTTCTGTGATATATCATGAGTATTTGCATTTCCAAAAATTTGCCAAAAAAAATACATAAATATGTGTATTTAATTATTAGTTTAGAATGGACAGATTTTTCACAAATGCCAGAAATAAATCAGTGCTTTTCATTCTTGGGAAGACGTCCAAACACAACACACAACAAACAATGATCAGTCATGACATTGTAATTTAATGTAACAAACCCACAGTTGCTCAATTAGTCTGATATCTGGGAAATTTCAGTGTCAAGTCAGCAGTCATGTTCACCATACTGAACTATTTCTGCCTTAGCAGTATTATCCTGCTAAGGCACTGTTTTTGTGAAGGGGTTTCCACACAGAACACTGTCCAAAGAGTCACACATCACAATATAATACAGTGACATTAGTCACTGTGTTGAACTTCACTGTTGTTGACGCCCAGGGTTGTGTATGGATACTGTGTGGGTGTTGTTTTCTATCCATCCATCCATCACACTGCCTCCACCAGCTTGCTTTCACCTCATAGTGGATCCCAGTGCACTATGAGGTGAAAGCAACACACATGAACTTGACCTTCCCATCCAAATAAATTAGAAAAAACATGAATTATCAGGCCACAATAATCTATTGCTCTGTGGCCCAGTGCTGATGCTGATTTGCACATTCTTCATTCTTATGCTCTGGAGCACAACTTTCTTTCTACCCATTTTGCTCACTCTAACTCTTTTCTGTGCCTCATGCCAACCACTCTTCCAGAGACCTTCTGCCAAATACAAACACACCACATATCTGTCTTTCACCTTTGGGAGACTGTTAAATGGGCATAGCCAGTTTCCTCCTTTGGGAGCTTACTGCGAGGGAGAAGCCTGCATAGTAGTGAGAGATGAAACATAGTGCTTAGCAGACTGTCAGAGAGCCCCAGCAGCCACTGAGCGCTGTTTTGATGGGAGGTGTCTGAGGGGACTTATTACTAAAGCAGCTCATGGCGCTGTCGGGGTGCAGAGGCTCTGTAAAGTAATTGAAGTCTGGGAGTGGATGTGTGTCTTGAACTGTTTGAATTATGGTTCAGGTATGATCCAGACTGTCATGTGACAATAAAAGGATCCCATGTTCACACTGGATATGTTTTGAGCAGTATATTTAATTAACTGTTACAATTCATTTTATGTAAAGTGATAAAAACGTGCATCTCAAGTGAAACACAATATATGAAGAAAAAATAGCAAATGACCTGAAATACAAATTTTGTGTGTGTGTGTGTGTGTGTGTGTGTGTGATTACATGCCTGCCTGCCTGCCTGCCTGTCTGTCTGTCTGTGTACGTACATGTAGCACATCGCCCTGGGATGCTGGAGGAGATCATTCATAACTTGGACTACTGTGATGTCCTAGTGCTGGGTGAGGAGCTGAGACCAGGGCAGGAGTCCCTTGAGTTACAGCAAACTGCTCTGGTCTGGAAACACTTAGATGCCACCAACTCCACCTCTGGCATGTCCATATATGGTAAGTTCTATGATAACAACACCAAAGCTGCATCTAGTGTGCTCTCAGGCAGCTGTTGTCCATGGAAACACAGTCAATTGCTGCAACTAGTGTAACAACAATTCTTCTTTTAGCAAATCACCGAAACTTTAACAGACATGTAACAGCTCCCTCTGCTGGTGTCTGTCCCCTCCACAGGAGTAGATTCCATGTCCAATTATGAGCAGGTAATTAGACAGGTTCGTTACTACAACTGGCAGCCGGTGCCACCAACAGAAAGAAGATTTCGCCTCACCTGCTCAGAACTCAATGGGCGCTACACTAGCAATGAGTTCAACCTGGAGGTCAGTGTTAATTAGGGTAGACAATTTCCTGAATAAAAATGTGAATGTGTGGATTTGTTGTTGTTGTTTGACATTTTCATGAATACCTAATTATCTGGCTTATTTTACATGATTTTACGTTTTATTTTTTTATCTTTGGCCGGTGGAAATTTTGATTGGCTAGTAGCTTTAAGTTTCAGTCACTACAAGGACTTGACAAAATGTCACGTTCACAAGACAAGGTAACATTCGTAGGATGGTGTAATGTGGTTTACATTTGACCTCCAACCACTGAGCTGACCCTATTACTAAAAAAAAACGAACTATATTACCCTTTTTTAATTTATTTTATTTTCATACAGTGTGCTATGGGTACAATACTTACTTACTTACTTACTGGGTACAATGCTAGCTGCATTGGTTGTGGCAAGATAGGTGCTGGGACTGCACTGATAAGACTACAAAAATGCTAACTTTGATCACTTAACCTGTCTCTAACACAGGTGAGCGTACTGCACAACACAGAGGCTAGAGAACATGTCAGTCACATGGTAGCCCCACCTCAGCACATGCAAGTGATCCACCATCCATCCATGACTCACAGCCTGTACCCCAGCCACAACTCAGGTAAGGAAACACACACTAACAAAGAGTGATCAATTCCCTATCGGTCTATGCCAGGTCAGTCAAAATCATATTACATCGTTATGCAATCAAATGCAAGTCCAAACTTACTGTGAAGTAAGTTCGTACTGTGAAGCAACTATTTAAAAAAAACATTCGGTGAACAGTGAACACATTGTATTATAACTATCTGTCATTGGAGTAACCATAGCCAGATCTAAGGTGGTGTACAGTTTCACTTTGCAGTATGTTTTAATCAGATTGCTGCTTTCACACATTTATTTAATGCAACTCTGCCCAACCAAATCATTCCCCCCCTTCTTCTATGCATGGATGATCTGAAGCAAAAGAGAACATGGTGAGGAGAAGAGACATCAGCCTTAATCTTCCACATGATAATTAATTATTCATCAGACTCTAATGGATTCTACTTACAGTCTTGTAGAGTTCAGTAGCTAGTGCTGATAACAGTCCAGAGAGAGAGAGAGAGAGAGAGAGAGAGAGAGAGAGAGAGAGAGAGAGAGAGAGAGAGAGAGAGAGAGAGCATTCCATGTTCCTTGGAGACTCTGACACCACACTGAGAGGAAGATCAAAGACTGTGGATTAAGAGTGAAAATCTAGGTAACTACTAGGCTGAATCAAATGATGATCTGAAAAGAGTCCCCTTTGAGTCCCACACTTGTTACACACACACACGTACACAGACTTAGTGAAGAGAGGGCAGGCACAAAAAAGTCATGATATTTTAGATGAAGAGAAATCCCTGTGCTTATGATACATCCTTGCAGATGTATACTGCAAGGATGTATACAACAGAGGAATGTGTTAGACAATACACTCACACTCACTCTCGCTTACACGCAGATATCTGTTAGTTTTATGTCTCTTTTTTGGACAAATTCTAACTAAAAAAGAGAAGAAAAAAAACATGAAACAAGTTATCAGTTAGCACTGGTAGCCATAAAAGATAGATACAAACATTTGATTAAAATTATAAATAAATTACATTGTAAGTGATTCCCATTTGACATTGATGCAACACAACACACAACAAAATTTTACCTCTGTATTTAAATCAGCACACATATTTTAACAGCTGGTGGATTTAAAACTGCATTCCTCAGGATACAAGTCCATGTCCTAAGCCACCAGGCAACTACTTTTGGAGAATACAAATAGCTGCTCACACTGAAGTCTTTAAAGGGGAGTAAACCTTTCATTAGGGTGTCAAATATTTGACGTTGTTTGACTCCCAATGCCGAAACGCATAGGAGGTTTTAAACGGTTTAAAATGACCTAGTCATTACAATAAAGGCTTTTTGACTTAGGTATAATGAAGGTGCCTTGGAGCTTTTTTGGCTTTGTATAAAGTATCCCTTCCAAAGAGCACCTTATATAAACTATTTGCCGTGTCCAGGAAGCGCTCCTCAACAAACATTTTGGTACTTAAGCAAGCTGTCACACAAGTTGATTGTTGAGGGGTCAGATGGGCAGCTGTCCACAGAGTAAGTTCTGAATATGTGAGTTAGCTGCAATCTTATAGGCCTACATTATAGGAAAAAAGGTAAAATGTTTCCATGTTGTTACACACTCATTTGTAATCGTTGTAATGATTAAATTGCTCAACCACAGCTTTTGAGGAAATAACAGTGCAAGCTCATCAATCGACTCTTTTGGCCTTTTTACAAACATGTCAGAAACCAAAAGAGGTATATGACTGATTGAATGTCTGATTAAATACTTGCTTTATACTGTCTCTTTACCCCTACTGTGCACTCTTCCACAGTGACAGTTTGAGTACACAACACGGAGGACGGCTGTTTGAGAGTTTAGACAGTAATAAACCAAAGTATTGAACAAACTTACCTTTTAAGCTGATAACAGAGCTGCATCATATATGCTGATACACTTTATTCTGAGGGGAATATTCATGGCAAAAGACAAGTCCAAACTAATTAACAAGCTTTGGCTTAAATTAATGTAACCATAATTCCAAAATTGATCTTTAACATGATAAATTTTAACAGATGAAGGTCCGCTGTCCGCTATCAGCATGGCAAACTGACACTTGTGCTCTTCCCATATAATATTGTAACCCTGGGGAGCTGGAAAGACAGAAAAAGATCCAGCAAGTGACAAAATTTATAAAACAAAAAAGCATGTCCCCTCATCCAACATTTACAGGTTTTTTTTTTTTTTTTTTTCTTCAAAGAATCTTCTCTCCTCTTGTTGTCAGGCGTACCAAGTGCTGCCACTGTGGTAATTGTGACATGTATTGCTGTCCTGGTGGTTTTCGTGGTGCTGGGCATCTACCAGATACACTTGACTCATCAGCAAGAGGTCAAGCACGTCGAGATGGCTAAAGAGCCGCATGTGACCTGGAAAGACTCTGCTCTGACAATCACCATCAACCCAATGGAGGTATGAGGAGGAATGTGGACAGAGGGAAGATAATTATAATTTCTTACTATTAAAAAGATTTGCTGACTTTCTGAATATTATTTAACACAGAACCTGGAGGAGCCCCAGGCTCCAGAGGAGGGTGGAAGCGAGGAGGAAGATGAAGAAGAGGAAGAGGAGGAGGAGGGAGAGGAAGAAGAGGATGCTGATGAAGAGGAAGATAATACTAGCAGTGAATCAGATGACAGTGAGGAGGAAGTGGACATCCAGCTACCTGGGGTGCGATGCTCAAGCAAGAACCACAACTGGGACAAAACAACAATATCTTACTGAAGTGCACGCACACACACACACACACACACACACACACACACACACGTACACAAACACATTCTGGTTGAAACAGAAAGACTTTATGCGATGTTGATGATCTAATGAGGTATTACCTCCCACTGAGGGAAGACTACACACACACACACACACACACACAGTGACACACATAAACACACACACACACACACAAGCACAGTGCAATGATTTAACCATACCATTTCAAAAAAAAAAAAAAAAAAAAAAAAGCCCCCCCTTTTTTTTTTTTTTTTTTACAACTAATAGGAAATGATATGAAATTGCTTGTAAATCAAAGGGACAGCTTACCAAATTTAGGTCATCCCCCCAAGATATGTTTTTCCTCACACATCTACAATCTACACCAACACAACAACAAAAAATATATAAATAAATAAATAAAATGACGTTGTTTGAATCTCCCCCTCTACATAGATTGAGTCTGACGTGTCAGATTCCCGTGAGATTTCTGATGTCCCACAAAAATGTAAAAGAGTATATTTTAAAGAAAACTGCATTACTCCCCCATTTTTTATTGCACATTTCACTTATTTTATCAATCTTTATTCTAGCCTAAATGGCAGACGCAGGTGATTTTACAGAAATAACATATTTTCAATTGTACTCAAAAAAAGATTATTGATGTGCTGTTGCAGGTGTGGTGTTGAACTAGCCAAGGGATCTGAATTCTGGGTTTTTGGGAAAGGCAGAGGAGTGTCCTTGTAAATTTTTATATGCTCCTTTCTTGTAAAATAGTGAGTATAGTAGGTGAGCCATCCACCAGCCCATTTCCCCTACCATAACACACATGCTCATACACATGTATGTACACACCCCTGAACCCTTAGCCAGCAGGTGCAACTTCTCTATGTGTGTTTCTAGCTCAGTGTTCAAGTCATTCCAGCTGATTACCATGATTTGGGTTTGTGGAGATGGATGTGCCACTGCCTGCACAGAAGCTGAAACTATTAAAGCTGCAGTAGGCAAGATGTGCATACCAGATGTGAGGAAAGCTACCTATTATCCACTATCTCAGTTACAGTGTTCGTTAATGCTGCATTGCAAAAATGTTGGAAAGTCAGAAATCCATTTGCAACATCAAAGCCCCACTGCAACAGGATATTTGAGACAAACACTGATATTTGACTTTTAAAACTGTGACTACCGTAAAGCTGCAAATAATAACCAAGTGTTGAATAGACAACTGTCTCTTATTAGCCAGGGGCAGCAACACATTTGGGCTCATAAATGCTTCGTCCCTGCACCGCTTATGCACTGTGCAATGTGAATCCAGCCATAGACGACAAGTTTCCATTGATCAATGACAATGAAAGACATAAAAACCTAATGATACCAGAGCGCCACAGTACTTCAGTATTTTGCCTTAAAAGATTAAATGCCTGTCTCATATAGATGCCTGTCCCAAATAGATGCAGGGTCTGTTGAGTCATTTGGGAAAATAAACACCCGGACTGTTATTTGCAGCTTTACGGTATATACTATATTAGGAAATATCTGTTTTATTTTTATATACTAAATGCTCATGTTCGCTCAACTCAAATACAAGGATCCCTTGCATTTGGTTTCTAAGTAATTCTGAGTAAGTTAAATCATTAAATACCTTGGAAAAACAATTATATAAAACAGCAAATATATAAATTTATTGTTAAATATTAACATATTTTAAATGAGAGTAACTATAACTACAGCATTTATGTTATAAAGCCAGGACCATGTGGAACATTGAAGCTGCATCAACCATATATATATATATATATATATATATATATATATATATGTGTGTGTGTGTGTGTGTGTGTGTGTGTGTGTGTGTGTGTGTAATGCAGATTCAGATATAAAGTGCATTGTAGTAACTGCAAAAACAATGTATACTGACCCAAATCCAACACTTACACAACAAGCAGACACACAGAAGACAATGAAGCAAATGCAACAGGTAAGTAAAACTCAAGAGGTGGATGAACAGAGAAACTAAAAACAGTACTAGCTCACCTGCAAGAAGCATTCAACTTTACCATACGCTTAACTTTTAATGAAATGCAGCATTAATGGAAGAAAATAGGAAGGGAAACAATTTGGCAGTGTCACATTTGACATCACCAGAACACCCAGTCAAAGGTTTCTTCACCTTGAAGTGAATGGGCATTAATCTCTGGCTGTGGCCATCCGCAACCTAGTCTGTTTTGTTTGATAATAAACAACACAAATGATCTGGTTTATTGTAGGAAACAGATAACAGATGTCTGCAGACATGTGCAGTGGTTGTGCCACTGATAAATAGAAGTTTGTTTAAAGTGACAAACTTTCCTCCTCTGACCTCGTGAGCTTTTGACAGCTGTCCTGTGGGTGTAGCTGGGAGAACCTGTTTTATGTGTATTCTGTAGCTCTGTGTTCATGTTCTCATATGTTGTTTAAGAGTTCTCATCTACTGTGGTCTTGTGATGTCACCTCTTCACTCTTATCTGCCACTTCACCCCTTTTGGTAGATTTTGCATCGTTCCAAGCCCTAATGTTGTCCTGATGTTTATTTTAGAAGAGGAGAACAGTAAAATTAACATGGAAACCTTGTACAGTGTGTTGTTTTATTTAGTTTTTTGGTTGTTGTTTTTCTTTATTTCTCTGGACACTTTGGTCTGTTTTGATTTTGAATGGTCACTACAGCACTTTCTGTAAATTGGCCAATAAAAACTTGTTTTGGAAACTAGCTGTTGGTCTCATATTTGTGTGATCATAGATGTTTTTATGTGGCTTATGCTATACTTTCATCTTTAGACATCCATTATTTGATTATGAAACTTAGTATATTATTGTGAATGTGAGGGATAAATTTGTGTAGATTGATTCTTCTAATTGTCTATGCAGAAATAACAGTTATGTTTTACACACTAGTGAAGTTAAATTTGCAGCTTACTTTATTTTGAAAACAGCTGACCTTGTTTTATAAAGCCATATACAGAGGAAAAAAATGTCAGAAAAATGTCAGAGCTGTTGCTCCTTTCATACAGTCTAATAATAAAAGTCTTTAATTTTATGTTAAGCCTAAGGTGATCTTCTCTAACAACATCAGTTTAATTGCAATCACCCACTGATATCCCAAACTACTTAAGTTCTTTTGGGGGGAAGGTGTACAACAACAATTACTTTTTACTTTCAGCTCAGTTCTGTATTGGTGTGGGAAAGAGTACTAAAAGTCTGTACTTAGTAAAAGTAGAAGCATTGTTAAGTGACTGAAATATTACTCAAGCGCTAGTATTAAAAATACACTTAAATAAAAGTGTAAAGTATTATTTTAAACAACTACTTCAACTATACTACTCAGACTCAGATTAGTTATTTTTTAAATGGATGTTAAATACTGGAAATTGATGTTTCCAGTATTTGAATGTGCCATTCAAATGCTGGAAACATTTCTTCTCAACTTTTCTCTGAACAATTATCTGAATGGATAAATTGTGTTCAAAAGAAATACAAGGTTATATATTACACCTTTCAATGCAACTTGGACACATTGTCAGCAATGGACTTGAGGTCATAGGGTGTTTCGGGTTTTATCATCAGACATCCTCTCCCTGGAGACCCAGCCGGGGGTGATCAGGCCCTGACTTTTGTCCAGGAAGCTCACTTCACTACTCAACAGGAGGCTTTTTTAGCTGCTTCCAAGATGTTCTTGATGGCTCCCAAAAAGTCCCACATAAAGAGAATGCCCTGCAAAGCCCCTACTGCCAACTTCAGCAGGTTTACATCAAGCCTTCCACGCCTCCTTATAATCTGCTACTGACAGGGCATATTTGGTTCCCTTCCTCTCTTGTCAACTCCAGAAGCACCACCTACTTGGTTGCCAGAGTGTGGTGGCTTTGATGGTGCCCAGGAACTTCACCTACCTAACTAGATCAACCAGGAGATGCCAATATCTTGCTGTTGAGAGAAGCCCGCCCAGGTTTTTTAGTTGGAGTTGAGGCTTCTCCCCAACACAAACAAAGATGATTGAACCCTTTGAAGGGTGGAGTTGATATTAGTGCAGATGGTGTCTGCTATTGGCTGCTGAATAGCTTGGAAGGACATCATATATGGATTGGACCAAGAACTGAAAAACTTTGAAAAAGTTTTGTCCAGGTGATTTTCCACCTAGCCGTATACTCCCATTTGGTCCAGGTCATGCCCACCATTCTTCTGAAACAGAATCTTCCATCTCTGCATGCACCTCCACCCCCACCCTATCCCCCCAGGATTCCATGTTGATATATTCAGGCCGTGCATTTTCCAGGAAGGAAGGACCTGACCTGTCCATAGTAGAGTCACAAACTGAGGTCATTGCTGGTTGGTTGGTATATACTAAAGTTTTTGTTTCACTGGAAATTAAGAACAGATGTTAGTCTCAACACTGGCTTCTATTCAGTATTTTTCATGATTTTAAAAAAGCTGTAAGCTGTAAATACTGCAATGGAAATTATATTATTTCATATTATATTTTATTAGCTTTGATTAGATTGGATTAGATCAACCAATCTGGACTGCAGTTTTCAGCGCTCTGCTCAGAACCATGATTTGCAGTCACATGCATCCACAGCTGTGTGTGTGTGTGTGTGTGTGTGTGTGTGTGTGTATCCCCAAATGTCCATTGCAAATAAACATCAACTTATAAAGATGCTCCATATGAGTTAAGAACTTGCCTTACAGTCATCAAGTTTTTCTTGACTATCAAATTGGATTTTCAATTCAATTCAGTTTTATTCATATTGCGCCAGATCATAAAAACATTTATCTCAAGGAACTTTACATAGAGAAACCCAACATTTCCACAATGAGCAAGCGCATGGTGACAGCGGAGAGGAAAAACTCCCTATTACTTTATACTCATGGCCATTGTAAGTCATTTAACACAAAAATATATGATGGATAAAAAACCTATGAATTATGTCTCCATCTAGTGGATCTTAACTATATCGCACAGTTATGTACCATCACTCCTTGTGTGCCGCCATATGCTTCTAAAACATTCTGCTAATGATCTGTTTTAAGATTTCCACCTTTATCCAATTAAAAAAAACAACAGTGTCACTAAAACCTTACTAACTATTCTAAATGTAGTGTAAATGATGGCTTGAGAGGCTTACTGCCTAAGTACACTGGCAGGAACACAACAACTCTGGATAAAAGAAGTAAAATTGCCCTGAGACTTTTTTCTTTGTTTTCCTTTTTTGCCCCCTGGAGTGTGGTGTGTAAATGGGAAACTTCAGATAACAGTTATCATTTTACACATGCAGCAGATCCTGGCTGATATGGTTCAGTTTCAGTTTAGTTTACTCTTGATTTAGCTATGCTCTGCACCAGCTAGCTGCTAAATTTGTTTGTTTACAGCCACTTTAATTTAAAGGTCCCATATTATACCCTTTTTACAACAAGTTAACATAGCTCTACGAGCTCCACTAAACATGTCTCTGAAGTAATTTGTTCAAAATACCTCTCAGATTAGTCATTTTTGCCTGCCTCTCTGCCCCTCTGTTCAGAACAGGCTGATTCCCATTAGAATTCCTACACGCAAATAAGCTGCTACTGACCACGCCCGATTCCAGTACTGGTGGTGTGCTGGTGCACGTCCCCCGTCTCTGTGCCAGCACTGCAAAATTCCTGCAACATTTACAAAGCTGATTATGGGTCTTTAAGATTAATTTTGGCCCCATTGTCCCCCAGGGGCAAAGTGTGTCTCATTCGATTTCATGGCTTATATCACCATCTCTGCTTCGTAAACATCAGTTTGATGTGGTACATCCTCAGAAGAGTCAGAATCTCAGCTAAAAGCTGATATAAGCCACTTCTACAACCACCAAATACAGCTTAAAGCTACAAACAATTAAAGAACAAGTAAAAGAAAGAACAGACTCCATGTCCTCCGGAGCCCCAGGGATGGGTGAGAGTCAAAGGCCAGTCTGATGGAATCCTCTGCTAGCTGTTCCCAACAAACCCTCACTATCCATTTAGGTCTGCCAGGTCTGGCCGTCATCGTTCCCCGCCACCTGATCCACCACACCACTAAGTGATGATCAGTTGGCATCTCAGCTCCTCTCTTCACCCGAGTGTCCAAGACACACGCCCACAAGTCAGACGATACAACTATCAGGTCAATCATTGACCTATGGCCAAGGGTGTCCTGGTGCCATGATGGATACCCCTATGCTTGAACATGGTGTTAGTTATGGCCAAACTGTGACTAACACACAAGTCCAATAACTGAATGCCGCTCAAGTTCAGATTGGGCAGGGAGTTCCTCCCAACCATGCCCCTCCAAGTTGCGCTGTTATTGCCCAAGTGAGAGTTGAAGTCCCCAATTGGGGCACTTTCCAGCACCCATCCCAAGGACTCCAGAAAGGATGGGTACTCTGACCTGATGTTCGACGCATATGCACCAGCAGTCAGGATCCGTTCCCTGACCCTAATACGCAGGGAAACAACCTTTTTGTTTACTAGGGTAAACTCCAATACATAAACAGAGACAGGGACAATTAATATGCCCACACCTGCACTCTGCCTTTCACCTGACACAACTCCAGCATTGATTACATCTAGCCAGTACCTCTCCACCTCCTGCACAAGCTCCGGCTCCTTCCCTACCAACGAGGTGACATTCCATGTCCCTAGACTTAGCTTCTGTGACCGAGGACGGGACCACCAAAGCCCATGCCTTTTGACAGCCACCCGATCAACATGGCGCCGAACCCTGTGGTTCCCCTGGCAGGTGGTGGGCCCTGTGTCACAGTGACTACTGTGTGTGGTTATCATGAGATTATAAACTCATCATTTCCAGCCAAAAATATTAACCATACCAATCTTGACAGAGAGATCAGATGTAATGCCTGTAGGCCAGAGCCAGTAATTTGTCTGAACATATGTGTGCGCCCATGGATATTTTACCAATATTTTTAGATACACCTGTAAGTAAAGGGGGTCTGTTTTTGCCTAACAGGCAGCAGATGACATGAAAAGGTTGAAATACCCGCCAGAAGGCCCATCAGGTACCATGGAAAAATATTTACTTCATAACAGCTTGTTTTAGCCGTTATGAACTGTTTTTATTACAAAAGAAGGAAAAAACAACACTTGTCTCACAAACATATACAAGCTGAAGATGTGGAGGAAGATAGCTATGAAATTGAGGTGCCAGAAAAAAAGATAAGGTATGGATAAGAAAAGGTGCCATATTTATTACTGGGCCTCCTGCTGGATGTGTAAGAAATAAAATCTCTGTATGTTTATACTTTTTCTAACTGCTAGCTATCTAGATAGATAGATAGATAGATAGATAGACAGACAGACAGACAGATAGATAGATGTACTTTTTTAATCCCAAGATGGGAAATTACAGTGTAGCAGCAGCATGGCACAGACAAAAAAGACAATAACAATAACAACACCAAAACAACACAATAAGGGAAGAGAAAGCACAACCTAGACACATTAAGCAATACAAATTAAATGTGATTAAAAAAAATGTATAAATATACAGTATCGACTGTAGTGCAAGATAGATATGAGATGCAGTGAACAGATAAGATGCAGTGAACAGTGTGCTTAAAACCACATAAAGTGTGTAATGGCGCTGAATAAGTTATGACCAGTTTTAGCTGTTATTGTACAGTGTGATAGCAGGATGGCAGGAAAGATTTCCTGTATCTGTCACCTCAACAGCTGAGTTTGAGCAGCTTGTGAAAGAAGGCGTTCAACTGTCTGTCTACTATGTGATGGAGAGGGTGCTGATTATTGTCAATGATGGATAACAGTTTGTTCAGCGTTTCTCCTCACCACCATGGTCTCAAATGAGTCCAGCCTGAGACCGAGTACCGAGTCAGCCTTCCCGATGGTTTTGTTCAGTCTGTTAGTGTTGCTGGCTCTGATGCTGCTGGCTCTGATGCTGCTGCCCCCCTGTTGTGCGCACAACAGCAAAGAAAATTTTGCAGTCCAGTCGGTAACCGATCACCATTCCCAGATATTTGTAATCCTCCACTTCTTCCACCTCCCCATCCCCACCCCCCTGATCCGTAGTGGCTGTGAAAGAATCTTCTTCCTTCTGAAGTCGATCACCATCACCGTTTCTGTCTGCCCACAAAAAGGGGCACCTGTATCCCAGTGCTGGGATACAGGTGAGTTCTGTATCTATAGCTAAAACTCCATGTATGATCTTCCACTGGAGGTCAGCCATCCCTTTTTTAACAGGAGGTTTATACAGTGGCCACCAGCAGTTTTTGGATTCTCAGAGAATTCAGAGTCCAGCACCTTCACACAGCTACACATAGCTGATGAACTTGCTCAGGACCAGAGTCTTCATTGAGAGAAAGAGACTGCTCTTCTTTCTCCACTCTCCTACAGTAGGTCTAACATAGACAGCCAGGAACATGTAATCTGAGCCCAGGCTCCACTGGTTCCCCTGTAGGACAGCTGGGGGAGCAGCCGTTTCCAAGTATCAATCCTCACCAGCACTCCCTCCTATTTGAACCCTGGTTTTGATCATCAGCATAAGCGTATATGATCACAGAAGAACAGTCAACTAGCCCTGCCCCTGAAGAGAGAGAACCCCAGCTGAGACCTCAGTCTATGGAGGAGCGGCTCAATAACCACTCGCCACTGGCCTGAAATGGGGCAGCTCTGCCTACTCCCAGTCTTTACTGGGATCAGAACATTAAGACCTCTCCCCACATTTATGACACAGCAGGCCTCACTATACAACAGTTTACACACAACAGAAGTGGACTCCAACCCCAATCAACGGTTCAATAAAAACCTTCAGTCTGTATGATAAAAACTCAGAGAGGATCTTATAGCCCGTACACAGTAGAGCAACTGGCCTCCAGTTTTTCGAGGATGTGAAATTGCCTTTCTTTTTTGGCAGTGAGATCACCACACACCTGCAGGAGGCTGGTAGAGTAACTCTAATAGAAGATTCTTTAAAAACATCCAACAAGTCGGGCCCCAGCTCTGCCTAGAAGTGTTTAAAAAAGTCAACAACTATTCCATCAATGCCTGGAGTTTTTCCTGCAACCATTTGGGACATAGAAATGGATAACTCATCCAGCGTAATGTCTGATCCGTGGGTACAGCGCTTGGCTGGACTAAGCTGCGAAAGGTCTTCGAGCAGTTCAGCACCAGCATACATATCACAGCTTTCATCACCAAACAGGTCAGTGTAAAAAGCCACCACTTGTCTCCTGAACTCAGCCTGATCTGATGTCAGCCTTTCATCAGGCAGCTGAAGTCACACCATCTACTTCCTGTGTCAGCATCCATGCTGTTGAGCTGTGTGTACCGAGCTCAGACCAGTGCCCCTTTGGCTTGCTCCTGCAGTAAAGTGTTTAACTGTCACTGCTGCACAGTGCCTTTAATTCTAGCAGTAGAGTATGCTGTGTATTGCTGGCAGAAAACCATTATATTTCCCAATTTTCCACCATTGACTCAGGGAGGGGAAAAACTCTTTTCCCAACCTTCAGAATCCTTTTTCTTTTTTTTTTTTTTTTTTTTTTTTACAAAAAAACAGTCCAGTAAAAGTTAAATAGGATTAGCCAATAGCCCCTATTATTGCCAATAGGAAAAACCTACAGGGAGAGTGTAACACTGGTCATAAAATCGTCTGACAACTAAACCATGTCTAACCTGGCTGCACTGCCCCGTCCACACAATCTAGGCCCCAGCTAGGAGTATAAAAATTAATAAAAGTAAAAACAGAACCTTGTATTTCTGCTCTTATTGAGAAGATCATACCCTTCACCACCTCTGTGCTATTTGAAATATTTATATTCGCAGAGGGAGAGAATAATGTTCTAATTGTCTAATAAGAGAACATTAGCGCTGTAACTGAGTACAAGCACAGCACCATCTACTGGTGAAAATCATGAACGTAGACTGAACACACTCAGCCACACTGACAAGCAGCAAACCAGTTTGCAAGCAGACTGCATGGACTTTCTGTGTGTTTCCCATATCATGTTGAATTATTTACTGTGGTTTACATTTTGGTATAAGACTCCCACGCTGTTAAGCCTGCTTTGCCTCCACTAATGTTATGTTGGAAATTGTGCAGTTTGTTCCACCACTGATATTACATTTCTGTTGTTGTATTACACTTAAGTAGCAGTTTGCTCATAAGTTAGGCTTATTACTGGTGAACCTTAAAATCATATGCTCATATGGCTTATTTAGGAGTGTTTAATGATTCATCTGCTGAATAATATGCTGAGCATTTTCTGTATAATTGCTTTTCTTTATTTCAGACCACACACACACATTGTACAATGATATAAAGCCCAACAATCTTCATTAAAGAAAGAAAAATCAGATCTCTCTTGCCAAGTGTTTTGATTCTCTAACCAGAATCATAGTCTATAAATCCGCCGTCTCAACCGGCAATCCGTTACACTGTTATTGCCCACGTTATCTTTTGCCAGCTCAGCCTTTACTGCCACCTCCTGCCTCATTCTCACACTCTCCTTATCCACCTCTGTTCCTTTACTGTGAAGCACTCTGTCTAAGGACAACCAACATCACTGACTCCAGCCGCGCAGTCTGTTATCTCAGAACCTGCCGCTGCAGGGCCTGCAACCGAGCTCCCCGCTACAGCCTCAGAAACATCAGTTTCATCATCAGAAACACCACTGTCACAGACCAAACAGCCGGACCCACAGCAGGTGGAGCAGCTTCCAGTGTCTGCCACCTATGCGGGCAGCCTATCTGCTTCTGCCCCACATCTCCACACTCAAAACACTTCATGCTTCCAGAGCTGGCATATAGCAGGGCTGCCAGCTCTCACACAATGAGTGCGCGACACGTTTTTGATTGCCTTCGCATGCTTTCATGCCACACCTCCAATTTCTCATCTTGAAAATGGTGACGTCAGGGGAACAACGCGCACTCCGTGTTTCAGACACAGATGGTGTGTCTCAATTTGCATACTTCCATACTTACACTGTTTTGAGTGCGTAAGTGCCTTCACACTGACAACTGTGGTAAAATGTAGTGCACTGTTAATACCCAGATGGTTTCACTCATTATGGTCAAACAGTTGAGTGTGAAACAATGGACACTTCTCTAAATGAGTGCTATCTTGACTACGTAGCAGGAGGGGAGGGACAGTGGCGGAGGGGTAATAGTGGAACATGGAGGGTACTAGTAAGACATTCATTATATTGAAAACAAGCAGGCAGATACATTAAAAAATCCCCAAACGAGTAAAAAATAAGAAAAGAGTAAAATAAGATGTTGCGATTGTCATTTCCGGTAAGTGCACAATGATTTGAAACAGCATTGCCCTGTCGAAATTTTTCAGTTTTTTAGCCATTTAGAGGTGGAATTGCTGGTGTGTTTTGGATTGTTGTCCTGCTGCAGAAAGCACACTTGAGCTTCAGGTCACAAACTGATGGCTGGATGTTCTCCCTTAGGATTTTCTGGTAGAGAGCAGTAGTCATGGTTCCATTAATTACAGCCAGGGGGGGCAATCATTTTTTCACACAAATAGGTTTGGATAGCTCTTTTCCCTTAATAAATGTAATCATCATTCAAACTGAATTTTGTATTTACTCTGGTTATTGTTGTCTAATAATAAAATTTGTTTGAAGGTAATCTTAAAAATGTGTGTGACAAATATGCAAAAAAAAAAAAAAAAAATGAGGAAGGTGGCAGATACTTTTTCACAGCACTGTATGAATATAAATAGATTCTTGTTTTCTTGTTTGCTCAACCACAAGTTGTTCACTTTTTTTTTTTTTTGCTCGCATTTAATTTTTCCTTAAATTATTATCTGTGTGCTTGCACAATATGTGTTTCTGTGCTCAAAAGTAACCATTGCTCATGCAGGATTGAGGCACAAATAACACAATATTTTTGTGCATGCGCTGGAGATTGGATAACTGTCACAATATCACAATGTCACAATATCCGTTTGACTCTACCAGCAAATTTGGTAAATTTATAAATAATTATTTCCCATCCACGGGGCCTTAATTCTGTAGAGATCTTGTACTGAATAAAAGCAAAATTGACAATTGCAAAGTTGCATATATGTTGCAAGAAAAACCTTTGGAACTTTAAGATGAAAATCTTAACCACAAGAGATAATAATGCCTTGGTGGTGCTGCTTAACACTGATGTTACACATGATGTAAATGCACAGTTGCATCCCTTTCATCTGTCTTCATCTGACTGTACAAAATCCTCAAATATTTCAAAGAAACATCCTTCACTTTGAGGAATTTTGTCCTCAGAAGATATCTCTACGTGTGATCTCAAGGAGGGAGTTTAGAGCAAGGATAAAAGTGGCATCTTAGCTTTTAAAAGGCTTACCAAGCAGTGTAGGCCACAAAATTTCCCTATATAAATTATAGATCTGAACTAGTATCTGTAGCAGACAACTAGATAAATGGATAGATGAATACTGGGGAATAAAGGGACATTACAGCATCCAGTAGCTTATACATGAAACACAAGATATTGTAAAATTCACCCACAGTGACCTTAAGAAGGATGAAGATAAAAAAAAAATATATATATAAAATATAAAAACAGGGCAAAAATTACAAAGAAAAAAGTACCAAGTACAACAGTGCAAAAAAGTACAGAAGTACAAAATACAACTACAAACCAGCAATAATGTCTGGACAATTGTGCAAGGTCAAAGAACCAGAATCTGGCACCAGACACCCATCGCTTCACCAGCTTTATCATCATCATCAGCTTTAACTTTCAGCAATGTTTAATAATTCTTTAGGTCTTAGTCCATGTTTTATTGAGCAGCAGTATTCTATGTAAAGCAGGTACAAGCTTGGGGGTTGCTCCGAGAGTATGAGGTCGGGGACCCTCTACTGAGGGCCATCCGGTCTCTGTACTGTCAGAGTCAGAGTTTGGTCCACATTGCTGGTAGTAAGTCTGACTTGTTCCCAATGGCAACATTAGAGAAGAAGGAACACGAAAAGGTTGAAAAGTACCAAAGGGTTGATAGAACAGCTGGAACAGATGTGGAAGGTCAAGGCGAGCGTGGTCCCCGTGTTAGTAGGAGCACTCAGGGCAGTCCCAAACTGAGAGAGTGGCTCCAACAGATCCCAGGAACAACATCTGAAGCCTCAGTCCAGAAGAGCACAGTCCTAGGAACAGCTAAGATACTGCGCAGAACCCTCAAACTCCCAGGCCTCTGGTAGAAGACCCCAGCTTGAGAATAACACACACACAGATTCTACCCAGGAGGGTGAGAAGGATATATATGTGTGTGTGTGTGTGTTTTCTCAGGAGTACGTGTGCAGTCCTACAGTTGATTCAAAGACCACTAAGAGAAGTAGCACAAGTTTAGTCAAGTTTATTCTTATTCACATTTAAGATTCTCATGGTAGCACATGATTCCACTGTATGTGAGACATCCAGTCTCACAGAAAGAGAACGTTAAAAAAAAAAAAAAAAAAAAAAAAAATCGTAAGACCAGTTTTTAAGATAAATCTGGGATAAAAACCCATATCAGAGTAAACTGCCAGGAAAAAAAGAGAGAAAAAAAAGCAGCATTTAAAACTTTGGGGATTAAAATAAGTGGCATGTGCTTTGTGTATGTGTGTTGTCTCAGGGCAGGCACATTAGCGGTCGAAGTCAAAGCTCAATCTCTGCCAGCGCTACAGGAACAAGAGAGCTGACAATGGCTGAGTTGCACTGTGGTCACTCATGGTCTGTTGAGTTTAAACACGATGTAGATTTACATTAAACTGGATGAGTGACAGAGGCAGAATGATGACGCGAGAGCGAGAGAAGGGACGGGGAGAGAATGAGAAGCTGGCAGAAGGACTACTCTAACTCTAACTAAATGGTTAAAACAGACCAGAGGTACGTTTTAACCACTGAGTGTTTGAACCTGTAGGTATGAATTGCCTCTGTCATTGAGCTATATTCTTACTACAGACAATCTGAGCATTATTTCTACATACACACACTACACATATGCAATCCCAGAGCACTGCATAGTGCACACACTAACTAAAATAGAATTGTGCGTGCACTTTCTCCCCGTCTCCCGAGTCTCCACAGAGCTTGTTGTGTTGCTGGGAATAAAAATACACATAACATGTTTTTGAAGAAGGCTGTGTTGGATAAACCGATGTCCAGAATTGAAGGCCTTTCTGATTGAGGACCTGTAGACATAATTAGCTAGAAACAGAATTGCAATATTCCCTTTTTAAATCTCAATCTCTACATTTCAGTCGTCTGTCCGGGAGAATAACAGCAGTCAGCAAATTCCCCAACTGACACAAACAAAACCACTTGCAGCGCTGTAGTCAGTTCACACATCCACATCTGCGGCATTGTTATGGTAAGTTCAGTTTGGAACCTGGAACACAACAATAAGAACTGGTCTCTTCCCATCTGTATGCCTGTGTTTGTGTGAGAGGGTGAGGTCACTGGTACTGGAGGTAGTTCTTGAGGGTCTGTGGCAGAGGGAGTGTGTTAATGTGATGGATACGCTCTCTGCCCAGAGCCAGTCGAGCTACTCGTCTGCATAGGTCCATGAGGGGCAAGGGCTCAGCTGTGAGAGACAAGAGAGCAGAGACAAGGTTACTATCCAAACACAGAGTATGAGCTTGAAAGTGTGTAAAAATACCTTTTGGATCAGAGTTAGTTTGTTTGTTTCATACTGAGCTTTAAGTGGGCAAAGAGGTCCGGTAAACTCACTCTCGAACCTCAAACACTCTTGCACACCCTCAAACAATTCTGACTGTGGCATAACTCAAGGACCAACAATGTGACTTCTATCTGTGAATGGGCAGACATAAACACTCAGTATGGAATACATGAATTAAACTACAAATTAGTGTAAAAGCAGTGCTTGGACAACTAATTCACTGAGGAGTTTGCTCAGTACATAATGTTAGCAGCATGACAACAGACAACAACAATATGCAATCCCCAATGTCTATTCTCCAAAACCTTAAAATATTTCTACAGAACACTGCAGATATAATGGAGATGATAAACCAAACACAGAAAATGTATATACACTAACAATTCTTATTTGTGGCTGCTGTGTCTCAATGGCTGTGACCATGAACCAAGGGTAGCTTGGATGGGTGCATGGACCAAATCGAATTTCCTCTTTTAGTTGCAGATGTAATTCACTGCAACTCTTAATTGCATGTTAATAGCAAGAGGAAAGAGCAGCAGCAGCTAACAATGTTATATTGTTCACACTAGATACATCATCATTACTGTCAAGGTGCGATGGTGGAATATAACAAATTTATTCCCGCCAATTTTGGAGGAAAATGAGGAGCTTCTCTGGACCGGACAAGAATCGGATAAATACAGATGCAGCTCACATTAAGGTGCTAAATAGAACAGATAGGGACACAAATCTTTATTGCACCGTTACTGTTTCTATTTCAATTGTGATGAGCTTTCGGGTCTTGTTTAGACTATCCCGTTGTTTTCTTTGTGTGCTGTTTCTCTGCTGTGGTTTGAAAAGTGGCGATTCATGTAATCCACCAGTGACCGAGGTAACAAAGTGCAGATAATAGTCATGTGCCTTTTTTAGGAGCCACCATGGTGTTGTGTGGTAAAACGCGGATTCAATTGCAGCCACGCCGACATACAGTGATGTTTACTACCACACTGTACAGCTGATAGTTCATCACAGCAGGTAGAGAAACATTTAATAGGACAATCACGTTGCATCACATCTCCCAGGTTAATACCCTGTCCAGAACATCGACTTATGAGATCAAAATGCACCAGGTAGCGCGATCACATCTGAATTTATCCTATATCTTGTGGCTATCTGAGCTCTGCTCTCCTCAACGAAAGATCCTGACATCATACACTGATGGTGCCCAGAATCTGGTATGAAGGAACCCCCAGAGATGGATGGACTTTCCATTTGGGCCAGACAGCACCCATCAATCAGTTTACCCTTATATCAATTGCTCATCAGCACAGCCCCTGCTACCTATACCCTGTGCATATAGTTTCCATGGTAACCAGTGCCTGTCACAGTACTGGGGGAGTGTATTGTCACATCGTAAGTGCACGGTAGTGGAAGTGCTGTCTGTGTTACTGCTATAGAGAAAAGGCCAGTGAACCTTCATCAAACTTTCAAACTTCAGGATTGTCCTAATGACATAAAGACCACGATGACTCAGAATTTCTTACTTTTAAACTCAGACAAAAGTGAAGTTATCATACTTGGCCCTAAACATATCAGATCATCATTTTCAGATCACATTGCTAACCTGCATGACATTACCTTGGCCTCCAGTTCTACTGTGAGGCCAAGTATCTCATATTAGACAAGTCTAGAAATCAGAAGCATCTAAAGCTAAAAAGCTAGCTAAAAAGGATGCTGAAAAGTTAATTCATGCATTTGTTACCTCTAGACTGGACTACTGCAACTCTCTACTATCAGGCTGTTCCAGTAACTCCATCAAAAACCTTCAGTTAATTCAGAATGCTGCAGCATGAGCACAGGACTGGAAGGACAGGAAGTAGGACCAGAGATCATATTGTATTGGCTGCTCTTCATCGGCTTCCTGTAAAATCCTGCTCGCCTATAAAGCCCTTAATGACCAGGCTCCATCATACCTTAAGGAGATCATAGTTCCTTATTATCCTAATAGATCACTGTGATCACAAACTGCTGGTTTACTTGTGGTTTCTAGAGTCTCTAAGACCAGAACGGGGAGGAAGAACCATCTTTTAGTTAAGCTGCTATAGGATTAGACTGCTGGGGAACTCTGACAACACACTACACCTCTCCTCTCTGTCCCTCTCTCTCACTTCTCGTCTTTATATCAGTATATTACATATTATTAATACTCATCTGCTCCCCCTTGCACACAAGCAGACAAGCAGTCAGACAGGTGCACACACGCACACTTTTTCCACTCTCATCTTACCATACCAAACAATATTCAACTCTCTATTATCTGAAAAAATGTTCTTCAACTGGCCATTTTCACTCAGTTGTCGAACTGAAAACACACTTCCAGTATGTCTCTGGTCATGAGAGCATTTGGAATATGGCGTGACAAAACACAGGAAAAACAACAAACAAAAAACACCAGGAGGCTTTTTGTTTACACGGCAACTGAAGAAATCCAAGAGGGCTGAAAGAAATCTTGAGCAGGAAAAAGTTAGGCCTCATAAATTCAGTTGCTAGTGTTGGATGGATGACTATGTGTTTATCACCACTGTTGTAAAGTAAAAGTTACTCAGACAAAGTTCAATGGGGTTGGACCGAGTAGCTGATGAATCACAGATCTAACTTCACAGTTATATCCACAGATCTTTTGCGGGTACAAAACAATTGCAACATATTAGATACCAATGTGAGCTTACAATATATTGGTGTTTACAAAACAAGCAGTAGTGACTGTTTGATTTGAGAATGTGGAAGAAATTACCATCCACCTACCTACCAAAAAGTTAGCCAAGACCAGGAAAGTGGAGATAATACACGGTAAGAGTTTGAGTTAACACAAAGATAAAAACAAACACATTAAATGGCATTAAATCTTCTCTGAGATTACACACTATACTCTCATGCACGCTCTTTGAACGTGCATGAGACGTGACTTTATTTTAGTACAGCACGCACGCCGGCCGCTTCAACAGGCAGCTGCAGCAAAGTCTTACTGCAAGGGTGGAGGCTACAGGTGATGATGGCACGGAACTCGGACTGAGACAACGCAATGACCTAGTTGACTATGTTGATTACGTAAATTCGCAAACGTGAATAATTTGCGTTGATGTGTCCAGTTAAAAACATAACTGTGTCCAGTACTAGCGCTGGAATGGATGCCCTGGAGCCACAAACAGGAAAAGCTCAGAGTCCTCTAAAGTGTGAGAATATACATAAGTAACTCAGAGGAGATACGCAAGTTAGCAAGATCACTCTACGAAAAACCCTTTACCTCTCCTGCTACAAGTGCAGGGACTAACACCAGGACAAAGGACAAACAATACTTTTCATTTGGAGACTGCCTCTTCAAATTAAATCCATGATCAATCACATGGCTCCAATGCTAAACTCCATGGAAGCAAACTAACTGAGGAAATTATCAGGTCTAATGAGTCATGAATGAAAATGTTGAGAGAATGCAAGAACATAATACTGTTAAGTCATGTATTAGTGCCTCTAATGTTTTTACCCGGGTTAAATGAGCCAAAGGAAAGACTGCTCAACTTACACAACCTATACAGTGGTACTGAAATGTTCTACTTTCATTGACTGGCTTTTGTGTATGTCAGAGTTGAGTCACTTACGATCTAATCCATTGATATAGCGAATAGAAACCTCACAGTGTCCCCACACAGCGCTGACAATGGGATACAGTTTCTTGCCCTTTAGCCCTCTGAAAGCCACTCCAAGATACTGTCCATCTACCATGAAGCTCAGAGTCCCTTCATCCATATCTAGTATTACTGTCAGAGAGCCTGGAAGCACAAAAGACTCATCTGGCTCCAAGAAACAGGGGTATGTGGGTGCCAATGTGGAAATAGGTCGGTTCTTTCCATCGTGGTAGAGTCTGTTTCGACCCAGGTCCCAGCCCCAGGACTCTGAGTCTGAGCCCACCAGAGCCATGTAGCCCACAGAGTGTAAAGGCGCTTCAGCCGTAGCCACGCCCACAACAGCATGAGTGCCTCTCTGTCTCGCTGGCCAGTGAATCCTCCAAACGTGAAGGCCCCTGGTGTAGCCCACCTTGCCTCGGATGCAGTCTGTGCTCTGTGCTACGGGGTGTCGGTGGAATGTCAGCTTGTCATCCTCTTTAACAAAAACATTGAGAGACCGATCATCAGGATTCCAGGCATGGCGAAGTTGAGTCTCGGGACTGGCTGGTGGCATGTCCAGCAGTAAGTCCAGTCTTGGGGGCCGACAGAAATCTGGGCCTCGCAGTTCGCTACGCACTGGATGATATGAGGGCTCCCCACGTATATCCACTGACTTAATGCTGCCTGAGATTTTCTGGCCCATGGCTGGGTTCGTCCAAATGAGGAAGGGTCGGGGGGAGGGAAATGGATAAACCAAGGGTGGTAATGAGGAGGTGGGAGGTGCTGGCGTCACCTCATGGGAGCGGTAGGAAAACAATGGGCCCCGATGTTATTGGACACATGCTCTCTTCAACCAGGGAGAACCAAACTCCTGAAAAACACACAAAACAAAAACATATCACATGGAAAGTCTAAATCTGTTGAAAATTGTGGTTTGTGGCTAATCAGCAGTTACTAATCAGACAAGGCAGTCACTGTATCTCCAGGTTTGGGTCCTGTTCTTTTCTCAAACACGAACTGCAATTAAGTACCAATCACTTGAAATAATTGGGATTTCAGCTTTGACCCAAATAATCATGATTATGAATGATATGATATGCAGGTATACATTATTCTCAAAGAAAGTCCTAAGCTATGTCAAAACATGTAGTTTTTTTGAGAAAAGCCATTTGAAAATCTGCTGTATTGACATTATTCCTTGATGAACAATTCCTTGAATGTTTTCCCCAACTCCCCTATAGTTTCTAAGAAAATGCCTCCACATGACTCTTCCAGGGAAAGTACAGAAAATAATCATCTATGATCTACCCAGGGGAGGTTTGAATCAGACACAAACAGACACGCAGATGCTGTGTGTGTGTGTATGTGGGACAGGTTGAGATCAAAAGCAAGATTTAAACATTTTGAAGTGCAAATTATTAAACCTATGTAGATGGATAGAAATCTAGATGTATAAATAGATACAGTGGGTACAGAAAGTATTCAGAACTCCTTAAAATTTACACTCTGTTATATTGCAGCCATTTGCTAAAATCATTAAAGAGGGGTTTTCCTGATCAATGTGCACACAGAACCCCATTTTGACAGAAAACACAGAAATGTAGACTTTTTTTTTTTTGAAAAATTGAAATATCACATAATTATTCCATACGTATTCAGACCCTTTGCTGTAACACTCATATTTAACCTAGGTGCCAACTGTGGCCAACTATGTTCAATTGGAACAGGCACACACCTGTCTATATAAGACCTTACAGCTCACAGTGCATGTCAGAGCAAATGAGAATCATGAGGTCGAAAGAACTGCCAGAAGAGCTCAGAGACAGAATTGCAAAAAATGGCAAAGCACAGATCTAGCCAAGTTTACAAAAGAATTTCTGCTGCACTTAAGGTTCCCAAGAGCACAGTGGCCTCCATGTTCCTTAAATGGAAGAAGTTTGAGATGACCAGAACTCTTCCTAGGCCAAACTGAGCAATCGGTGAGAAAAGCCTTGGTGAGAGAGAACCCAAAGATCACTGTGGCTGAGAGATGCAGTGTGGAGATGGGAGAAAGTTCTACAAAGTCAAGCATCACTGCAGCTCTCCACCAATCAGGGCTTTATGGCAGAGTTGCCCAATGGAAACCTCTCCTCAGTGCAAGACACGAAAGCCTTGGAGTTTATAGAGTTTGCCAAAAAACACATGACGTACTCCCAGACGATAAGAAATAAGATTCTCTGGTCTGATGAGAACAGGATTGAACTTTTTCCTAAATTCAAGCAGCATGTGTGGAGAAAAGCAGGCACTCCTCATCACCTGTCCAATACAATCTACTGGGCCAAGCAACTGGAAGACAAGGTATTTATTATTTATATAGCACCAGATCATAAAAACATTTATCTCAAGGCACTTTACATAGAAGCCCAACATTTCCACAATGAGGAAACACTTGGCAACAATGAAGGAAAAACGCCACTTTAACAGGAAGAAATTGGGATCATGATGGGCAGAGAGAAATATTTCATATGGAAAAGAAGGAAATTAGTTTCCATTTATGTTACACAGCCTCCTAGATTCACAGCAACCAATGCATCTAATGTATACAGTGACACAGAGAGCAATTTAAAGATAGCAACCAAAGTTAAAGGATGCGTCTGAGTTTGAATACGGGTCTATTCGGGTTTATTATTTCACTCAAAGCACTTTACATTCACACAGCACCTCTGCCAAAATCTTGCGTTTTTTTATTCACATTAATAGGTATTCACACACCAATGGAACAGCCACAGGTATGCAAACCTGAGGAGATGGGAAACAAACCACCAAACCGATTAGTGGCTGAGATGGTAATATGTATGCAAACAGAAAAATGAGCACAACATATACAATTCCTCTGAGCCTTTTCAGTTACTTTTCATACTTAATGAAATACAGAAACAGACTACTGACTAGTTCTTCCATTTTGTAGTGGTGCAGAGTTCATATGCATGCCAGTGGTCAGCTGGCTGTTGCCTGGGGCAAGGTCTAAAGAGCAATGTTTAGCAAAGACATACGGCAATGTGAGGAGACAGACTGCACCAGTCCTTTGAGTCAGTTGTGAGGCATTATGCAACTCTGGTCTGTCCCAGGTGAAATTTGACAGTTGTGAGCTAGACCCTCTAAAACCACTGCTTGTCATTTTTAATACAATGACCTCAGATGGTATTGTGAAAGTCATCTACTAATAGCTGATTCAGAACTTTGATAACCAAAAGCTCCGTTCCATTCAAACAAACAAAAACAAAGTTCTCCACAGCCACATGTGTTGCATTGTTTTCAGTCCGTGCAAGTTGCAGAAGAGAGGCGAGCCAAAGCGGGAAAAAATGAGAAAGAAGAGTTATTTCCACCGAATAAGCTCATTAAATCAGCCTTATAAAATGATTTTGGCTACAAAAATAGAATAAAAAAAATGAGTCATTGTGGATGTCGACTTCCCAGCATGTAAAGCTGCCGTAAACAAATTGTGGTCAAAGGAGGAAATGTGTCCAATATGTTTCAACAGCTGACGCGAATTTGTTTGCCAAAGTAAAGGTAAATACACAGTGACTGGATTGAATTACATCAGTATTTTCCTTACGTAACACTGAATGATTGAACTGGTAGGAAATTAAATGTTAGCGTGTCATTTACAATTAACTGTGTACGAGTATGACACTGGTTCATCTTTCAGTGCAACGTGATGACACGGCATTCACCTTACATACTGTTGGTATGTAAACACAGCATGAGGGTGACGGTCAGACAGTTTCAATGTCAGAGGGATTATTGTCCTTTTTGGTTACTTGACTTTGTTGCTATATATTTTTGTTATGTTGGCTTGTTATGTTGGATAGAAATAAAGGAAACCTTAAGACCTACAAGGAGTGTTTATGTGATTTTACACATTCATAGTGTTGTGAAAACAATTAACGCATAATAATTGTGATAATCGTAATATTGTGATAAATTCTCTGCCGATAATCGTACCAAGGAAATAAATAATCCTAACATCCGTAATACAGCGTCATACAAATTGCAAACATGACAAATTTGGGACATAACATGAAAATGAAAACATCAAACAGTATGGTACAGTTTTACAGGGGCTGTATATATATATATATATATATATATATATATATATATATATTCAGTAGGTTTAAAAGAAATGATGTGAACTAGCAAAACTTCAGCTAACATAACTTTTAAGTTTTTCAGTTCGGACCTCCAGGTTATCCCAAATGTATTTATGAACCAGCGCCACACTGGTTTCATGTAACCACAGTGTAACACAATACTGAACGTCTTCGGTCGTGTTACTGTGCCATCTCACATACACTCATGTGTGCAAAAGAAAGAAAACAGGGGCTGTCACTGAAATGTGGAGGGGAGGCTGACTAGGACAGTGAATGAACAGACTGACCTTCTGACCTGAAAACCCAAAATGGATTTTTTTTAAAAGTATATGACATATACACAATAAAATGTTGGTTGGATGTGCAACGCCTCAGAAGCTTCATAAAAATCTCTCCGAAAGATATTATAGGGTGGGGGTTATAAATGCGTGGTTTTGCACCTATTTGTTATCTTTTCAGACTTAACTGGTGACCTCATTGAGAAATGCAAGCACTTGACATCGATTGGCTGCCACTGTCACTCAAATGAATGTAACTTTGCTGGCTACAGTACAGACTGAACACAGTCAGATCATCTTTTTACAGCTAATCACCTTTGAAAGGGAGGGAATGGAATCAGAGTGGGGGGGGGGCAGTGAGATACATTTAACATCACTAACAACTGTTTTGGAAATAGACCCATTTTCTAACGTACATTTCTAAAAGAATTCCTTCTATGAAAAGGAGATGTTCAGAATTTCTAGCACCTAGTGCATGTTTCAGAATGCTGGCGGAGTAGCGTTCTACAGCAAAGACGAGGTAAAGAAAAGCTGAATTAATTTAATGAATTAAATTTGAAGACATTTTTGTTCACAAGTGAGCTTTTTTGAATGCACACAGAATCGAAGAATAATGAATTTCATTTGTGACATGCTGCAGCTGTGATGTTTTATCTAATTTATTTTAAGAATTTGCTGGGACATGTTGACACCCATGAATGCTGCAGCACTCTGCCAAAAAGATTGTCGGTATGGAACAAGTCAGGGAACAGTCTTGCCAATACAGAAATGGGAATAACACAAACAAGAGTTCAAGAGACAGAAGTGGCCTGCGAAGAGCAACCATTCAGGCAGCTCTCACACGGCAATGTGAAAGCACAAGAGCAACAGAAGAGTGGGAAGACTTGCTCTTTAGTCTGTAGTCCAAAATGAGGTTAGCACACAGTCAACAGCCAGAGAAGTATGGGACAGAGCAAAGACAGTCAAAAAAAGCGTGTGTGTCGGTAAGTGCCGAGTTCCTGCTTGTGACGCAAGTATGGGGAAAACACAGCCTGGCCTCAGTTCCCAGCTAAGTCTGGACAACAGCTGCCAGAGGGAAGGGGAAGACAGGGAAAGAGAGGCAGGGAGAAGGGGACAGCATAGTATGGAGCATGCTCAAAGTTTTTCCTAAGTAGTACAAAACCACCAAATCATTCACACCGTGTCCCTCTGGAACGGTAAAACGTAATGTGGAAACATGCACACATGTAGTTTGACATATGCTAATCAACAGCTCTTGTCCAATGTTCTTTGGAGTTGGAGAAAAGACTTTGAAGTCTGTGTTGTATTCTGTTTTAGCTCCCAATCAAAAAAAAAATGAAACAAATCTGTGCTACATTAGTAGCGGCAGTAGCGGAGAGCCTGGCCAGGCAGCTGATTAACTAAGTGATGGGGCAGAGTAAAGGAAAACGGTGTTTTTGTGTCACTAAAGAGGCTGTACAACACAGCCAGGAACCATACCAGCATAACACTATGTCTGACACATGCAACAGAGCAACTGTGTCCAAAAACTGAAGCAAGCAGACACTGAGGTTGAAAATGATGACACATAACAACTTTTGCTGAAAAAAAAAAAAAAAGGAGCTATGTCAAGCTAAAGTTGCTGTGGCAACGCAGGCAAGTTGCTGCACCACCTTAGCCTAGGGTTGCAGGTAATGTATTTTTTTTCCCCCATAGTGAACAGACATGGATTACTGAACAAAAAATGTACACTTACCACATTCATAATAGATTCTACAACAGCCATTCACACTAAGGGCAGCTGCTGCCTGATCTGTTGATAGAGCAGCAGGAAGATGAATGCCTCACTCAATACACGTCCATGTGTTTGTGGGTGGGTACTCTGCAGTTACTACAAATCACTGTGAGAACACTAATTATGAAAGTCAACTACTGACTTCAACTACTGACACAAAAGTAGACCTATAACTTTACAATGAACTTTGTCAACCGCATTAGTGGGTAATTCCATAATAGACCTATTTGTCTAAATGACTTCCTTCACAAAGACACGTCAAACAGCTAACGATAAGTAGCAGTTTGTCATCTCATTGTCTCAGTTTACCCAACAGGAGAATCTGCTGGCAGTCACATGCTGGGAGCAGTAGCCAAAGCTAACCATCTGGGAGAATTAATGTCTTTCTTTGGCACACATGCATATACACACAAAGTTGCAGTCCAAACACCAAAGTTTAACCTGCTGTAATGACGTCATGTGTGAATGGTGAAGTGTAATCAGTAGGTAAACTAGGCACTCCAAAATGACGAGTAAATGTGCTTTCGTTACAAAAAAAATAATAATAATAGGAGAAAAAAATAAGGCTCACTTACATTACAGTCAAGTATTTACCAAAATGAAATTTAGAGAAATAACGCTAACCCAAATCACCATCACCATCTATACTAATAATTTGGGTTAGCATAGCATAAAATGGCACTGATATGCATTACCCTAAAAAAAAAAAAATCTTGTAACACTGTTTGAATACTTTTAAGTAAAAAAAAAAAAATCTGATCTCAATGTAAACTTTTGATCACAGTAACCAACAAAACAGCTGAACTGTAAATAGTTTTTAGGGAAATATCTTCATCAGGTTTACGGATCGTCTGCTAATAAAAGAGACTTATTAACACTGATACATCTGCTGTGCCTGAATTTAGCTCAGCTGATCTTCTGCTGTGTGTAGCTAGGCCTGTCATGATAACAAATTTTGCTGTGCGATAAACTGTCCCAGAAATCATTGCGACAGACGATAATAAATTGTCGTTTTGAGAGCATTTTCAACTAATGTAATGATAACGGCATAATAATACATGTACAACCTTTCAAAGATTAATAAACTTTAATTTCTAAAGAATATTTAACACTGGAACTGGAAGAAATTTTAAATATCCAAAATAAATAAACAAAACAAGACAACAATAACAAAATAAGCACTTGAATAAAAGCCAAACACAACCAAAAACCATGCGACATACCGGCTCTCCACAGTCATTGGGTTTGAAAATGCTGCGGCATTGTGTGGTACGAGTACATGCTGCCTGATTTATGCCCATCCGTATCCGTAGATACGCAATGATGAGCCCTCTGTGACATTGACGTGCACCTCCAAATTTTTTTGACGGAGAGCACATGGAGACCACAGGGCTCTGATTGGTCCGCTAGAATGACCTTGTTTACGGAATCTCGTTTCACTGGTTGTATTCTTTCCACAACAACATCAACATCACCACGCGTCTCCTCTTTAGTTCTCGTTTTGTTCTCGTTCTTGTTCTAATTCCTACAAATGTCTTCTTTCAGTCTCCATTGTTAGTTGTGTGTGGAAGAACAAGAGCGGACAAACAATCAGCGACAGTTGATAATCGTGACGTATGGAAACGTATCGCCCCCTACTGTTCTGGCCACGTAGTGTATGCTTCACCGACTGCGTAACTCAGCCAAACAAAAGGAGTCAGTAGAGACCGATGCACCGGAGTGAGAGAGAAAAACAAGCATGTAAATGGAAATTATCAAGGCCGGCAAAATTATCGAGCTTATTTTAATTTATCATGCTATTAAATGACTTATTGCTTATCGCGACAGGCCAACTGTAGCCTTCATTCTTGTATATCCTCATGCTTATTAAGTCCTGATGAAATATGTAGCACACACATTGGATCAGTTTCCATGTGCCTTTTAGGTAATCTGAAACCTGTCTGATCGGGTTTCCATGGCAGGGTTTAGAATGTGAGATAACTGAAATCAGTCAATCCGCACATGACTAATAGTCCACTACTATAAAAATCACCTGTTCTTTTTGCTCAGGTCATTATGTAGCCAGTGTTTGCTGGATAAGCAGAAAATCTTCCGCAAATGATAACTGATATTATCTAACTAAATATACCGCTTTGACCAGCTATAGAGTTTTTAAATAAATGCAATGTAGGGGGATGAGCACAGATGGGTGTGGGACTGGTAGCTCACCTCTTAGTCCATCTGGGCACAGGTGCTTTAAGAAAAGCTCATCTCTGCCAAGTCAACAGGGCAGAAGTAACAACATCAAAGTGATGGTTATTTCCTATTGAAAAAAGCAGAAAAGGTTTGATCAGAACGACATTAACATACACACAAGAGCTGTATCATTATAGCCAGAGCATCTTAATGGGTTCCTTCACTTAACAGTCAATCAATTAACAAAATTAAAGGCATAATGCCTTGCATTACACAGCACTAGTGGATGTTTGAATCTAGACAAAATGAATGCCCAGTTAAAAAAAACTCAACATAAAAAAGACAGTGACATAAGGAGGCAAAGAAGGATCAAATAAAGGCCTAAAAAGATAGAGGGGTTGACGTGAGCATGCGCCATCTTGATACTTATTAGATTTTAAAGGAGTCCGAGAACACCTGTTTTCAACGACTGCAAACTGGTCTGGCCCAGGAGCACTTCTAGACGGCCTAATACAAAGGGAAAGGAAAGCTCATGAATATTGAAATGAGCTGCGTGCTGATTGGTCGGTTTCCCCGAAGCTAGAAACCCTGTGTACTGTAGGAAAAGAATTCCAAATTGACAAACAGTGGCTGTATCAGGTATCTAACCGTACATGTTTGAACCAGAGTCAGAAGAAGGTTCAGATATAGAGAAACAACAGCCAGTTCACCAGCGACTGGAAATGAATGTGTCAGAGCAGTAGGTTTTGTCACATAAATTATCTAGTAACTATCTGTAAAGTTAGCTGTATTAACACTAGTGTAACAACTATCCTGCACCCTATGTAGATGTTAGCCTTTTTCTATATTCCTAGCATCTCATCTAAAAGCTCATACAAACCATTTTGACCACAACCAAACACAGCAAGTAAAACTCCACTATTTAATAGAACTAACAGAAACTATTTACTGATACGCTTCTGTCACTGGGTTTTAAAAATGGCACTTCTTTGTTGACTGCGTGATGTACCACCTTGAGTTATAACTAATCACCACCGAGTCAACCTAAAACCCCACCCAAGAACTTTTCCGGGCCGGATGGACTAGCTACCCCTGGGCAGGGACTTTTTTCGGCTCTATAAAGGTTCTTGAGTTTCACCTCACATGAACTGTTCTAGGGTAACTTGGTCTTGGCCAAAGTCACCAAACTGTTGTGGGTGTGCAAGTCATTTAGTCAATGTTGCCAAATCATCATTTGTTTTTCATAGAAGAAAGTATGCATGGCTTGTAATGAAAAAGAATGCACTTCTCCAAATAAATGACAAAGTATCGAGACAAGGCTACCAAGGGCAAATCTTTCTTTTCAAGCTGTACAGGAATTTAACCAGCGGATTCACTCATGTGCTTGAGCGGGCAATTCTGACTCAGGTATATTTCCGGCTCAAGAGGAAGTTCACAGATTAACTCGTGTGTGCTTCACCCCACACTACTGATATGACTGACACAAGTCCCATAGGGAGCCGAAGTCACGTCCATCTACTTCCAGTCCATGGGTCTTATGCTTATAAAAACTATGAACTAGAATCTATGGAGAGAAAAAAAATTGTCTGTTCCTGTTTGAAATTTGCCATGGTTCTCACATATGATTGCTTGTGAATTTTAAAGATAATCTTTGACGTGGAGAGAGGACTGTTTAGTGGCAGGCAGCAAATGTTATTTTAGGTCTTGTGTGAGACCACGTAGCAGACAACGCTCGTCTCGCTAAATTTACATCACCATCAAACTCTGACAGCTAATGTTAGCTTGACAGCTAGCTACGCTAACCTAGGAAAATATCTCACCTGATAAGTTTTATCCACCTACTCCTTATTCTCTCTTCAGCCAGGAAGAAAGGGGGAAAGAAATTGTGACATTACCCATGTTACTATTTGGTTTGTAGGCCAACCAGTTATGTATTTTCAGAAGCATATAAATCAACAATTACACCACAAACATATCCGTGACCCACACTACATATTTAAATTCTTTAATTTAATATTTCTAGCATTTAAATTAAGATACAGCACATGTGCAAATAAAATGGATCAGAAAATAATTTGTCTCTCTTCATTCACTGCAATGTATTTTTTTTTCCAATCTAAAGACCCAGTGGGTCAACCGGCAAGGTTTGTTACTTATGCTCCCTATAGTCGACAAGGATGACTGCACTCTGCAGGAAGTTTTTCGGATCCCTCATTTAAGTGTGGTTATGCAAATGAACTAGGTAAGTTATGCCATTTATTAGCAGCTATACTTGCTACTATGACTGTACTGATCTTGTAATGAGTTTGAAATGATTATAAGAGGTATGTAAGTGACAGGGTTTATAATTTAGTCATGGTGTAGTTAGGACTCAATGGATTTGGGTTAATGAAGACTTTAGATTCATGACTTATTAAATGGATCCAAGTTATTCAATAGAGTTCCAATAAATATCTTATTTGACAATAATTAGATAAAATGTAGTCAGAGAGACACTGTCTGCACCTTTCAATGTCCATTGATTTTTATTTCATTTAGACTTGTCTGCATTTGATGAATTGTTATTAACTTAAAGACAATGATTGTATTTTATTGTTCTTATAGATTCATACTAAACTCACTGCCAAATGTGTATTTCTTTTTGGCACCTCAATGTGCATAAATTAACGTTTTAAGTGTGAGTTGTTTGAAACATTGTTTAATATAAAACAGTTTTGTTCATTAAATAAAATGCTGAAAGTTTTCAGTTTTTTTTCCACCTATTTACCTGATTAATCAGGGAAAAAACTGGTAGATTAATCACCCGACTCTGAATATTATTGGCTGCCAAAAGGTAACCACTTCAGGACAAGTCAGACCTTGTCAGACTTACCTCAAGTTTTGCCAGTTGCATTTCTAATATCAAGCAGACAATAAATATGACTAGCCAAGTGGAAAAGACCTTTCGAGTGAACCTATGCGAGATAAGAAACCCGAAACTGAAACAATTATTCCATCGCTTGGTTGAACAGCAAACAACTAATTTTCAAATAATAACTGAAAGTGTTTCTCAAGCAGAAATTCTAAACATTGTCTGGTTTGGGATTCTTTGTTTCCTTTCTCTCATGTTGTAATGATAATTGGGATTCTGATGACTGGTATCAGCTTTGACTTTATTTTATAGAACAAATGACTAAATCATTGACAGACCACTTGGTCAAAGAACATTTTATTTAAATAGTCCTCATTAAAACAGCATCTATAATGGTTGATAATGACATTCGAACAGTATATTGTTATGCTACTGTGTTTTCTAATTCAATTTCTGATTTAAGGATTTTTATTTTATCAACAGACAACGAGATTTACATCATATTTTGATTTCTATTGACGGGATTGCTTTATTTTTACATGGTGTTGTGATAAAAAGGTGAAAAATCTCCGTTGAAGAAAGCAAAATTAGATTGTGAGTGTTTTTTTTTCCCCATTTTCTTAGGAAACAAACAAACAAAAAAAGAATACAACCTAATTACAATCACTATAATTTCCAACTGGAAACCACCTCTCTGTTATAATTCATGCATGCACACGCACACACACCCCTGATAATAAGGAGGCCATGTGATACCACAATGGTCAAAGATGAAGTGCATAGGTTAACTTCCCATTTCCTAAATATTGGAATGGACCGAATTTCAGCAGTAAAAGGAAGCTAATTAACAATCACACATGATTAAGTCATCACATGGTAAAATGTAGAACCAAACTGCAAACAAGAGCCAGCTCTGTTGTTCTATCTCATCATATGTTGTGGTCCACCAACACAAAACTCTCAGAACATTTGATTTGGACGGTGGCCTGCCAAAGCCCAGGAGGCAGAATCACATGGTGCAATTACAGACAAGACATGTAGCTTCTGAATAGCAGGCAAACTTCAAACCACACGCACCGAATGACGTCACATAGGGCACTTCCTTAGTGTGGCGCTGGGGCACTGGGTTGCCTTGTTTGCTCACCTGGAATCATTTCAGCCTTTTTCTTAGAGCAAAGATTGGGGGAGAAAAAAAAAAAAAAAAAAGAGACCGTTTGCTCCTAACGTTCTCAGCACTTTTCGTGAGACGTAAACAGAAGCGTCTGCCCGGTTTGCAGCAGCAGAAGTTGCCAAATGAGAGCTTGTGAAATTTATTCAAAAGCCTTTGTCGAACTGTTTATGTAAAAATTTGTTGTTTGTTGTTTGTTGATATCTATTTGCTGCAGAACTAATCCTAGCTATTTATGTATGCGGCTAAACAGTTAAGTAGTTTAATTTTAACTGTTTCATTCCTGCATTTTGTGTGTAAACAAACAGTCGGTAAATATTTTCGCTGTAGCTGTAGTTTAGTTTTAGCTGTGAAGCGCGCTACTGACCCGATATTTAATACGAGTTGGGGAAAGGCTCCGTTCTCCTGGCTGGAAAAACAAAAACACAACATGAACACGCGAGGAAAGTTAGAGAAAAGAGTTTTGTGCGACCAAAAAAAAATGGTAGATTCGTCGCCTCTCTTTTACAGTTGTTTTCGACAACATAACGTGAAAGAGAAAATCAGACTTAGCTTACCGTAGGTCACCGGACTGCGGTTGGTGTTTCCAATGAAGGAGGGTTTTGAGAAAAGCGAAGGAAGAAAATCTCTCACCGCGCCAACTTTCCTCTTTCTTCTGTTAAACCACCTAGTCTGACCTCATTGTGACACGTTAGGAAAAGTGTTAGAGACAGAAGCGAAATACACTTCTATGAAGACCACAGTTTAGCAACGCTGACGAAGTACAAAGCTGCCTCAGAACTGCGGGCAGCTTTCTTTGTTCCTCCTGCCCGTAGCCTGTTCCATGGATATTATCACCGTGCGTGTGTCCCTGACAGCCGCTGATTGGCTGGAGCGCCGGGATCAAGAAAAGGTGATAGTTGTAAAGCTGACGGAATAATCAGAAGCTTTTCCGGTCACGACGTCCACTTTAAATAAATCGAAAATGTTATTATTTTCCATTTCGCCTTTTTCTATCTTATAGCTGCGTCAAAATAAATGTAATAATTTCATAGAATATTTTATGAGAGTTTTTTTTGTCGTTGCTTAAAGTTGTCTTTTTACCAAAACGTGGTTAATTTTATGCTTTTATTTTGTGTGTATTTCCTCTACACTTCAGTTTAAATTTCCGCTTTTATCAGGATTGACGCAGGACAGAAGCCACTTCATGCCTTGCATAGTTTTATAGTCAACGTAATCACGTTTATCTACTGTTTTGTATTTAATGCACCAGAAGCACATGCACTTACACAACTATAAGTTTTAAATACGTCAGAATAAAAACTGTTTTTCCCATTTTTTTCCCCAAGTAAAAAAAAAATAAAATAAACTTTTTAATATGTTACCTAAAACAATATAAGCAGCAGATTTATACTATACAAATACTGGAGAGTGATTGACATAATTCAACAGAGGTCCAGCTGATTGGTACTAGTAGTAGTAGTAGTTAGATTACAGAATACATGCCCTAATTTGTAACATATTCTGTTAGATTACTCAATTTGATTAACATATTCTGAATACTTTGGATTACTTCCACATTGTCTTGCTTTTTACAGTGGTATGAATGTGCCAGCCACACCCTGCTTACTTAAACAAGGAAATTCTTGTTTATTCTTCTATACAAACTGACTAAATGAGTTGGGCCTTACTTGAATGTACAGAATATTTACTGTAGAGAAGCAAAGACTAGCGTATGTTCATAATGATTTCTTCATCTATTAAACTGCTGAAAGTGGAAAAAACATTAGACAAACATAGAATATTCTGTTGTAAAGAATTTACTGTTACTGCTACCAACATTTTCTATCACTTAGTTGAAATAAAAAGTTGCACCAGAAGAAAACCTGCATTTTTATTGAATATTTGTCTGATTTAACAGGAAAGGAAACACAAAAATATGACGTGGCTCGATCATATTTTAAACACCTTTAGCTATGTGTTGGTGGATACAGTCTGGGATTAAAATGATGGTCCAAAGTCATTAAAACCAAGGGATTATTTCACTAAGAATATAAGTCAAACATCTCCCCAAGAGATATTTTAAGGTGGTTGAAGTAATATTGATTTTGACCATCTTTTGTTTTCACAACCAAATAGTTAACAATGAAAATAAATGGGGTGGTTGGCCAAAGCTCAATAACCAGTAAAGCTCAAAATATCACTTAACTTTGGCAGTAGCATGTATAAAGAGAGTTTATTAAAATGATTTTTTGTTCAAAACTTACCCAATGTCTTGTTTTCATAGCAAATGGTGATGAAGGGTATTCAAGATGAGCAGATTCATCATTTTCCTGAACAACCAGCTAGGGGTGGGTGGTATAAACAGTAAACATGGCATGCGATATAAATTTGGCCGACAAGCAGTCAGCAGCAACAGCATTGCCTAATTGTGCATGTTTTGCATACTATTGTATATCTGTTCCAAATTTTAAAACCAAAGAAATTAAACTGGTTAACCTGTCTACTGTAAATGCAGCATCTTGTCTGCTCATGTTTTCTGTTACTTACAAATAGTTTAATTGATATGCTACACTTACACATCACTCTGAATATTTTATAGTGCAATAGCCAGAGTGACATGTGAATGACAGAATGATGTAAACCAACAACAAATAATGCAAATCATAGTGAATGTGCTACACTCACAGCGTAGACTATGAAATGATCAAACGCCTTGTGCAGTGGTGGTGTGTCTGTGTGTGTGTGGGTCAGTGACACCGCACCCTCCATTAGAGAAAGGACTTGCACCCAAGAAGGTTGAACCAAAGCTACACCTCCTCACCAGAGATGATGATGTGGAACATTTCTTGACCACCTTTGAAAGAATGTCTGCAGTCTGTCAGTGGCCACAGTCTACATGGGCCATCTGACTGGTTCCCCTGCTCACCCGGAAAGCCTGCGGCGCTTTTGTGGCCATGGACATGGATGATACAGAGGACTACAGGAAGGTAACAGAGGCCATCTTGAGAAAATATTACATCAATACAGAAACCTACAGACAGGCACAGACTGCGACTAGTGGCTTCCTTATTTGTTGTTTGCATACAGAGAAGTGCCCCAGGTGACCACAGATTTCTCCCCATTCAAACTCATGTGTGGACAGCAAGTGAGGGCGTCTCTGAATCTGATGAAGGAGATATGGGAGGGCCCAAAGGATGAACAGAAAGCATCATACAGTATGCAGTCCAGATGAGGAGGCACCTGATGATGATGAAATCATTGGCTCAAGAGAACATGAAGAGGACACAAAGAATCCAAAAGACCTGGTATGACAGGAAGGCCAGGGAGAGATCTTTTGAGCCAGGACAGCACGTGCTCTTGTTGTTGCTGTAACAAGAAAGCAAGCTGTTGACCAAATGGCAGTACGAGTGGGTACTCAGACCACTTCCCGAGGTGGTCTGAGTACCCACTGGTTCGGTTAGCTTTAAAGGGGTTTGAGTGCGCTTAGAATGTTCACATATGGGCTAAAAATGCTCAGTTATCGATCTGAGTTTGCTTTAAAGGCTGAAGTGGACCAAGTGTGAAAACACCTTGAGACCAGCGTTTCTGGCACCTTCCTACCAACACATACCGTGAGCCTCAGCCGCCTCCCCCAACAGGTTGGTGGTGAGTCACGTAATGCTATTTCAACTACAACTTTACATCAGACAACCCGCTGAATTTAAGCATACTAAGAGGAGGAAGAGACACTAACTAGGATTCCCTCAGTAGCAGCAAGTGGAGAGGGAAGAGCCCAGCGCTGAATCCCTGTCCGAAGGGCAGGCGTGGATTTCCCACGCCTGCCCATCGGACGGGAAATGGCCCGAGTAATGGCACCCGTTAGTCATAAACAGTAAACCTACGTAGATAACATTTCAGCAGCATGTTTCATGTTTAAAGGCAGGGGCAAGATGACTTTAGACTGTGATCTCTCTGCTGACAGTAACTAGTTGTTTTTGGAGTGAGTTTACCATCACACAATGCATTGTGGGGGAAGGGGGGATCATTGTAAACTGCTATTGAAACTACCTACTTTTTCATATCATATTCTGTTTTGAGATACCCCACAAAACAAAATACGATGGATGATTGTTCACATGTTTATTTCCAAAAAGGAAAAATCGCAGAAATTCTTTGGAAAATTAATTGTGCAATGTCTGAGAAAATTCTTTATGACCTTTCCAGATTTAGACATAGTTATTTGCCTCTGAGATCATCTGTCTGACGGGGGATTTAGGCATGTGTTAAAGTCTCTTCCAATTATCAAATAGTGAGGCTCAAGGTCTGGAATGGACAAAAGCAACAAAAAAAACCCTCGTCAACATAATTAGAAGCAAAAACACTGGCATGTTATCGTAACTAGAACTTTATTTAGCACTACAGGAGTGCTAAATAAAGTTCTAGTTACGATAACATATCTCCCATTTTTATCAGCAATGACATCTGAGGCAGTGAATGTAACATTACTATGCATAAGGCACTGTGTCCTACGCCTGACTCCTGGGTTGGGTGCAGAGTCTTTCTGTGTTGAGTTTGCATGTTTTCCCTGTGTCTGTGTGGTTTTCCTCTGGGAGCTACGGTTTCCTCTCACCGCCAGAAACATGCATGCATCAGGGGATAGGTGAACTGAGCATGCTAATTTGCCCGTAGGTGTGGGCGTGACTGAATGGCTGTTTGTCTATATGTGTGGCCCTGCGACAAGCTGGCAACCATTCAGGGTGTACCCTGCCTTCACAGGTAAGCAGCTGGGATAGGCTTTAGTCCCCCCGACCCAAAGTGCAGGATAAAAGAGTAGAAAATGGATGGATACTGTGCATAATGATGGCAGTCCCTTTGGCTCTGTTATTGAAAAGAGAGTGGAAATTCTGAGGAACCCACCTCTCTTTCAGTTTTCCTCAGAGTTTGTGATAAGTTTCCTGGAAAAATGCAATCTGCATATGTAAGCTATTCGAATGTGCCAAAACCTTACTGAGCTTACTGGGAACTTACTACTTAACACTCCAACTAGCAAAATTAATGCAGGTTCCCATATTTTCTGAGAGAACATGTAGTAGAACATGTATTCAGAGAGAACTCAGGAACTTTCTCACGTGAAAAAGGAGTCTCCAAGTCAATGTCTCAGCCCCGAGAACTTCTTGACTCTGTGGTGATTGGTTGTAACTCAAGGCTGTATGTGACACAATCAACAAAGAAGCGCCATTTTTAAAATCCAGCAGCAGAAGCATATCGATAAAATTTCTATAAATAATATTGAAGAAGTGAACAAACCAACACAGTCGAAACGGTCACAAAATAATTGCAGGATTTCCCATATAATGATCAATGTGTGGCGGCCTTCACATAATCAACACTAGCTGCTACAATTTTTTTTTCCCCAACATGAAACACACACACCACATAGACTGCAGCGTATAGTTTATTAGTAATAACACAATGAAATGATTGCAGAGAAGACGGTCAGCGAAGTCAGCCAACCCGTCAGTGATCAGGGGTCTTACCCTCAGTGAAGACACATAGGCTACAAGGGCTGAGTGAGAGGATATTCCTGAAAAGTTATCCGCCCCTAAATTTTCCCCGGAACTTACCTGGAGGCAATGCAGCTATATATACTGAAATGTATGAAATGTCCAGATGAAACTGTTCAAGGATTTTGCATGTTGTATGCATGTTGACAACTACATCTGTAAAATCCACTTTTTTCTTTTGTACCAATATATTTGAATTCTGTGTGAGAGCAACAAAAAAAAAAAAAATTGAGAATTTCACCATTCTTTTCAATCGTTTTCATTGGCATCCTGAGAAAACTGTTTCTACTTTATGTACTTTATAGTTTTACAAAACAGGTTTAACAGAATGCAGAGACTAAGCTCACAGTCGGCTCATTAGTGATAACATTGAAGAAAACCAAAGTGTGTCAAGAGAAGGCAACAATTTATTTCAAGAGATAAAAACAAAACACTGTTTGCAGCTATTCTTTTGAGGGCACACATACTCCTGTGGTCTCTTGCACACAAAACATAAGACATATGAATGACATACCATTGTCACTTAAGCAAGCATTTACCCAAAACACATACACGCACACACACTGGCACACAATGCATATGTGGATGCAGTCTACAATGCATCATCTTACACTTAACAGACACTGACACAAGTTAGAAATGCATAGAAATGTACAGTTTAATAAGGGTCAGTTCACCCAAAAAACAATAAAAACAATTATTCACCTCCAGCATTTTTTAATTATCAGCCACCACCTTAATATAACAGAGTTGAAAGGAATTTTGTACCAAAAAAATTCCGTTCACTTCACTTTTCTGATGCAGATATCTCTTAACCTGGAAGTGAAAAGCCAATACTATCTGCATGGCCAAATGCCACTAAAGGTGCAAGAGAAACTGTGTTTTTAATGTTATTTTGTGAAGTGACCCTTTAATCACATTATGTGCAATCAGCTCACACCAGTGTCCTAATTTAACCCCACCGGAGTAGCCAGCACCATGATACACAAATGTCCAATCACTACTAGCAGCAACGGGGTCACATGTCATTACTAGAGGTCAACCAATTCATTGGTTGGCCGATAACATCGGCTGATTTTTGGCATTTTTTAATCTATCATTTTTAACAACGCCAATTAATTGTTATTGATGCAGTGGAACGTGCGCAGCTGCTGCATGTGAAGGACTCAAGACAAAAAATTTTTGCATTCCAGAACTCTCCTGGGAGAAAACAGTAAGTCTTCAATTCTGGTCTTAGTCCTAGGCATATATTTACGTTTTGCGGAAACTATTAAGTCCTGCATCAGCTACTAAAAGAAAAGACGAAGCATTAACTGGTGGGGAATTGAAATTCTAATAGCGAGCCTACAACCACCTGTAGCTTATACGTAATATTATTAATGGGTAGTGGGAGTCAGAGTCACTGTTTGTGTGGTAGTGCAGGAACGAGATCTCACAGACACTGCAGCTTGAGCAAGGGCTGCGTTACTCCACCCCACTCGGAGCCACAGAAGTTTAGAAGCACGATTTAGTACAATGTTTTCTCAGTGCAACGTGTTTGCAGTTGATTATAAAGATTCTAAATAATCAGATATCTCAATGAAGAGTACATGAATTTGTGCAGTTAGTTTCCTCATCAAACCTGCCTATCATGTCACGAATAATTGTCCTTTTATACAAGGCTGCTGAACACAACGTTATTTTTTTTTTTTTTTTTGATTACTAGATTGTGTGCATTTGGTCTGTGCAATCTCTTGTAACAAAAACATGTTAGTTAAAGATTTTGGTTTTTATACACCAGTAGCCTAAGCCTACTACTCGTCATACCATCACACTTTTTTTTCCCCAAATATATTAGAGGAACTGTTTTTAATATACAAGGGATTATTAACTGGATTTAAGATGAATGAACTACTAAAAATAGCTACTAAACACATGTGATTCTTCTGTTTTAGTATTGACTGAAAAAACCTAGCCTTTCCTGGTCAACAGCAGGAAAGGCCAGGTGCAGAATCTGCAACAGACTTGGGAGCTATGGGAGTTATTCACTTAGTTGGTTATTTACTGACTTTTTCTATATAAAAATAAGTAGAGTAAAGAGAAGAAAGTTCTGTTTGTTCTTAAATGTTCTTCAAACCAAATGGAAACAAATGTTGCTACTGTGTGCATTACTATTATTGATAACATATATTTTTTGTTTTTTTGGTCTGTTTTTGTTTTTTTTTTTTATTCATATTTTAAGAGTTGCATTTGTTATCCATTTTCAATAAATGATGTTGACTTCAGAATTTTTTTGCATCCGTTGTTATTAGTGTGCCATTTTTAACCATGCGAATAGAGATCAGCAGACATCGGCCATCAGCTGACCTGACGTCTAAAACATTGGCATCGGCATGGAAAAACTCATATCGGTCGACCTCTAGTCACTACATCAACATGTGCGCAAATGGCACTGCCTCCAAGCGTAAATATATCTCTAATAAGATTTGCACAGTGATGTTAATTAAATACATCCTTCGTGTGTGCCATAAAACTGTTCCAGTAAGAATAAAGTCACTAATTTCAGGGAAGAAAAGCATTTGGGGACACACACTTAATATTCTTCTGCAATCTCAAGTACAATGACACTGACAAGGTGATAGCTGAGCTGTAAACTATACCAAAATGCTGTTACTGCTGCACACCAGCACTCTGACCTATCAAGCAGTTAAGTGCCTGAATAAATCATTAATACAAGTTAACATCCACTGGATAATAATTACAGCTCTGTGGGCGAAGCTAAACCTCTTTTTTAATATGCTGCTAGTGGTGGGCACAATTATCAACAGGCCTGGTTCTTGTGTCATGTGATCGCTGAAGGAGAGTTAATTGAGAGTTAAAGATGGCTTCTCGGACAAATAAGGTCAAGGTAAAACACTGATTTTGACACTTGTACAGTTAGAAACATGACATAAAAACCCTTGAAAAAAACAAAAAAAAAAAAAACATTGAAAACATTCCAAGCATTACTCACAACACTGACAGACAAAAGAAGCCTTTTTTTTTACCAGTTGAAATGCAATAATATTGTTTCCTCTACCAATATTTCTGTACATGTCTGTATCATTAATGTGCGCTTATGAAGAGCATATTCCTGGCTTTCTTCACACTAGTTTTAAACTGTTTTTTCAGCGTAAACTCAAGAGGATTGTCCTCGCTTGAAAAACTAGCCTTGATTTCTCCAAACAAAAGAAAAACATGAGATTCTAGACAAAGACATTGAAAAGTGCTATGGCAAGAGCCTTGTTTGAGAGGAAGGTAACGAACCAAATAGGATGTGCCAAGTGTCCTAAAATACACTTTGCCATGACTGGTCAGACAAATGCAACACAATCATTTGAGAAGGTCTTTTATATATACAATTTGTTAATTATATTAGGTTTTTAATTCACAATATGAGTCAGTGGTATACTTTCTTAGTTTCATTAATATTATTCCTCCATTTTTATTCATCTTCCAGTAGTAGAATACTGGATTATATTCTAGTTTCATTTTTTCACCATCTATCTTGCGATCACTCTCCTCATGACTAACATACACATGTACAAGATCACAAGATGATGTTACCATGCTGACTTCACTCCGCTCTGAGAGCGGATGTAGTGTAAAGAGCCCTAGAAGCATGTTTGTACCTGCTTTATAGGAGTGTGTCTCATGATATGTAGATTCACCCGAGGTCACCTGAAATCACACAATCCCAGTGTACAACTACGTGTCTCTGTTCTGTTTTAACATGTTAATCACAGCAGCACCTCCAGCAGGCATTGTGCATCTTAGTCTTACATCACATCTTCACACAAGGCACATCACTAATTCACCTCCCTCCTGTCTTGCACCTGTTCTCCTGGTTATCACAAACTTCTGAACAACTATCAACTATCTTACTATTCTAGGACTCGGGATGCTGCGAATCCCATGCGATACTAATAAATATTTTATAAACTAATCATCAGCATGGGAACAAAGTCTACTGCTGAAGAGGGTCTTGTGTTCACTATGTAAGGATTGGACTTACTGTATTTAACTTTATTAGTTCTATTAGAGGCAGAATATAACTCTGTATTTTAGATTCTTTCTGTAGCACTCTCAATCTTAGCTTGCACAAGCAATGTATATAACCAAAGGGAGAAAGGATTTATTCAAAATAAAAACAAGGAACGTGTTTCTTTGCCCCAGCTGAAACCAGATCTCCAAATCAATGCAAGGATTTTGTTGATCCTCCTTTGGCTATAAAACAAAATTCCTATCTTATTTTGTAACAACTGCAAACATCACTGAGACAAAGGTCATCACCTCTGTCCTCTTCTAGTGAGTGGGTTGCTGTGCAAACTGGTGTCCAGTTGTTTTCTTTTCTCCATCTCCAATTAGGGGCAGAGTAACACATATCGTCTAGACGTGAGGAAAGTCTTTAACCGTTCAGGAGGTAGACCACAAGCTCATAGGTGCACATCATTATGGCGGTGTTGGGGATCTGTCGTACCAGGTGTGTGGTGAGGCCGCGGTACAGTGCACGGTAGCCCTCCTCTTTGGGCACAGTTGTTAGAGTCTGGAAGAAAGAGCGATACTTGGTACCCTCCTCGCGTAGCCTGGTGCGGATTACTTCTGCAAACGAGAAGAGGGGAAAAAGAAGAAGGTTAAAAAGGATAAGTAAATCAGCCTACGTGGATTTATTAGTGATGTGACTCTCACCATGAGGATAAGCGATAGTAGTAGCACAGGTCTTGGAGGTGGCAGCAGCAAGCATCATCCCCAAAAAATCAGAAGGATCTTTGGACATCTCCTCATCCTCATCCATGTTTTGCGGTGCTTTGGCCTCTAAGAGGCGTCGTTTGATGTTTTCATAAATCACAAAGTGGATCACAGTCTCTGAGATGCCAGCATAGGATGCCGTCATTCCCTTATAGAAGCCTCGCAGTCCGTCCTTCTTATACACTCGCCGCATACACTCCAATGCACTCATCCTGCACTCACCTCGATTCCTGAGCACAAACAAGCAGACAAACAAACAAAAAAGACACTGCTAAATGCCACTGACAGTTATCACTGGCCCAATGTTGAAACTACAGCAGACTATGACGGGGCACTACAGTCTCGTCAATGTATGGGAAACACTACCTGAAGCAATTTGAATAAGGGAATAAGGGCGAGGGATTGCTCTCTCCATGTTCAGCTACCGTCTCTCCTTTCTCTGTCTCTCCTCTCTGACCGACTGCAGGTAAGTGACAGTTTTGTGTGGATAATAACCGGCTTTCGTGTCAGAGGTCAGCACAAAAATGGCCCAAAATGCATTTTTTTGTTATCGGCCAAAAGACTTTTATCACTGAAACAACACAGCCAAAACAGGATGTTGTGATGCTGCAAGCAAAAACCGTGGCCAGCACAGGCTTGTCCAGAAAGGCCAACATGTCTGTGGTGTGGATGTATTTCAATATATCTGAGAAAGACCCACGGATAGTGATTTGCAAAATATATAATGCTGAAATTTCAAGAGGTGGTGCTTCTTCTGCAAAGAATTTCTCCACATCAGGTTTAATTTATCACCTGAAATCCAAACATCCCGATCGCTATGCTGAATATGAGAGGAATGTGGCACAGAAAAGTCCCACTCCATTTGTGGCGGACACTTTTGAAAAGGCAAGGAAGTTTCCCAGTGATGGTGCCAAGGCATAACACAAAAGATTACAGAATTCATTTCCTGAGATGATCACCCGTTCTTTGCCGTAGATGATGTGGGATTTCATAAGCTGATCGAGCACATTGAGCCCCATAATGCCATGCTGAGCATCACCGCTGCCTTCTTCTGCACTTTGTCCACCACCTGGTTGGCCAAAAGCTGTTTGTCAGTCTGGAAGGTTAAGTCCCAAAGAACCTTGGCTCTGCTGTTCTCAGCCACCTTCTGTGGCACGTCCCATTGGGATTTGGGTTCTTCTATTCCATACTGGGTACAGATGGTCCTGTACACTATTCCAGCTACCTGATTGTGCCTCTCAATGTGCGCTGACCCGGCTAGCATCTCCTGCTACTATGTGCTGGACTGTCCGCAGGGCATCTTTCCAATTATATATATTTTACAATTTAAAATTTTATATATATATATATATATATATATATAGAGAGAGAGAGAGAGAGAGAGAGATATATATATAGATATATAGACAGAGAGAGAGAGAGAGATAGATAGATAGATAGATAGATAGAAGATATATATATATATATATATATATATATATATATATATATTCATATTATGAGTTAGGAAGGATAATTTTCAGTCATTCTCAAAACAGACAAAATATGAAATATTCCCACTGTAGTGTCATGTTTACCTTGCATCCAGCTGTAGACGGGTCTTTATAAGCCATATTGGATTAGTTGCTGTGATGGCTGTAAAACCTGCAGAGAAAAACAACGCCACAATTACATTTTATTCAAAATCCAGAAAAGTTCTGACAAAAATATCTTTTTAGTAAAGCTGCACTTATGTTGAGTAAATGAAAGCAATGTAATTATGTTGTTTTAACAATTCACATTCACATGGACAGTTTAGAGAGAGAGAGAAAGCCAGCCAGCTTTAAAATAACAATGGCCGAGAGTAGAGGTGTCAAACCTATTCAACAAAGGGCCGTGTGGCTGCAGGTTTTTATTCCAACCAAGCAGCAGCACCAGACTTGACTCATTTAATTAACTGTTCTCAGTCTTCACATAGTTGATTGGTCAAACTGTGTTCTCTGGACTGGTTGGAACAAAAACCTGCAGCCACGCAGGCCTTTGTGGAATAGTTTGACTTAGATGATGAGAGAGGAGGGAAATGTGCGGAAGAACAAAGAGAAAGAACAAACAAGCGGTTAACAAAAAAAAAAAAAAACCAATCTGTGGTGAGTACTCACAAAGACCAAAATAACTGCAGGTAGAGATTCCAGTCTAACAACAAGGGACTGTATTGGAGCTTAGTGTGATTATCAAAATGATTTGATGATTTCTTAAGACTCATTTATGCTCCCTTTACATACGTATGTATGTCTGTTTCTATTCTATACATTGTCAAACGTCAGGGCCTTTATACTCCCCATGTGTACTTTACGTTTGCATGGTTGTTTAGCAATGCATCCACTAGAGGGAGTACAGAGTTCAGAGCTCCAACATAAGTTTCAAACAATAACAAACATGGTGACAGTGAAGGAGATCACAGTGCACATTGTAAGAAAGAGATAAAAAGACAAAGCACAGTAGACGGTGGTGGTCTGTGTGGCCGTTAAATAAATCACAACATGTGGATGGAGATTTCTGTTGTCTTCTTCTCTCTGAGCTTCCTCTCGCTGGTCGTACTTGAGCGAGACTGTGCAACACTGCCCCAACGATTTCTGGTGCTGCTACTCTGTTTGCTGCGTATTGCTACGGATCAGTAACCTCTCTGACAAAATTATGCACATAATGAACACAGAAGACAGATGAAATGCTCCGGCCATATGTGTGCCCTGCATAGAGCATAAATGGGCCTTTAAATGTACCATGTGACCCTTTAGAAGAGCCTGCTCCCTAAGTTGAGAACTAAATTAGTTAACTTTATGTGTTTTTCCAACTCGATCAGCTGTAAAATACTACTTACACACTGATACATCACCATAGAGAGTAGAAGTGAAATCAGAAATTACATGAAATCCTTTTTAAATTCTCACTGTCACTATAGAACACTACAGTATGTTGCTGCATGGCTTGCCTTTGTGTGTGTGTGTGTGTAAACAATCTTAATTAAATACTATTTTTATACTTTATTTAAGTATAAAAATAGTAAGTATAAAAACATTTTTTTTTACTTAAATTAGTTTCCTATAACAAAACATGTTTCCCATACACCCTACATGTTTGTTTAACAGGTGAAATGTACAACAGGAATCATCCATAATATAACGTTCTGCTGGGAAACCTCGGGTCTTGACATCCATCTGAAGGTGACATAAAAATACATAAATAAATAAAAACTAGACCAAAATACACACACCCTTGGCGATGGCACTCTCTGACAGCAGCCCCAGTATGTGACAAAGAGCACAAGGTGTTGACTGAGCCTCTAAGAAAATGGGCCAGATCCAGACCACAGGAAGGGTCTGATGTCTCCGCAATAAGATGCAGGTGGTTTTAATGTTGTAGCTGATTGTTGCATTTCTAATCATTGAAATATACTTAATTCTCTTTTTACTAGGATAGTTTTACATTAGAGTACGTGTACTTTTATTTGGATATACAGAGACATTAAAAAATCTAATGTTATCAACATTTTAACCAGCCATGACAGAGGTCAGCTCTAGCCCTGCTCTGTACACTACACATCAGGGTACAGACCAGTACAATGTTCTCAGATTCAGATGTAAACTTGCACATGCACTTACAATGGCACTTATAGAAGTAGAAACAGAAGAATGTCAACTGAGACAGTGCAGATTAATCACAGCTTGGTCACAGACATACTGACAAATGCTGACCTTGTATGAGTTGTTGAAAAATCTCATGTCAGGAGAGTACATTGAGCTGGGCAAACTTTGGATTATACTTTTGAAGGAAACACTTTGGAGAAACTTTTAAATACTTTTTAAATACTTTTATTCCACTACTTTTAAAGTGCTGCAGTTTGCTGGTTTAGCAGCACAAAGAGCAGAGCGAGTCTGGCACAACTTTTGGATTTTAACCTACTTCAGATTTTAACCCGGACTAAGAGGCTGTCAACCCAAACTGAATGATAGGGCAAGCAGGACAGACACAACCCGGTACAATCTGTAAACTGCAAGGAGTGTAAGCAGCTAAATCAAATGATCAAAGGCCAGCAGGATGGCTATTAAGACAGCACCTTTGCCCCATCCACAACCTCTAAACTCTCTGTACAACAGGTAAGAGCCACTGACTACACCCAGGAGAACAAATGACACTGGTAGTGTAAAAGAAAAGGCTAAAAGAAGAATGAACCCCAAACCTAATGCTGCAAACAGGGACATTAACATAAAAACTTATCACAGAGCTGCTGTTAAGACTGCTAAACCTACACCTGACCCAGATACTCTTTTGACTGGAGATGCTATGACGAAGCATGTAAAACTGGCCAAAATAGAAAATCTGTGTCTAGACACAGATTTTCTAAACACATCTGTCAAGGAACAGAAAACTACTGCCAACCATCACCACCACACTGAAGATCATCATCCACACTGGATCCTTTGACATTGTGTGTAAGAAAACTGGTACTGAGGATCATTTTCAGTCTGATGGTTTGCACCCAAACCGCAAAGGGACCAGACTACTTGGAGCCAACCTGCGTCATGCTGTTGAGACACAGCATCTACACAAATATCTCTGGATAAACACGAAGGACAGCACAGATACTACAGTCACCACCCGCACCCCCCACCCCTCCACCCCAAGGAGGGAGACACGGCAACTCCCCACAAGGCAAACAGCAAACAGTAGAGGAAGCCTGACATACCACGACCCCTCTTCTTGTCAGACAACCAGCAATGAGGAGGACAGCAGCCACAGTGGCACCCCCTCAACAGTACTTGTCCCTCTACTGCACATTACAGAAGGGGTTAAAATGACTGTCACTGGCATCACCAACAACTTCAGACACCTGGCTGAGCAATACACAGAGGATAGCGGTTGAACCGGGGACCCAAGAACCCTTCCCCCTGCAAATACCATCACCGATTAAGCAGTTTGTTGATACAGCCAAACAGAAGCTTGATGAACTTGACAAATTACTTGTCAAAACAAAAAACGGAGATAGGACCTCACTAAACATACCGGCAATCTTAAATAGCTTGTCCTCCAAACTACAGTTTTTATCAGTCTGACAGACAAAACATCTTCTCCTCACAACTTGTTTTGAAAGTCATTGAACTGGGTGAATTCACTTGTTACATTATATCGACCACCAGAACACTCACCAGTCTTTATACAGGAGTTCTCTGAACTGATCTCACTCCATGTTACTGGTTATGATAATGTGATTCTAAACGGACACCTGAACATTCACTTTAATAAGACAAATGATTTCAAAACTATAGAGATCACAAACCTACTAAACAGCTTTGCACTCACTCAACATGTACTTGGTCCGACTCATCAACATAGTAATACCCTAGACTTAGTGATAACAACTAAGTTAAACATCAGCAATATCACAGTGACTGAATTGCCTCTGTGACCATCACTGTGTGTGCTTTGATGCTGAGATAACCTTAACTAGAACTAAAAAAGTCCTGGTCCAAAGGAGGATTTTAGACGATAAAGCTGAAGCTGCATTTTCTGATCTTATGAGATCATTCAAGCCATACAGTCATGGCTGCTCTCTAAACAACATAGTAGCAAATCTTAATGGTACACTGTCATCTGTGTTAAACAGTCACCCCAATAAAGTCACCCCAATGGATGAGCAATAATTTCTTGAAATTAAATGAGGATAAAACTGAGATCCTCTTTGTCTTCCCCTAAAACAAAAAGACAATCGCTGCTCAATAATCTGAGGAAGTTAACTGAGTGAATAGAACCTGAGGTCACAATCTTGATGTCATTTTAGATCCTGATCTCAGCTTTAGTTCACACATCACCAAAGTGACAAAAACATCATTTTAATACCTCAGAATCATAGCAAAAGCACAGCCAAAAAGCTAATTTATGCCTTCATCTCAAGCAGACTAGATTACTGCAATGCACTTTTTACTGGCCTTTCAAAAAAAAGCCACTGACAGACTTCAGCTCATCTGAAACGCTGCAGCAGAAAAAGTGAGGGAAACAGAAGACTTTTGTGTGTACACAGAAGGTATTACAGTTTGAAGTAATTAAAAAGTCCTTCAAATCAAACAAATCATACACAACACAAACTAGTTCTGCCACTGCTTGTGTTCAACTTGTAAAGACAAACTATAGCATTTTCAGACCTACAGGCCTAACAATGCTATTCATCCAACCAGATGAGCACTGAATCAGAGCAGTTTATATACTCAGTGTGTTCACTAAATTTGATGTTAAATAGAAATGGGATGGATAACACTATGTTACTTCAGATATATAATTACCTGCCATTCCAGCTGACACCATATGTACCTGTGTGGAGTCAGGTTCCAACACACCGTTCAGTTTCTCTTTGGCAGTAGAGTAAGCAGCAAAGTAGATTGCTCTGTTTGAGGTGAAAGAAAATAAAGGTCATTATGTGCTATGCTTTTAACAGGCAAAACAATTTCTATAGGAAATGTAGAGCTAATTGGTCTCAGTCTGCTATGTACCTCCAGTGTAGCTTATTAATTACACAAGTAAACATACACTAAACAATACTATCATCATGTCAGTTTCAGCTTAATGAGCCGTCTCAGTAAATCAGCCTGGTTAAACAACAAGGCTATTTATTATAAAAGCACATCTTCATTTGTTTTCTCTAATTAAGAAGCTCAAAAAGGTCACGACCATATTGATGTTTAAATACATATCACTCTTCCTTTTTACTCCTCTACCAACAATAGCACAGTATACTACACTGTCTGGCTGAGCTATAAAATTAGTCATTAGTCACATTATTTAACAGTGTTCGTCTATGTGGTCATCTTTGAATCTGTATCACTACTCACAAGGCCTTGTTGTTTTCATTTCCACTGATCTGCACTCGTTAATTCAGGTAGGAACTTAACTAAACACTAAAAAATGCCTAGCGCGGGCACCAGCACAGCCATTAGTCACCACTTTGCTCCCATCATTACCACCAAGGGTAAATTGAGAGCATGATGGTTGTATGTAACTACCAAATTGCAGTCAGAGTACTGCAAGTGCAATGCTGTTCCCAAAATGTGGCTGTCGTTGCCATGTTTCCAAAAGGGCACATCACCATCCAGTGAGCAGACAGAGACTGCTGAGAAAGCCATGAAGATGCAGAGGAGCTAAATGGTTGTTGATGTCTAGATTTAAACACTAGTAGAAATCCTTCTATTATATTGTATTAATCTGCAGAGCAATAATAACACTAAATTAGCAAGATTCTTTCCAATCATCGTTTAGTTGAAGATATTCACTATTTCTTGAATATCATTGAATTATCTTGACAATGGCACCGTTAGTAGCATTAAGAGCTCTATCGTTCCCATCAACATGATACACTATGTTAAGAATATAATAAAGCTGACAGGAGGGGGGCGGTTACCTGGAGGGGGCCACGCCAACCAAGTTTGGCCCCAAACCTCTGAAGAGTGAACGAGGTCCTTCTTTTTCCAATATCAATCTGAGAATGAAACACACAGACAAAAATATATTATGTTACAATTCTTCCATCTGGGAGCTGTAGATGCCTTCTCATCCGATTTCTGATTATCTAAAGTACAGTGCAAAAGTATCTGGTGACACTATTCATATGTGTGAGGGTTTATATGGCCTTTTAAAATTACAAAGCCAATTATCCCAAATTGTGTTGTAGACATTCATGTCCTTATGTCCTGTTTTTTCTGTTCCATTTGTTCCCCTTGCACCAGAAACAAGCCGTGGTGTAAACTTCTATATGAATAACAGTATAATTGAAGGTGTAACTTGCTATTGAATCTGCTTAACATTCTCTACCAATAACCCTTTCAGAATCTGAAGACTGTCTGACCTTTCTTCTCCTTCCTTCCTAGCAAAAACTAGTTGGAATCTAAGAACACAAAAATTGTCAACAGTTAGGTGTCAGTTGTTTTTCCACTTTAAAACTTTTGCATTATTGAGCAATACCACCTGGTTTTGGGGACACAAACAACATACTCAAATAAGGGCAAATATTTTCCAGTTGAACAAGTTTCAGTATATGTTACAGCTGTTTTTTTTCTTTTCAAAAACGTTTTAAATGCTTTACAAAAAAATAAGATGTTACCTAAATGCAGAACAGCATGAGATGCATAAGCCCATTCATTGTGGTTTATGTAGCTCAGAAAAGGCAGATGTGTTCCTATCACCTAAGCTGTGTGCTGGCAACGTCACATTTTCACTTAATAAGACTAAAAGCTGAAGGAGCCGACCAGATAAACATTTAGAAATTTTCACAAGGTGATCACACTGATTTATGGTTAGATGACCATGTCCATGCTTACATTTTTTACATTTTTTTTTGACATTAGTGTTTCTTTCAAGCTGTTGATGTCACTATATGAACTAATCTGAATTTGTCAGTGAGTCTACCAGCATTTAGCTGCAGCTTTGTTTTATAACAGCAGTTTTAGAAAATACTATAATATATTTAGTTGTGAATATACGGTCATGGAAAAAATTATTAGACCACTCTTGCTTTCTTCATTATCTTGTCCATTTTAATACCTTGGACCGCTAAAGGTATATTATGCCCAAAAGCTTTTTTTTTTTTTTTTACTGTTTTTAGCAGTACAGTGTCTTAGCTATTGATGTAAGAACTTAAGTGATTTTGGTATCAAGAAAACCATAGAAAATGGCTCGATAACAGCTCTTAAATTAAACTCTTATGAGCTATTTTTGTTGTTATTGTTCTATTTGTCCAAACAAATGTACCTTTAGTTATACCAGGCATTACATAAAGAAACTGTAGAAAACAAGGGTGGTCTAATAAGTTTTTCCATGACTGTATATAGCCCACCTACACACCAAAGTTATAGATATTAAAACATACTCTTCTAACAGACTTCCAAGAGGTGGAGAAGGCTTTCATAACAGACACACAGAGCTATCTGAAATAAAATATTTATGAAAATCTAATATGATTTAGAAAGGTTATGAAATTTCCTGTTTGGCTTAAGCAAATGATGTGTGTTCTTGTGTGTAAGTTCCTTAAAATTTGAGGTTGTGGAGAAGGGCTTCAGGGAGTGGTTGGTCATGTCAGGAGTACATCAGCCCAATCAAACAACAACAGCAACAGCACATGGTGCCTGTTTAAGAAGGAACTATAAAGGCTCATTTATTCTCCCTTTATGTACATAAATAGGTACGTCCGTTTCAATTGTTGTCAAACGTCACTTCCTTTATACCCATGTGTACTTTATGTTGGCTGGGTTGTTTAGCGATGCATCCACTAGAGGACAGCGCCGAGTGCAGAGTTCCAAACTCCGACATAAGTTTCACACAATAACAAACATGGCGGCTTTGAAGGATATAACAGCGCGCATGCTGAGAAAGCAATAAAAAGAGGCAGTGCAGTAGACGGTGTTTGTGGGGCTGTTAAATAAATCACGGCATGTGGTCGGAGATTTCTGTTGTCTTCTTTGTTACTCCTGCTGGTCACACAAGAGTTACACTGCGAAACACTGCCCTGACCATTTGTGGTGGTATTGCTCCATTTGCTGCATACTGCTATGCATCTGTAAGCTCAGTATATGTATGTATATGCTGAGCAGAGCACAAATGAGTCTTAACTCTGCATTCAAACTTCTCTGGTAGAGCAGGGACACAGAAAAATAGGCTCTATATACATAATTTAGTCAACACATGGACTATGATACTGTGGTTGACCAGTGTACATGAGCGCCTCAAATAACTGACCATAGGCTTACTGAAGTTTATGTTTCAGCAAAATCTTGCATGATGTACAGAGAACACATACTGTATGTAAGACGTGGAAGTTGCACAAGTGTGATCGTGATGAATGATTACCCACTTGAGACAGTTTAGGGGACCTGGTGGGGACATACGGGCCACACTGGCCCCATCGACGGTACTGAGCTGAACCTCAGACACATAGAGGGTGATGGAGGATGACTGCAGACGGGTCTTCACTACTTCCAGTGGACATGTCAGTATGGCTCCTACAGTGCCCCCACATCTGGCAGGAAAAGAGGGATGGAAAAGGTGGAAGTGAGATGGCAAACAATCACCAGTCTCAGTTGACAGCAACAACATTCAACATTCTAAATGGAAAATGTGTAATTTTATATTTCCCTGCATAAACAGATAATGGTTTGGTTAGTGGAATTCTGATTCTCCCTGAAATGTAGAGAAAGAATAACACAGTGTGCGTACAGTGAAAACTGGTAAGGAATGCTTTGTGTTTCTTGGGGAACAACGGGCTTCTGTTCAGTGCCACATTCCAAACTCACGGATGTATGTGTTTTCAGACATGAATTTATCAAATAGGGCTCAAATGACAACAAAATGTTACTATCTTTTGTTTTAGCATGTCTGATCACCATTTGAACCATACTGTTTGTATTTGCAGAAATGTTTTTTCTCATTTTTCTCAACTTAATGTCCCATTTATCAAAGCCCTCACTTTATCAATTCCCTCCCTCCGACAGTGACTTGTAAAACACACAGTTTATAAGTTTCAACACTAACAGAATCACAACATTTTTTGTGTCAAATTAAACACACTGTACAAACATACTATCTTACATCTAGCTTGGCTGTTTATGTAAACTCAGCTAATTAAATTTATATTAAATGTCACAAATGAAGAGATCATAAATTCCATCAGCAATTCCTGCATGAACTAACTTAAATATACAGACTCAGCAGGGTCAGACGAGAGGAAATCAAAAGCAAGAGACAGAAGTCATGTTTAGTTAAGGTTAAACTTTAAACAGCACCAGAGCCTAGTGGTACACTCAATTATGTTTCTGGCACAGGTAAGGTAATGGGCATCAGGTAGCGACCACAGCACAATACAAAGATGACAGGACATGAGTAAAATTTAGAAGCTAGAAGTCTATAGCTTGACAAGCAAAATCCAAACCCAATAGTTTTCCACTTATCAGTGTAGCCACACAATTCCATCATCTGTCATCCTCTCCTCTCTCCAATGTGATGAATCAGTGTTAAATAAAGAACAAAAGTCTCAACCTCATTACCTGGATTGTCTGCCAAAGACACAATGACATTATTATGTAAAACATAATTTTGATATTCAGCATGTTTCTGCAATTGTCAAAGGGAATATGCAAAGTCTAATAAGTATACTGGAATCACAGCCTTCCTACAATAATGCTAAGTTACAATTAAATTCCATCTAGATAAAATCCATCCCATGATAATACGAGAGAACGGACTACATTGTGCACTACAATGTCTTCACATGGATTAGATATTGCATCAGTCATAACTAAGCATCTAAGTTTTGTTTGTGGTTTCTAAACAATGTGGCCTTTAGTGGCAGTTTGCCCGCGATTGTTTAATGCCCTGGCGTTACGGCTAGACACGCCGTAAACAGTAGAGTTATTATATCGCTAATGTTGAACTTAACATTTCGTATGGAACGTGATCACTGCTGTGGTGACTGAGAATGAATACAGAAGTCGATACGACAAATCAGCCATTTCATTCATACACTCAAATGTCATTGTGACATTGAGCTCAACTCCTGTGGGTCTCCATGCCTAAACGCGACTGATTAGCCGACATCTGCCACACTGATGCTAACACAAATCTGCAGGTTACCATCTACCAACGTAATACTAGCACCGTGGAAATAATAACAAAAACACACCAGTACGTGTAGTTTCACCAGCTAGCTGAGCGTGAAAAGAGCTAGCTCGGTTCTTACATGTGTCACATGGGAATGTACTCACCCTCCAGCAAACAGATGAACTAAAGTATCTCTTTGGCTCATTATGTATCATATTCGGGAACCGTCCACGGGACACCACTCGGGAACAACGGGCACAGACGTGAAGAAGCAGGGGAATAACGACCCCAAGCAAGCAAGCAAATTCTGCTCAGTGTGTCTATGTTGTGGTGGAGGTCAGCTTCGTGGTGAAAAACGACGGTAGGTAACCGCTAACTTAGCTTAGCTTGCGTTAGCTCCCAAAGTCAACGGGTTTCCGGTTGTATAAAGCTCGATGTCAGAGATAAATGTTTGTGTTTTCTCCTAGTCAGATAGGATGCGGTTTCACAGCACCGTGCGTCTATGGTGATGGTCAGTAACTGTGGTCTTGCAGTAATAGCTGCTTGTAGACAGTTTTTAGTCTCTCGTTCACGTTGACGTGCTTCGCTTCACCAAGCGTCTTCTGTGGCAGGACGCAATGTTTGTCGTCGAATGGGAAGCTGCAAAACAGAGGCGACGATTGGCTGAATTGCCACGTAACCCCGCCCTGTCACAACTCTTTCACGTGATGCCAGGTTTATTTTGACGGTCAGAGATCAACGCTAGGGCTGAAAAAACTTAAAGCGCTGAGACATATGATGAGTCATGACTTAACTTCCTCTTTTGTAGGTTGTGATGTAAAATCGCCACAGAACTATTCACTCGTAGCTTTAAACGCGGAAAGCACAACGCATTTGTCCTGTGAAGGAGTTGACTGTTTGCATTGACGACATTATTTAAGCATGACGTGTTAACAAGTTGGAGTGGAGACCGTAACCGGCCAGATGAGGGTCCTGTTGTAGAAGAGAGAAAGAAATTGAACAAACAGAGAGTTACCATTAAGTAAAAATGATTTGGGAGCTCTGGATTAAAGGGATCGATTCCCAAATGGAACAGGACTGAACATCACTGAAAACCTGATATAAGAGACAATGCAGACAGTACTATGTTACAGCATATCTGTACAGGTGGAAAAGGCTCGGGGCAAGATCAGTCAGGTGCAGGAAATGTAGCACAACATTAAATTCAACATAAATACATGTGCACTGAACATCCTATTGCATGACATTAGACATACTGTGGCAGATGAGAAGGGGATTCAGTGTGACTAAATCCATTCACATAAACAATTCCTTGCTGTCTTATCAAACAGCACATTTACAAGTTGGCTCTGATTTGGTAACTCTGTGAACACTACCAAACTAGAGAAAACTAACTTGAAAGGCTGTTGAAAATCATTGTGCTACCTTGTGACCAAATAGGTTGTTCAAATTAAGAAAATGTAGGAACACGTAGTAAAACATTGTGATGCCAAACTCACCCTCTTCATGCCTTTATGTGTGAAGAGATAGTTACTGGGTCAAGCAGCACCTGGAACCTGTCAGAGAGCATACTTGACACAACAAAGTGTTGAGTCAAGCAAGCATGCTAGCTTGACAAATGTCAGTGTCTTAGCTAGCTGACTTATTAAAATGACATCTGACTGAGGCAGACAATCTAAGAGTTCAGAAATCCACATGTTGAAATAGCTTTAAAGCTGCCCTATACAAGGTGGAAATATAACTTAATGCAGTTGAGCACACTGTTCGTTGACTTTTTTTGTAGGGACATTCTTATAAGAGTGTGAAACACTAAAAAGCCCAACGCCAGAAGAGACACTTGAATCCTGGATGTTCATCTTAGAAGTCTGATGCTCTACCGATTAGCTCATTAGTTGGCATAAACTGCCAAAACTGTGTGCATATACCTCAAGGTCGCTGGATTGTGCCCCGTATCACCTGAAATGCACTGTGATCAGCGGTACAGCAAAAATGATAATATATACTACATATCAGACATATGATACCAAGACTGAATAAATATTATAATGGTTTCTAAGTTTAGACATAAAAAACTCTACAATTAAAAATAAGTAAATCATTAAAATGAATCAAAAAGAGCTGGAAAAAGATTGCAGATTGTGTAAACGCACAAGTTCTTAGAATTTCACAGCCCCACAGAGCACAAGTAGATCTGACTATAATTTAATTAAAATCAAATGAATGCAGTGTTGAAATCTAGGCAGTTCGGTGAATAGACTGATACAATTTTAACCATCATGGGAGGAAAAAAAAAATAAATATAAGAATATAATTCAAACTTGTAAGTAGGCATACTTTCATATCTTTTAAGTCCAAATACAGTTTAAAGTGCGTTAATCAGACTGCGATTTAGGATGACAAGCACAATGAAAAGATATTGGTTGCAGCAAAGAGGAAGGGGGGGGTTTAAGAAAACAGGAGGGGCCCTCCTACACAGGAGTATACTCATGCTGAGGAGCTGGCCTTAAATGTTATAAGTGCACGTTTGTGTATTGCACGGAATACAGTATTCTTGCAAGATTTTCAGCATCACCCACTGTAGACATGAATGTCCCACTTGCAAAAAAACGCAACATGCTACTGTCTGCAGGACAGTCAGCGCAATGTGTGGTTTGAGGACATCACAGATATATAAGTGACACAGACGAAAATCTGTAGTGCTCCAATAAATAAATAATAACCTAGAAAGGCTAAAGGGTTCTGCCTGTCTCTAAAAACCTTCACCCTCCTCAAAGACCCTCTCACAATTCTTCAATAAAGGACAAGTCATTTTCAAGTGATTGATTGGTCAGAGGACGGGGCTTTTACAGTCTCTTATCTGGAACATACCCTGCTGTGGAGCAGGTTAGCCATTCAGCATAAGTTACCATGGAGATGTACCCCGGTAAGAAGCGAACGACCTTCGTAAGATGAAAAACCCAGAGTTAACCCTGAAGTTACCGCGATAAGAACAAATCCTGCTTCGTAGTACAGGCCTTAGGGCTACTATTCTTGGAAGGATCAGAGCAGTCTGTAGATTCTTGATATTTTAGACAGTCTTACTAACAAGTACTAGATAAATAACAAAGTAAACAAAACAAATATTAAGGCATAACCACCATTCTCAGGCCAAAACTGAAGCAATGTCAAAATGTCAATATATATATATATATATATATGTGTGTGTGTGTGTGTGTGTGTGTGAGTGTGTATACATATATACATATATAAAACAGAAAATATAGCAACAGAAAATAAGCATATGTAGTACTTTGCTTTCTTAAATACATGTTGTATTGTTGCTCATGACTATTTTTGACTTAAATTTGCTAGCCTTCAAAATTGAACAGTATAAAGCTACGCAAGCTAAGTGTAAATGTATAATACTGAGATTGTCAGCTATTTTTAAGACAAAGAACAAGTCTAAGTACATAAACTGAGGGTATCTCCTGTGAGAGAAGTTTATTTTGGGTCTATTTGTTTGGTGTTTGTTTTGGCATGGAGGACATTTCCATGTCTTCCATGCAGATCTCTCTGGAAATGGTTAAATAAGTCATAATAAGTGACTCTAGTCATATACAGAGTCATATAGAGCACATGGCTGAAATCTTGTTGCATCAAGATGACCTTTAGCCATGTCACTGTAAGAAAAATCATATTTAGGGTGTACTATTCTTGCACCCAATGTCTAAAACAATATTAGGTTTACTCTGTCGTGGGGGCAGTTTTAAGAACTAATAACCTGCAATAAAGGTGCTGTTTTCCAAAGAGAAATGTGCAACCATATGTGTTTCACAACTGTAAATGCAAACCAATGACCTCAGACTGCCACGGCAGTCACAACAACCAGCCATATTGGGTTGTTGAGTGGAGTCCTGGGGATCACACAGGGGATGCTGGAGATATTGGCTTTCAGAAACAAAAACAATTTTATGGTCCAACCATCACACTTCATTGAACTTTGTAGGTGTCATCATGGTTTGCTCATGAAGGGCTAAATTGTCTTGGTACTACTCCCTTAGTCACTCCTTGTGTAAAAAGTCATATACAGGGACCAGAATCCATCAACCTTGTCACTGAAATGAGTGCTCTGAAATGCATACTAGTATGCAAATGCATATTTTCATGCCATTTTCTTGAGCACATTTCAACATCTGATAACATCATGCCTTGAAGTTGGTTGCTCAGGAATCTGTGAGTAGAAAATGGAGAAATGGCTTGTAATCATTCAATGCATTTTCATGTAATAATATGTCTCATTTATAATAATTGTCTTCATACATTACAGTAAAAACCACAACCACAACCAAAGCAAAACATGGTTTAAAATAACTTATTTGTGAGGAGTCTTTAGTATGAACCACTAGATGGCAGTATAACATAATCTTGATCACAAGGTCTTGGCACTATTGACTCGTCAAAAACGGTTTGGAGATAATGACATATTCTGAAATCAGAAAGTCAAAACAAGTCTAACTTCCATGATTAGATTGTTTATCTGATTGACTGAATGCCACTGCCCCAGATGTTTCAGAAAGTTACAGACTACAACCACAAGCATTGGGGTGGGGGTGGTATGGGGTGGAGGCAATATGGTGTAGTATAACCACGTAGCTATTCGGGTGCCCTGAAATGATTACATTGACTGCAGTTCCATATCTAGGCCAGTCCAAAATATGTTTCTCCAACACTGACATAGCACTAAATCAGAATATGGAGATAAGTCTTGCTATTAGAGACTCTAAGATTATGTAGCTAACATTTACTACTAACTTGCTAACACTAGCTATGGCACTAGAACATTTTAAAGGTTTGAGGATTAGCATCAATGACAGCTGATCAGTGTTTAGCCTTTAGCCTAATTTGTACTAACTGTGAATGTCTGTGAATTGGGCATTGTTGTTCTTGCCCTGGAGAACCCAAGAACCCTTTTCTTCTTTGGAAAATTATGAACTATGCATTAAAAGACTGCTCTAAGTTCATTGAACACCAAAATATCCACTTTTTCAATTTGAACCCATTTTTCCCTTATTTAGGATTAGGGCCAAATTTGACCCATTGGGCTTTAGGTGTATCATTTCAAAGAATCACAATAACAAAAACTGTCAATGCAAACTATTTTAAATTTTGGAAAATAATCAGCCAACTACACTGCTACATTTAACATTTTTTTTTTTTTTTTGCTTTATTTGTTGCATATTAGAACTGGAACACTTTGGCCAATGGAAACAAGAACACAAGGCCATAATCACACCTGAAAAAAATTAACACCATGGGTCTTTGCTTATCCAAAATCCTGTTCTGCTAGAGAGGGGAACTCACACTAGACATTGTGGTAGTCTTTGAAACAATTTCTTTTTTTTTGTTGATGCAGAGAGGAACTGTACATTTTTTCACAGCGCATTTTAGTTTTGAGGTCCTTGCACACAGCAGTTCGACAGTGATTTTCCTCCTTGACAGGCCAATGGGCGATTTGGTTAAAACAAACATCTACACTCGGATAAAGTCTGGCAAATCTTGGTGGTGGCGGGAAGGAGGGGCCAGTAGTTGGTGGTCTTCCCTGCCTTCTTGCTGTTCCAACTTCAACCAGGCCTTTTGCAACCAAACCCTGAAACTTGCGACTCCAGTGAAACTTTCAATCGAGTAATTCCCTGTGCCTCACAGTCATGCTGGTAAAGAAGCCATGCGTTGATCAGCACAATAGACAAGAAATGCCAGAAAAGTATCATATACCAGCAACGGGTCCTGATGGGAAATTTACAGCGTGCAAGATGCACATCAAGCAGGCTTTAGCCAAATACAGGACTGTTACCATTCTCCATCTACAAAGTCACTCAAAGAACCAAAGGATCATTTTTGACCTGACATTTTTTAACCCATATACCCAGAGGGTCATTTTTGGCCCATCGTTTTTTGAACTAGCTCAGAGTCGCTAATTTATCCAAAAAGAATATAAAACGTACTTCTAGGCATTCTGCAAGCTAATACTAAATAGATTAACAAAAAATACACAATTTTAAGAACCACTGGTTTGCTGAGAAGACAATTTTTTTTGGGTAGGTTTCCAGCTCAACAAAACAGCATGTGGTCAGCCATCTTGTCACTACTACTCTGGCTCATGTCAGTTCAATATTCATCCACCAGATGTCTCTATGCAGGGGTCAGAAGTGGCACTCTGGGCGTTTGAAGTTAAATTTGACAGTTTTTTTTTATGTTTGTTCATTTTGGGTAGCAGCAATTAACAGCGGCCAAATTTGACCCTGTGGGTACTCCAGGGCTAGAGAATTGTTATTATGTGTCTTGAAAAGATATATAGAGGTGATATCTGTGAAATGGAAATAAATTCAAAACCAAGTCATAAGTTATATGCCACTTGCCATGAATTTGCTGTAGCAGTGGACAATGACAAGGTGTGTGTCCCTCATACTGATCACAGAGGTTTCTTTACTCTTGTATTAGGAAAAGACAGTGAATTTGTAGCTATGTGGCAACTATATTAGAGTGCTCCCTTACAAATTGATTTAGGTAAGGCCTCACTATGAAGTAATCCCTAGCAAATTTACGTTCAGCCCAGACAAGTACACCTAACTTCCCCTAACGTCACTTGCTGTGTCAAGTACCTTCAGTATGTCATGTCTGTTCTGACATATGTCACACACATATAAATGACTCTTGTCCCTACTCTTCTGTGATCAAATTGGCTGGTATGTGTCAGACAATGCTTTCTTTTTACTTTGAAAATAGATTTGTCCAGATTTCAAACTACCATCATCAATTACAATAGAATAGATTGATGTAAGTTTTTTAATGAGGAAATACAGTGTCTAGCAGTATTCACCCCCCTTAACATCCTCTCTATTTTGTTCCCTTAAAACCTGGAATTTAAAATTAATTTTGAGGGGTTACCAAATGGAAAAAAAAAAAACTGGAGTATATAATATTTATCAATCATTTCACACAAACAATGACAATAGATGACTATTGACATACAAATAATGCAGTCAGTAATGTAAGTATTACATTACTGTATAATTACGTAATGTAAGTATAAAATTAGATGACTTAGATGAAAAACACTTTTTTAAAACCCAGCAGCAGAAGTGTATCAATAAATAGTTTCTATGAATAGAATGGAAGAGGCGAATGAAGCAACACCATCAAAACCATTGCAAAAGTTTGCTGGGTTTCCCATATAATGATCAATGTGTGCTGAATCAACACTGGCCGCTACAAATTAATAAATTTTTTCCAATGCAAAACACGTTAAAAATAGACATACGATTCCGTTCTCTTGCTCTCTCCCTCTCTCTCTCTCTCTCTCTCTCTCTCTCTCTCTCTCTCTCTCTCTCAAACACACACACACACACACACACACACACACACATACACACTGCGGCATGTACTTGATTAATAATAATGCGATGAAGCAGTCACAGAGGAGACGATCAGCAAAGTCCTTCCCACCCCCCGTCCCATCAGTGATCGACGCCCACAGAGGCTACAAGACATTCATGAAAAGTTCCCAGACCCTAAATTTTATCTTACCTGGTGTCTTACCTGGTGGAAACACAGCTTTTGGGCCAAATTACTTTTAGAATTAGTGATTTAAGCAAAATGATTCTTTTTTTTTTCCCACTACTGTGACAGACCATTGGGAAGGGTTAGAAATAAACATTTTAAAAATGTTTAAAGATATGATCGGACCAGCCCTGTGTCAGTATCAAAGAACCAATGGGCCACAGATCATCATGTTTAATGGGCTGGTTAGACCAGTAAATAAATAACTAAACGTAAACGGTGTCAGGTTGGCCCAAACAGCATGCCTACCCACTGGGAAAATGCCAGGTGGATCAGATGGTCAGTCCAGACATGGGCAGAGGGAAGTTTGACTGTGAATGGCTCTTCACGAAAACAAACTCAAACGTCACAACTATAATCGCTTGGGTTAAACCAAACAAATGTCAGGTAATCTTTTCCTCTGTGATAACATGATATGATTTTTCAACTCTGTGCACATTAAAGTACATCTACCAAACTAGCCAACTAAACCAAACTCCGGGGAGGGATGTTCATCTCTTTACTTCTCTCTCCTCCCTTATTTTCACTAAGTTTTTATTGTAAAACAATGCTGCTATGTACTACGCATGCTGTCACATTCCAACTTCCAGTATGTTGTTCCATACTTTCCTAATACACACAATGAGATGCTTATCTAATTATAAAAGTGATTTGTCTGTACATTCTAACACTCTGTACTTAACATCAATCAGGAGCTGACTCTCACGCAATGTTTTCATGCACCATGTCATTATAGTTAAATGTAGGCTGCAGGTGAATCTCAGTCAATTAATTCATGCTTGACAGTGACTAAGTATCAGATGTTTCTCAGTTGTACAAATATATTGTTTAATGTTTCAGGTGAAGTTGAACCTTTGTATAAAAAATATTTCAACTTTATCTAAACTGCAAATAAACATTTACTGGACTTATTTCTGCAGACGTTTTTAAGTCAGTTATTTTGAATGTTATTCTCAGTTGTTAGACCTTCTCACTACTCTGTGAGGGGTCATAAAAGATAGGCCTTGAAAAGATTTAATTAAGAACTAACTCCATTAATTTGCAGTGCTCACTGTTTTACAGAGGTGTGGATTAAAATGCCGAATCTTCAGCCGACAGCTGCCCCTGCTCAGCTCTGCTGAGAATCCATGCAGGCAGGAATGGGACTTTATTTTGATGAAGTAAAAAGGCAGACGCAATGCAAGCGTTCCACATTCAGTGTAAATCTGGGGTTATTGTATACATGGGCAAAACAGCACTTTTTGAAAATGAAGATGTCACAGTCCCATGTGACCAGGAGGAGTAAAAAGACCCTCACCTGCAATAGCATGTTATAACAACAACAATGGTGGATTACAGAGCTGTGTTTGTGCTGCGGGTGTTGCTTAGTTAATTAGCATTATTGCAACAAAACCTCATAAACCTTGTATCAACTAGATGACCAGCAGAGATGCATATGTTTATATGATAAGTTTATGTTGATACTGGTTTTGGGAAGTTTATATTATATTTATATTATATTCCGTACACAATTGATTATGTTTTGTTACCCTCTTAAAATAAAAGTGGGTCAGTCTATGCATATTTTGGGGGTGTACCCAAACCCACCCAAACTGTGACATCATAACTGAGCCTTTCCCAGAACAGACCATTTTACCGCAGTTGTTTCAACTTCAACTTCTGGTATTGTCTGTTTGACACAAAAAACAGTCTCTTTTCAGCAGCACTAAGGAAAATATGGTTTTGCATTCTATATTCCCTTTAAAGGGGCAAGCTCTGATATTTCTTATCATAAAATATATAATATAACACAAACTTTCATTGGGTACACTGGGTACATTGGGCACTTTTTTCTTTTTTCATATATAAACTGTTTATTTATTTTCTGTTAACTTTTTTTTATTTCCTGTCAATCCATCTTTTATGATTTACTTATGCTGGATTCCTGCTTTTCCATTCATCATCACAATATCACAGAGATGTTAAGTTAGCCATTGACTCTCAGTTGGACTCAATTTTTGGCACGATAACTAATTGTTTTATTTTAACCATTTCTGCTGCCCCCGCTTGTGTGTCTATCAGTTTCCCAAGATCTGAAACTAAAGTTCTTTTCAATCCTTTATATAGGAATCACTGTAAAACTAAGCAGACATATAGAATACATGTCATTTATCTCATCTGGATACATTCATGGACTAAGTGTATTTATGTACAAAACATAAACATAATACATTTATTTATACTGATAAAAATGAATGTGTTAGCTTAATGCTATCTTATATTGGAAATACCATAGAGATGGTAGCAGTTGGCATGTAAGAATGAACCAGTAAGCAAGATTCAGAACAAATTTTCATTCATTAACAAAGGTTTATAGTAGAAACATTCTTTGTATACAATATGAACATAAAAATAGGCAAATGTTTTCTGGCCATACAACAAAGAGTAGAAAAAAGTGTGTCTGATTAACTCCTTCCTGCTGTCAGAACTCCTATGGAAACACTGAAGGCACAAATAAACATCACTGCAAGGAAATCTCAGTACTAAAGTTCTCCTAAGCTCAATATTGATAACAGATCAGAACAACATTGAGTGTGCCGTGAAAGATCATCAGGTGTTTCAATTCAATTTTACTTAATTTTTGTGTAACATTTTTGTGTGGTCGTGTGCTGCAGGATTTTTCTAATGTAAAATATATGCTGTGGCTCAATAAAGTTTGGGAAACACTGAGCTATACGTGTGTCTTGTTCTAAATGTTATTGTGTAATGAAGGAGTCAGATGTTAATAGCAACATAATTTGACATCTTGCAGACAAAGTATGGCTCTGAAATGTTAGATGAACTGTGACTAAACGTTCAAATGTGTCCTGTTCAGCTCATCATATCAGGATGAATTATTAGATTAAATATTAAAATGTTGGGTGCCTGGATGGCCGAGTGGCTAAGGCGCACCATGTTGGCGTATATGCCACGCAGTTCTTTCTACCGAAATAAATTTCGGTAGAAACAGGAAAAAATCCAAGGCACTCATTTCATCACACACTCAGGCAAAATTTTTAAAAAAACCTTTTTTAAAGGTGGCTATTTCATATTAAAGGTTTAACCAGACAGTAATCCATGCATAGCGGCATGAGCAGCACATCCTTTTTCAGGATGTGCTGCTCAAACAGTCACTTTCCCCTTAAGAGGTAGTTTAATTACAAACACTTGGATAAAACACTTATTGACCTAACATGTAACCAGTACAAGAAAGGGCCACTAGGTACTGGTCACATGTAAGCTCAATAACTATGCAATTAAATGTTTAAGCTAGTATAGCTGCAGTTTTAAATGTAACCATTGTTCAGCATGGTGTCAAAACAAAGAAACACGCAGCACAGCTACTTTCTGGATTGTTTTCAGTGTAGAATGTTGTAACACTAGTTCGGAAACTTTGTCTTTAACTACCTAAATTAATGTTTAGAGCAGTGTTACCATAATTATCACATCATAGGTGTGGAGGGAGTGTAACACAGTGATAATTAACACTTCTAAATGGAACTCTTCCTGATCTCAGTATTTAAGTTCAGACCCATTCCCCTTTGGGGCAGACAGAAAATCACAACACTTTTCTACTGACACCAACAACCTGCACCTTTAACTTTTGGTGAGTGTCTAATTTTCTTTTGTATCTTGATGTGTCTCTGAACTTACATTTTAGGTAAAATCGTTCTCAGTGTTGTAATTGCAAAGTAAAAATATTATCCTACAAATACAATTTATATTGTCTGTATATTATCTGAATAGACATTATCGGTAAACATTATATCTAACTGTCAATGAATAATGCAATTTAATATTCTAATTGAAATGATACAGCTCAGTTTTTCATATTTGCATATCTAGAGAAAAGATTTTCATTTCATTATTCTATAAATGCAAATAGTAATCAAAATTACATTTCATCCTGTTTCTATTTGTTTAAATAAATAAAAATGACATCATTACAGGTATAGAAGTCCAGCAACAATGATCAAACAGGTATGCACTATTTTCTCAAAATGATCACTATAAACAATTATCTGTGACAATGAATAATGAGCATAACAAAAAAATAATAGGAATAACAAAAACATTGTCATGAAACACTGAGGTTATGTTTTGTTGACTCCAACAGTTAAGCATCATCTTGGTCGTTGTCCTGCTCATTGGTAAGTTGATCAAAGCAGTGATCATGATCAGAATAATTAAATTCACTATTCACATACATCACTGATCACATCACATCTGATCACATCTCACAGTTTTCAGCAGCAGATAGAGGTTTCTCAGTATACATCCTAGTTTTGATGATGATATATATATAGGACAGAGGATGACCGACTAAATTTTTTTGAGGAGCAGTGTGTTGAGCACACGGCCCTTGGGAGAGCCGGTAGAGGGAGGAGACGTGTGGTCCGAGTTTTACTGTCTGTGGGCAATCTATTAGAAAGTCCTTTATCCAGGAGCAGGTGAGTGAGGGAAAGCCTAAGTCCAACAGCTTAGACAAGTAGTGTCAGCATTCTCTGTATAAAGAGCATTCTCACATAGCTTCCCTGCTGTTCCAGGTGGCATAGTGCAGTATGTAGAGCTGTAATTATGGCATCCTCGCACTGTACAAGGCACCGTCACCTGACCTGAATGCTGAGTTGCGGGCTTTGAGGAGCATGTAAACCAGTCTCTGCATACACTGAGAAATCCTCATGTTTAAATACATCCCACTCAGTGTGTTCAAAGCAGTTCCGTAGCTGGGAGAGTGCATTCTTGGGCCATGTAGTAATAGTCTGGATGACTGGTGGTGATCTCTGTTTGTAAGGGGTGTATGCAGGGTCAGGCAGCAGGGAGAGGTGATCTTACTGGCCAAGGTGAGGGAGGTGAGGGAGGTGAGGCTCTGTATCCATGCTTAATGTTTGAGTATAGCAGTAGCGCGATCTACCAGCTGCACGGTAGCTTTGGGGATTGGCATTTGAAGCCAAGTTTCTGTTACAATCAGGACGCAGGAAGCAGTTCATCCATTTTGTAGACCATGGACCCGGCGTTGGTAAGGAATATGCTGGCAGGCTCGTGAGGTTCTGCCCTGCAGCCTGCTTCTGCTTTCTCTCTATTCACCATCTGTGTCACCTGATTGGCCTGACAATCCACTGGGAACTGGGAGGTCTCACTACCTCATCCAGTATGCAGTGTATGTGGTGAAAATGCTTTGAGACTGGTGGCTCACATTGAAGACCGATATCCAGTAGGTGTTGGTGGCTATAGTGCCTGTATACAGACGAATGTGTAAACAGGACTAAATGCAAAAAATGAAAATGAAAATGCAAAAAAAGGTACAACCTGGAGCTGCTGCGAGTGTGCATATGTTGTCCACTACCTGTCATTACCAAACACAACATAACTGAACGCGGTAAGAATATTCGGGAATACTGTATTATTCCCAAGGTCAAAAATAAACTGTGATACTCAGATGTTGTGATTACTTATCTTTATCCAGAAATGAACCCGAGGGCCATTATCTCAGCTTGCCACGAGGGTAAGTGAAAACTTTATTAAAATTCATATTTACACTGTATTGATATATAAAAACTTTAATTCAAATGCAGTACACAATTTGGGGATCAGCTTCTATGAAAGACTCAAAAAATATTTGCATATATTTTTTGTGGAGCACATATTTAAATACAATGCTATTTAGGTATTTATTTATCTAACTCCCCATTCCTGTTCAACTGGTCCAGCGTGCTGGACAGAGTGGTTTGATCGAGATGACCCTACAGGGACTGGGGACCATGAGAAGCTCAGTAGTCTTCGCGATGAACACCCAGGAGAAATATGCGAAAATCCACTTCTAATTGAGGTGGAAACCTTGTCAGGCCAAACTGTGAGTGAAACGGGTGATGTGATTGAAGTGTAAGTACAATATATTTTTTTATAATCAATACATTTAATGCATCTGTTGGACATAAATTTAGGTGTGTTTTCACTCAACTCCTTACCAGTTCCACCAAAATGTCATGCAACACAACAGCAAGCCACAAAAGCATACTTAAACACAGTGCTATTTTAATATCGTAGCCAATACTGAAACTATCTCAGCATGTAAGGTTTTCTGTCTGGATTGACTGGTTTCTCCTCTGCAGATCTGACACAATCACAGGATTCATCTGTAAAAACTCCGACCAAAGCTCCTCCTCCATGTGCCAAGATTATCACGTTCGTTTCAGATGTCCTTATAGTTTCTGTGGTTCACACCGTGAGTTTTTACCATTTTTACAACTTTCTATGATCTAATCTAAATCTGTATCCTCCTTTTTTATGATTGTTGATTGGTTTTTGGTGCATCTCTTCACTGATGTCTTTTCTTTCCTTTTCTTGTATGACTGGTCCAGAATGCTGGACAGGATGGTTTAATGGAGATAATCCTGATGGGCTAGGAGACTGGGAACTCCTTACTGGTCTGCATTTGGCGTATCCAGACATGATCTGTAATGACCCACTTCAGATTGAGGTCCAGACTTCATCAGGGCAAAGTGTAGCTGGCACAGGGGATGTGATTGCTGTGTAAGAACCAGGCCAATGATTCTATGTACATTGTACCTCTTTTGTCTTCACACACACCTTCTACTGAACTTGTGTATTAAAGTTTAAGGCTAAGCTGCTCTATCGGAAACTTTAACAGCTGTATATCTGACGGTTTCCCCTCTGCAGCTCTGATACAACTACTGGATTCATGTGTATGAACAATGACCAAACTTCAGGGATGTGTCAAGATTATCGTGTTCGCTTCTTGTGCCCCTGGGACTTCTCTTCAGGTGGCTATAATTCAACATTTACCATATACTATGTAAATGGTTTTACTTTTTTTCTGTCATTGTTGTTCTAGCTGGAGCAGTTGTTGACTCATCCTGTTGCTCTCTTACTATGTCAGATTTAGTGTACTGGACCGACTGGTATGACCGGGATGACCCACCAGGAGGAGACAGAGAGCGTCTAATAGAGTTAAAGCAAGAATTTCCAGGAGAAATCTGTGACAACCCTCTCTACATTGAAGTTGTTACAACTGACACAGAGACCCCGTTTGATTCTACAGGCCAGACAGCTTTTGTGTAAGTTGGCTTGAGGAAACCTCTACTAAATTTTAACACATTAAACACTGTGACTGATAACACATCATTGGACTTTTCTCCATGAATCACCTGGCTGAATCGCCTTGCCTAGCTCTTACAAGCAGTCACAAATTCTTAACACAAATGGGATATCTGGTGGTTTATGATGATGATGATGACTTATTTTTATATAGCTCCTTTTAAATTGCCCTAGGTTGCTTAACAAATAGTACATGGGGTAGGGGCAGGTTCAATGACCAAAGGACTCAGTGAAAAAGTGCAGGCTTTGTCACTGAGGTGCCAAGGAGGTGCCACTGAGGCCAACAAAACAACATAAATGGCAACAAGGCCGATATCTGAAAAAAATGAAAGATATAAAATGAAGATATTTGAAAATCTAAGAAGTTGAGTGATTACATAAACTGCTCTTTTTCTTCTTCATCTCTTTCCTCTTTTTACCTGAAACACATTACTGCTGCTTTTCATGTCACTTTGACAAGCCTGCAGTTCATCCACATTTAATGTATGTTTTTTTTTCACCTTGAAACTTAATACTGCCCCCTGGTTGTTAATAAAAGTAGAAAAACATCCTGTGGAGGAAATTTTGTGAATTTCCTTCTGTGACTTAAATATTGTTTAAGTAGTATATTATAGGACTAAAGGTGAGTTACACTTAAAATCCTTTAATTTTCTCAAAAATCGACAGTGCACCTTAATTCTGGTTGTGCTTACTGACCACAAACCACTTTTATGCGGTACACAGTACTCAAAAATCTGTCAAAATGTTTTGCTGCACCACTTGATGGATTGTCGGGGCATTATGGCTATCGTAGTCAGGACCCCCACAAAGTAATACGTACTGTGCTTCAACATAAATTTTACAGTGCCTAATGCGCCTTATGTATGAAAAATATGTACATAACTGGAACACTGGGTTCAAATGTGGCTACTGTTCCCAGTTCATTCCCATTCCATGACACTGGTGAGCACAATGTCATCATAACAAATAACAATACTGACCAGAACAATAAAAACACATGACAGCATATTACTGTAATAATTCAAGTGTGAATGATTTATTTTTGAGTAGTGTACAGAATTAATACTGCCTTTGATCATTTTTCAGCAATAGTCCAGCTGAAGGATTCATATGTCGCAATCAGGACCAGGGAGGCGACCAGTGCCTTGACTACAAAGTTCGTTTTGGATGCCCATGTCCCCATTGGTTTCACTGAGATGTCTCTGAGGAGGAAATCTTGAATTCAGATTATCTGTTCCTTCTTTAAAATTACATTTTTTGGGCTCTGTTGGATTTGCTGTGGAAAATATGTTATAATACTAATACTGTAAGTGAAAACTACTATGGTTTTTAACATCATGAATTTGTAGAATGTTTTGTCAGTTTTATATCTCTTCAGCTTCACAGTGCCTTCAGCACAATACATATTATGTATTATTATCATTCTAAACATATTGTTTGGGTTTTGTGTTTGGTCATGTGACATAAGCGTAAGTTGATTGAATCTTCTAAACATTCTAAATTATTCCAAAATTCTGTTTGCTTGGTGACATAATAAATAATGGTGAAAAAACATTGTTGTCTTTTTTACATTCTATGTAGTCTTTCTGGAATAAAGTCTGGGTTACACTAGAAAATAAGATACACTTTTTTACAAAGCAAAACAAAACAATTCTTTTTACAAAACAGGGGACCTCCAATACTAAAGCGGCGGCATACGGTTCATACCGAAAACAGTTTTTTATTTTTGTTATGATATGAATTTTTCTTATACTACAATACCAGTTTAAATGGCTTTAACTACTTTCAGAACATGGCGCAGTGGGGAACTGTTTCAGGTGGGACTGCTAAACACAACAGAATGCAGCAGAACTTCTGTGTTAGTGTAGGTGTTGAGGTGAAAAGTTCCCAATTTGAAGCTGTGGCAGAAATCAAAGATGAACTAAGCAGACTAGGGGCTTTTCATGTGACATCACCCAACTAGGCCACTGTGCAACTAACGCCAGTAATATATTGTCACGTTATTATTCCAGGAACTGGACAAAGTGTGAAGTCCACACGTGGCCACACATGAGCAAAATTTGAACAAAAGTCTCCGTAATAACCCTAAAAAACGTAACAATTTCCTTTTTGTGGTTGGAACAGGGAATTCTTGTATTGCTCTGACCTTTTCCTGGATGGTGCGTACTTCCCTTCGCCCCACCACCTTTCCTAAATAGGTCACAGTGGCTTTGGCAAATTCACATTTTGCCAGATTAACCATCAGCCATGCCCAAAGAAGCCTGTCAAACAAAGCTCTCACCCGCTCCAAATGTTCCTCCCATGTATCACTATATGTCACAACATCATCCAAATAGACTGCACAACCTTCCAGCCCCTGCATCACCTTATTCATCAATCTTTGAAATGTGGCTGGTGCATTGCGCAGCCCAAACAGCATAACCATATATGAATACAACCCAGTTGGAGTCACAAAAGAACAGATCTCCCTTGCGCTCTCAAACAGCAGAACCTGCCAGTAACCTTTAAGAAGGTCAAACTTGCTGACATACCAGGCAGACCCCAACTGATCAACACAATCATCCATTCTTGGAAGAGAAAAGGAATCCGGTTTTGTTACAGCATTAATTTTCATAAAGTCAGTACACAGCCTAAATGTGGAATCAGGCTTACTGACAAGGAGACAGGGAGATGACCAACTTGAAGTAGAAGGCACCGTAAGACCATTTTCAAGCATATAATCCAACTCTGACTCCAATATCTTCCGCTTTTCAGGATTAATGTGATAAAACCGTTGGGTGATGGGTTTTGCATCCCCCGCATGAACATTATGATCAATCAAATTGGTACATGTAGGAGTATCAGAGAAAAGACCAGGATATTTTTGAACAAGATCAACTAATTGATTCCATTTTTCTTCATCCACCTGCCCAAGCAGGGAACCTAACTTGGCCAAAGTTTCAGAATTTTTTAGTCGCAGTTGTAGCACCACATCAGGCATCTCTTCCTCCAATACAGTACCAGCCACCAAAACAGATTTATCTTGAACAACCTGATTGGAAGTATCACGTAAAAAATATGGCTTAAACAAATTAACATGACGGACCTTAACTGATTTTCTTTTATCTGGCATCTCAATCAGGTAGTTTTGCTCTGAGACCCAATGGATGACATTACAGGAACCAAAGAATTTAGCCTGAAAAGGGGATTCAGTCAATGGCTGCAAAACCAATACCTGGTTACTTGCACAGAACTGACGCTGCTCTGCTTTGTGGTCAAACAGCCGTTTCATTTTCTTTTGAGCTCTTTGCAGATTTTGTTTTGCTAATTCTCCCGCCTTGTAGAGCCTATGCCTAAACCCATTTACATATGAAATCAGATTTTTCAGGGATCAGATGGAACCCACTGATCACGAATGACTGACAAGGGACCACTGAACGGTGTGATCAAAGACAAGCTCATTGAGACTGAAGCCTGTACTTTCTTGTACAACTTCTCTGGCTGCTAACAAAAGCCATGGCAAGCCATCCTGCCAATCTGCCTTTAAGTCGGTGCAATAAGCACGCAGCAATGATTTCAACAGTTGATGAAAGCGTTCAAGTGCTCCTTGACTTTGTGGATGATAGGCTGAAGACATATGCGTGACGTTAAGTTGTTTAAGAACTTGGGAGAACAGTTGAGAAGTAAAGTTTTGACCCTAGGTCTGTTTGTATAATTTTGGGAATTCCAAACACAGAAATAAACTTAGTAATAGCCTTCACCACAGACTTGGTCATGATGGACCGCAGTGGATAAGATATCTGGTGGATTGACACATAACTGTTAACAAATAAGAACAACCAGACCTGGACCAAGGAAGAGACCCCACACAGTCAATTCAAATCAGATGACCAAAAGGTGGACTCACTGCAGGAATCAGATATAAAGGTGCAGGTTTCAAAGTTTGATTTGGATTACTGGTAACTTGACGCGTATGACATGTTTTTATATATTTAGAGACGTCACGTTTTACACTTAACTAACACTAACACTAAACTAAACTAACACTCGATGATAATTTTTCTTGACCTCCATTTGACCCGCAATATTATCATGTGCCGTCTGAATCACTGCTGTTCTAAATTTTTCAGGAAGTACCACTTGCACCACGGGATCCCCACTAAACACAAAACCATGAGGAGCCCAAATCCTAAAGTTATCCTGAAGCACATAACTCTGTCTAATGTTCACCACCTGACCAGAAGGCATCACCTAATCATACAGGTCTTTACTTAATCATACAGGTGGTTACTTGGTCCCGAGATATTCTACCTGGGACTCGTCATGCTGCTGCGTCAGTTCCCAAGTCCAACAGAGCCCCTGAACCACCAGCTGAAGCAGGCTGAGTTTAATCCTGGCTCTTGCGTTTGAAGTCTGATAGTATAAAATCTAAACTACAGTTCCTTTAAATTAGTTATTCGTAGACTTTGATATTACAATTGTTAGTTCCGTTCAGATAGATTCCTTTGACTCTGACTCAATCTATCACACACACACACACGTACACACACACACACACACACACACACACACACTCTAAGTCATTCATTCATTTACATTGGTTCATTTACTTATTAATTTGTTCATTTGTGCATTTAAGTTCATTTGTTTATATAGTTTTTACTTACATATTCATCACTTATTCACTTAAAATCCATTCACTGTTTATTATTTATTAATGTTTTATCTTTTTTTATTAAATTTGTTATATTTAGACTAAGTTCTTGTGTTTGGTGCTTTTGTGGGTGAGGACGGACGGATCTATTGAATCAACCTTCAGATCAAGATAAAATCAGTTCAATAGCAGTCTAAATTTGTTAAATTTCATTCTAAATTTCTAACGTAAAACATTCCTCTTAGATGTCAGCAAGCGGTGGTGCCCTGGCTTTAATAGACTGTTAATAATGGTTAATTGATTGTTAATTACAAATAATTGTTAATCAATATTACTAATCCTCATAAAAGAGCCACATTTCCCATTTCCTCTACATAGAATAGTTAGCAGCGAAGCAGACAGAGAGAGACTGAACCAGTGCTGTTCCTGAGGAATACTGATTGTGAATGGCTCTTCACTAAAACATCACAACTATAATCGCTTAGGTTAAACCAAATAAATATCAGGTAATCTTTTCCTATGTGATAACATTGTTTTTCAACTTTGTGCACATTAAAGTACGTCAGACAAACTAGCCAACTAAACCAAACTCCGAGGAGGTGTCCTGTCATCTCTATTGTCCTATCTAGACCTATGGATGTCAAGGGTTAGCTGGTTAAGTGGTTAACCACAAAACAAAACTTTCTGTGTTAATTATTCAGTCTAAAAAGACTAAATAACTTCCAAAACCCAGGTTGCCTTCAGTGATTGTTTCGTCAGTGTGTGAATGTTGCTTCCATAAAAAAGGGCAATGTACTGTATATGTAGAGATGCTGTGGGAATGGTGCAGTATAAAGCACTTCGAGTATTCAGATGACTAGAAAAATGCTATAGTAGTGTAGTCCATTTATGCTTAGGTGTTGTGATCTGCAGTGTTTGTGTCCTTGCCGTTTGTTTCATTATTTTGCATGTTTGAGTTTATGTTGCTTATTTCTACTACTTACATGGAAATAGTCTTTATGAAGATTTTCAGTCAGGGTATAGAGCTCATTATAGTACAAAAACAGCATCATGAAAGTTGCCAACAACCTTCTTATAGCCTCTGACAATGGACTTGTCTCTATTCTTTTCCTGTTCGATCTTAGTGCTGCATTTGACACAATTGATCATAAGATCCCAATACATAGACTAGAACATGTTGTTAGGATTAGAGGCACTGCACTTTCTTGGTTGAAGTTGTATCTATCAGATAGATTCCAGTTTGTTCATGTAAACAATGAATCTTTCATATGTACTGCAGTTAGTCATGGAGTCATAGGGTTCTGTGGAACTATGTGTAGTGGTACAGTCCAGGTGCACACAGTGACAGAGAGACGTTGGAGACTGCGAAGCGGAGTGTAGAATGTGTACATTGAAAATATCTAATGAAATGTTGACTCTTTATTTGATTTAAAAGAGAACAGAATAGAATAGAATATTTTTATTTGTCCCACAAGGGGAAATTTATCTGTTTGACAGAGCAGGGTTTGGGGAACCTCTGTTTTGTAAAAAGTATTGTATTGTTTTGCTTTGTAAAGAGGAAATGTATCTTCGTTTCTAGTGTAACCCAGTCTATATTCCAGAATGACTACATAGAATGTCCATAAGACAACAATGATCTTTCACCATCATTTATTATGTCACCAAGCAAAAAGAATAATAGGAGAATAGGAGATTCAATCAACCTACACTTATTACTCGTGTCATATGACCACAACCTATAATTATTATATAACATAATGATATATTCAGATATTGTGCTGAAGGTGGTAATAACACTGTTGAATTGAATTCAATTCAACATCTTCAATTGAAGAGATGTAAAACTGACAAAACATTCTACAGATTCATGATGTTAACCATATTAGTTTTCACTTGTATTATAATATATTTTCTTTATCCAACCCAACAGAGCCCAGAAATATGATTTCAAAGAAGGAACTGATAATCTGAATTTAAGATTTCCTCCTCAGCGACATCTCAGTGAAGTCAATGAGTTAGATACATGGGCATCCAAAGCGAACTTTGTAGTCATGGCACTGGTTGTCTGGCTGGTCCTGATTGCGACATACGAATCCTTCAGCTGGACTGTTGCTGAAAAATTATCAAAGGCAGTATTAATTCAGTACACTACCCAAAAATAAATGATACACACTCAAATTATTAGAAGGTTTTTGATAAGGGTTTTTCTACCCTATTAGCAACCAGGGGGCAGAATTAAGTTTCAAGGTGAAAAACAACATGCATTAAATGTGGATGAACTGCAGGCTTGTCAAAGTGACATGAAAAGCGGCAGTAATGCGTTTCAGGGAAAAGAGGAAAGAGATGAGAACAGTTTATGTTAACTTGTTAGATTTTCAAATGATTTAAAAGCAGTTGATCTTTTCTCCATAAACTTAGATTTAGAAGCCCATAAAAATAAATTGCGCTGTATTCATGTGGATGGGAAATATACAGTTGCCATTTAACCTGAAACTGTTTAGACTGTGGGAGGAAACTGTCAGTCTGGAGAACATACAAACTCTCACTCTTAAAGGCTCAGTGCTAACTATTGTGACAATTAGCCACGTTGGTATGATAGTTGTGAATACAATCTGTTCATGAAGAAAAATATTGATCTAATGATATGTTATCAGTTAGAAACACAGTGTTAAAATTTAATAGAGGTTTCCTCAAGCCAACTTACATAGATGCTATCTCGCCAGTAGAAGCAAACGGGGTTTCTGTGTCAGTTGTAACAACTTGAATGTGGAGAGGGTTGTTACAGATGCCTGGGTGATCATCCATCAGGTCACTCAGAGTCTCAAAGTCTCCATTCCCAATGGGATCATCACGATCATACCAGTCGGTCCAGCACACTAACTCATACATAGTATGAGAGAAACAGGATAAGTCAATAACTGCTCCAGCCAGAACAACACTGACAAAAAAGAAGTAAAACTATTTACATAGGCACAGTATTTATTAAATGTTGAAGTATAGCCACCTTCATTACAGAAGTCTATGTCCGAGCACAAGAAACGAATACGATAATCTTGACACATCCCTGATGTTTGTTGACTGTTCACACACATGAATCCAGTGGTTGTATCAGAGCTGCAGAGGGGAAACCGTCAGATATACAGCTGTTAAAGTTTCCGATAGGTCAGCTTAGCCTTAAACTTTCATGCATGAATTCAGTAGAAGGTGTATGTGAAGACAAAAGTGGTACAATGTACATAGAATCATTGGCCTGGTTCTTACACAGCAATCACATCCCCTGTGTCAGCTACACTTTGCCCTGATGGAGTTTGGACTTCAATCTGGACTGGGTTTTCACAGACCATGTCTGGATACACCATGCGCAGACCAGTAAGGAGTTCCCAGTCTCCTAGCCCATCAGGATTATCTGTGTTAAACCATCCTGTCCAGCATTCTGGACCAGTCATACAAGAAAAGGGAATATCAGTGGAGATGCATCAACAACCAATCAACAATCATAAAAAAGGAGGATAAAGATTTAGATTCATAGAAAGTTGTAAAAATGGTAAAAACTCACGGTGTGGAGCACAGAAACTATAAGGACATCTGAAACGAACGCGATAATCTTGGCACATGGAGGAGGAGCTTTGGTCGGAGTTTTTACAGATGAATCCTGTGATTGTGTCAGATCTGCAGAGGAGAAACCAGTCAATCCAGACAGAAAACCTTACATGCTGAGATAGTTTCAGTATTGGCTATGATACGGTAATAGCATTGTATTTAATGTATATGCTTTTGTGGCTTGCGGTTGTAATGCATAACATTTTGGTGGAACTGACTGGGAGTTGAGTAAAAACACACCTAAATTTATGTCCAACAAGTGCATTAAACATATTTATTATAAGAATATATTGTACTTACACTTCAATCACATCGCCCGTTTCACTCACAGTTTGGCCTGACAAGGTTTCCACCTCAATCTGAAGTGGATTTTCGCATATCTTCCCTGGGTGTTCATCGCGAAGACTACTGAGCTTCTCATGGTCCCCAGTCCCTGTAGGGTCATCTCGATCAAACCACTCTGTCCAGCACTCTGGATCAGTTGAGCAGGAAGGGGAGTTAGATAAATAAATACCTTAGTTGAAATAGCATTGACAGCAGTATTTAAATATGTGGACCATGAGTTTATATGGAAATTTTGAGAGAACTTTAATTGAAGTTGATCCCCAAATTGTGTACTGCATTTAAAGTAAAGTTTATTATATATCAATACAATGTAAATGAATTAATTTTAATAAAGTTTTCCACTTACCCTCATAGCATGCTGAGATAATGGTCCTCGGGTTTATTTCTGGATAAAGATAAGTAATCACAACATCTGAGTATCACAGTTTATTTTTGACCTTGGGAATAATACAGTAGTTTGACTGAATATTCTTAACTCAAGGTTCAGTAATGAAGTGGAATTAGTAGCGACATTTGCAAGAACCCTGGATAAGCACCAGCCAGCTGTGACTGCACAAACTTAAGGGAGAGTTTATAGTCATACGTCATAATACAGATCACATTCACCCAGTACTACCATACACTACTATTTGTGCTTTTTCCGCCCTCTGAGCCACAGCTGCATGTAACATAGTTCTTTATTCCAGATTTTGTGTGTACACACACACACACACACACATATACGTGTGTGTGAAATCAACTTACCAACGAGCAGGACAACGACCAAGATGATGCTTAACTGCTGGATTTAATAAAACATAACTTCAGTGTTTGATGACATTGCTGTGTTATTATTGATTGTCAACACAGCAAATCATTTATAGTGATCATTTTGAAGGGGTGAAAAAAAGTTCATACCAGTTTGATCATTGTTGCTGTGATCTTTGGACTGCTCAACCTGAAATGATATCATTTTTTTATTAATATGAAGACAACTATAGCAACAAATAACTACAACTTTTACAGATAACATGGAGAACAGTACTGTTAGACCAATTTTTGAAATTTTTTAAGTTCAGAGAAACATGAAGACACAAAAGACACTCACCAAAAGTTAAAGGTGCAGGTTGTTGGTGTTAGTAGATGGGAACCATATGTTGTGACTCTCTGTCTGCCTTAATGGGAAATAGGTCCGAACTTAAATACTGTGAGAGATCAGAAAGAGTTCCATTTAGAGTCAGTAATTAAACACTGTGTTACACGCCACACCTATAATGTGATAATTATGGTAACACTGTTCTACACATACCCTCTCATTTAAGTGCAGGTAGGTGAATGCAATTTTACAAATTACTCTCATTATATCCAGAAAGAAGCTTTGTGTTTTACAATTGTTGTCCATGCTGCTTTACATGCTGCAAAACTATGTGATGAGCTGAGCAAAAAAAAAAAAAAAAAAAAAAATTTAGAGCGATAAACCTGTCCCCCCAGTGTATGAATGGAACTTGATGTTGAGTAATTGCCGTAGGCCATGCAAGCTACTAATAAGTATCAGTAATGTAGGTGGTGCAGTGAAATTTTCTGCTGCTTTGTCTTTTGCATACTCTTTTCTTTTCTCTTTTCAGTTAGCTGAGTACTGCAATGCTATAGATTTTTCTATAAATAAATAAATAAATAAAATAAAATACAAATTAACAGAAAAACCTATAACATAACTCATTCTGTAATTGATGCTATATCTAGCCTGTTGAGCCGGTCTCATGAACTTGGCGGCAGCCTTGGACTGGAACCAGGACTGGGCCACCGGTCCAATCAGTCACCACTGCAGGGGAAGGGGATGTGACCAGGACATGCAGCAAGTGCTGGTGCCAGTCCCTCTCTAGAACTCGCACATCCTAACTTACATTGTCAATTCAGTGTCAACACGGAAGAGCTGATAATAGTGAGAGTATGTCCATCTCACAAAGGTGCTGTCCTCTGCCATCTTTAACTGTAGTCTTCCAGCAACAGGAAATAAATGTTTTGCTCATGGATTTTTTCTTGCAAGCACATTTTGGGTTAAAAGTGTGTTGTACTGTATATCATTGAGAAATGTAATGTCACGGCCATACAAGTTTAAATCAACACAGTCTCTAATGTTCAATCCATTGTGTCATTAATTCACTTTTTGTGGTTCAAACTCTAAATGGGTACACATGTGCACATGCACAGCCTTCCAGTATTGTGGAAAGTATTCAGGTGATTTCTGGATTAGTTGGTGTTAATCTCTTAAATCCCAACATTAAGCCCCAAGGGACCTTTAGAAATAATCTTGGACCTCTTAAGAGGTTAAACATCACAAAACATCATAGACTTATTTTATTTAAATTTTTTATTTTTGTAGATTCTATATGGGAGAAGGATGAAGTTCAGCTGAGATGTCTTCAATTGCATAGTTATGCTTAACATCTGTCATATGTTTGTCTCATTGTCGTCAGAGTTGTCACACCTATACTGAACGAATGTTCCACCTAATTTAACCTATTGTTCTTTGCTTCAAAAGAGCGTCATGGAATTATGTTCTAGCTAATTTGCTTTGCATCTTAGGAACCCAACAGGAATGAAACTTACCCTGAATGTTGCCAGGCAGTAACAGTCAGTGCATACTGTTCCACTCTGACATTGATCTGGTTCAACCCAAAGCTGCTGCTTTATCTGAACACGATCATTGTCATAAACAGCTGGCAACTGGTGACTTACAGCAGTGTGATGGATGCCTGCAAACTTCCTCCCAATCTGTTTTCCTGATTCTTAAATATAACAACATTTTGGAGAGTAAACATGACAGACACAAGTTTGTGTAAAATCAGAGTTGTGCCCAGGAAGGACTTAGAAACATGTGTAACATAAGATTTCATTGCAGAGGAAGTGTGTGCAAAAATCAGTGCTGAAGCTGCCAAACAGTAAATATGTTCATACCTTGGTAACATCTAGACCTACACCTTTTTGTGTAGCAATTGTTAAATTGGCTTATTTACTGCTTGCTCTCTTACTGCTGCTTGAAATAATATTTTTTCTTGATTTTCTTCTTATTTTTTAACAGAGAGAAAATTATAAACACTATGAAACAAAAATTTTCTAAATGAGGACTGTTACCAGATCTGAGCAGATTACTGTCCTAATTTCTAATTTATTTTCTAAATCCGATTTATTACTAAATCTAATACACTTCAAACTTTGATACTTTTACTCCTTTTGATCTGGGAAAGGCATCCATTTGGCATCCATTTGTTTTATGTTAAATAAATGTAATGTAACTCTAAAACTATTACATCTTCTTTTACTCTCAGCACTTGAATTAATATGTCACTTTATGTCTCATGAAAGATCACTTACAGAACAAGAAGGCATTGTCTGGGGGGTGTGGAGAACAGAAAACATTTTACTGAACAATTTGTTGACAATGGCATTATTGACTGAGACTCAGCTGCAGCATATATTTAACTATAATGACATGGTAACATCACAAAAACAAGGGTGTGAGAATCAAGTGCTAATTATTGTAAAAATAAAATGGACATAGAGTGATGGAGCATACAAAGAATCAGTGACTACTTATATTTGATGTTGTATAATGAGACCTATTTTGGGGAGACAGCTAAATATACTTTAACTGAAGATAACACAAACACATCAAGACCTTGTCATCACATGCAGCGTTTGAAAATGAAGCATGTATAGATAAAAGTCAAGTCAACTGAGAAACGTGCAAGATAAAGAAACATTGCAAACAACTCAGTTTTTTTTCTGTTTTTTTTATATAGCACCAAATTTACGCAATACATTATCTCAAGGCACTTTACAGAGCAAAGTCAAGACCTAACAATATTAGAGAGAGAAACTAAACAGTTTATACAGTGAGAGAAGAGAAGCTGTATATATATTGTTGTGTTAGTTCTTTTAGAGTGGTAACCATACATGTACTGATTCTGCTATCATTGGTATGATTTATACTATATATAAGTTCTAAAAATGAAAGCAGAACCAATTAAAAACTGTAAAAATCACAGTAAAGATCATTGACATTATTAGTCTATATCGCAGACACATCAGTATCAGCCAGTTATTACTGTTATGTTATTACAGTAATTATTACTGTTTACATTTTTTAACTTATAGTTACAGTTGTAATTATATTGTAAAAAATATGTCCTAGAGGTTTAATGCAGTGCTACACTGATGTTAGGTTTGACCAGATTTTTTTCACTGCCTAATTTTGGTTACATCAAAGGCAGCTGTGGCCCAGGAGGCAGTGCAAGTTGTCCACTATTCATAAGGTCAATGGTTTGATTCCAGTCTCCTAAAATCTACATGTCGAAGTGTCCAAGACACTGAATCCCATGTTGCCTTCGAAGGAAGTTCCATCGGCATGTGAATGTGTGTGTGTAGTAGCATGTGAAGTAGTAGCAAAAAAAAAAAAAAATGTATAGAGGCATGATGCAGAGACAGAGATGTAAATGGGTTAAAATCAACTTCAGTGTAAAGTGCTTACAGTGTTCATCTAGAGAAGTGCTCTTACCTTTTTACAACACTGGCCCTGAAAGTCACCATCCTCATCAGACCCTGTTAATAGCAATACAGATGATACTGTACACATACTGTACGTCTAAGAGAGAGACACTCTTTGGATCACAAGACATTACATCCTAAACATGAGTTAAATAATAAAAACATGGCCGACCAACTCTTATAAACTAGAAGTGGATTCATTTCTGAATGCTCATTCACCATACAGAGTAAACAGTAAACAATGTTTCCTCGCAAGGTATAATTTATTTAGGTCAGTGGATTCTCAAATATACCGGCAGTGTTAAGGCTAATATTTAATGATTAAGTCAAAACAACTTGTGTCATTTGTCCAAGTTTGGAGATAGTTGTCGCTCATATTTCTGTCAGCAACTTAATGCAGTGAAGGAAACTTGGTGTTTGTTTTCAGGTCTTTACAGCACTGAGAAATTACATTAAAAACTTCAATATCGAAAATGTCCTTTAAGAGGCGGCATGATGGTTAATAGCGTTTATAAGTAATGTGTAATTAACTCTAATAGCTTCTGGAACTGAGCCATTATTAACGTCACAAATACCACAACAAATGTCTGAACCCAAACTGAATTCCATCTGAATCGAGGTCTGTCTGACGTTTCTTCCTTGGTAGGAACTGTTGGGCTTCTCTCAGATTTACTCACTCTCCCTTTCTGTATTTTCTTCTGTGTTTAGTTTGTTACTTCTTTCTTCTCTTGAGCTCATCAGAAAAAGAAGATATGTTTTCAGAGATAAGACTAAACCATATTTTTCACCAATACAAATAATTTTCCTCAGGATACCTAAATATTAAGTAATGTGGCTGTGATGCATACGCTTGTCACATATTCATACCTCATGAATATGGTTTTGGGTTTTATGAAAATGTCTTTGTTTTATATCACACAGATTTAAAGATTGTGGAGAGCAAAACATTTTATTACTAACACTGAAATAGTTCAGTTTGTATATTATTATACAGAAACTAACTGCTTTACAAAAACAAAATGATACAATATCACATGTATGTACAGTGTAGTAAATATACCATCTCAAATTGTACACAAAGTATTTACAATTGTCACACATACTGCATCAAAAACAAAATTCAGACTAATACTCTACAGACATTAGATTTTGCATAACATCAAATAAAACATGCCACACTTTGAGGTTTTTCATCTTTACAAACCCATGACTGTTTAAATTAGTGCAAGTCAACCACTTGTTTAAGAGGTTATGGATACATAATCCCTAATATTTCCATTCACACACAAGTCAAACTAAAACCTGGAAACAATATCAATCTGCGAGCATGGTGTTCAAATAGAGCTTGCCTTCAGATTTTTCCTGGTTGTGTTCTGTTGAAGGTACACTCGCTGATTGTGTTATTCTGGGTTGTGTGGACACATCATTGAAGGGAAAATCAGGGCACGTAGCTTTAATAAGAGACAATGAAAGTAGTGAGAAGAGACAATGAGCTGTGTCTCTGGAAAGTTTGTAGCTTTGTAGCTTCAGCGGCTCCAACTTCAGATCTCAACTTGCACCTTCACAGCTTCTGAACTGCTGCAAACATCCTGTGTGTTAGAAGACAACTAACAGGTGCAGGACTGTGAAATAGCCTTACGCTGATTTATATAAAGAGAAGCCGGTTGGTACAGTCCAACTTTTTGTGGTCAAGCTAAAGGAAACTTTGGCAAATATGACATGAAATAGGAATACAACATTTCTCATTTATTTGTTCTATAGCATCAGTAGCTAAAGGCCTCGGCATGCTTCAAACTATGTGGTGGACAAACATCTGAGAATCACCTTTCTGATAGCGGAGTTGCACTTTTATGTACCAAATCAAATGTGAGCCGTACTAACTTTGAGGCGGCAATCCAGATTTTTTAATTAGTGTTTTGATTTTTCGCTATGACGTGGTTTTGGTCTTAATAAAATTAATAAAAACAAATATTTTGACTGTCGGGTTTCTGATGGATTCAACTCAGTTGGTGAGTGCTTCAGTTCTTTTAGGCAGAGCTGCAATGTGTTGTTTCTGCTGCTGCCTCTAATGATAACATACCATTGTTGACTCACTGAACTTCAGAAGGAAGTAACACATCCCCCTAAACGGTGAAGTGATTCACATGCTGACACAACTACTCAAAATCAAAGGAGTGGAGATGCTGTTCAGACAAAAAAAAAAAAGTCAGAGTTGTACAACAATACTCAACTCTTGCCATGCATAGATGTTAAGGCAGGATAGAAGCTTTTTTTTTAACAAACCAGCTGAGGTGTGGACGAAGGCTGCGAGCAGAGCACTCATCACCTGTTTCATTGTGCACCAAACCAAGCCATGTCAACTGTTGACGTGTTTAAACCCTCTTACTACAAAACCATGTGACCAGCTCGACAGCAAACCACGATGTTTTGAATCTGTTAATGTGTCTCTTTGACCTCTGAGTCATTTCAGTGCAACATCCAAATCAACTTGCAGGACATAAGCCACTACAGTGACAGGGTGATTGTTTTTTTTTTTTTTTTTTTTTTTAAATATATCAACCAGCATTGAAAACAAACCTTTAACAAAACATTTTGATTTGTGGCCCCACCATTTTCTGAAGTGTTTTAAGCAAGCAGAATATTTTTTGCAGTGTGAAAATAAATTGTGCTCAGGTGGACACACTCTGTGATGAGATTTTAAAAGACCTCAAAAGAATTATTTCTCCTCTGACGCTCTTTGGTTTCGGTCATGCCGATGTATATGTGTACTGTAGTTTGTTTTGTGTGTGTGCACTGTAGATGCATAACTGTAAGAAAACAACAACAGCTGATTTCTGGAACATGGTGATATAGCTGTCTGTCGCCTGAAAGATTAGAAACGCAGCTTAAATATTACAGCATGCTTTAGAAAAAGGTTGGCAATGTGTGTTTTATCAATTCTCTGAAGAGGAGACTGCTGCAATACAGAGCAGGCATTTGATGCAGAGCATCTGCTGCTCCCAGATGTGCTGAAGAAATCCCATGGCCGGCCTCTGCATAAAGAATAACCTTAATAACTATTACTACAGCTCAAGAAAAGAAAAAAATCCACCATCACACACTTTTCTGCTCAGTAATCCTATTGATCAATCTGTTTACATGTTGTGTTAATGGGGCAGAGCTGGAACTGTGGCATGACATCAAAATTCGGTGTTCTCAATGTATGTAATAATTCTCTTTATCTCACCATCGTGTAGAATTGCTAGAAAATTCTCAATTTTCTGGGTTTTGTTGGAATTAGAGAAGACATAAAACATATTGCCAAGAAGAGAAAGAAGTCACATCATTTCATCATCAACATCAACAAGCAATCTCGTCTCAGTCTGTGACCTGAAGCAATCGCAGCATCAAAGATTCACCACTGTAGGGAAATGACTGAGAAAATGTGGGCATGCTCCTTTAAGGTGATTTTTTTTTTTTTTTTTTTTAAGAGCTCATGGGACAAACATCTCACAGCTGTGTGTCCAACTCTGACAGGTGACGTGAAACTAAGAAAAGAGTTGTGTGTGTGTATGTGTCCAGTGACTTTTTTCTAATTCAAATGGTCACTGGAAGTAATCAATAAGCGCTAAATATCTATGTTAACAGGCAGGTTCAGGAGTTAGCATCATATTTTACCAGACTGACATAGTGATCCGATGTCACCCCTGTTTGCTGCTCAAATAAAACTGGTGGTTGACCAAGTAGTTGAGAGTTGAGAATTATTGCCTCTTACACAATTTTTCCTCGTCACTGTGTAAACAAATTAAAATCCTATGCTGTTGAAAGATCATTCTAAAAAAAAAAAAAAAAAAAAAAAAAACCTTAATAAAAGCAAATACACACACAAAGAAAAGCTCGGAGCTATTTACAATGTTGCGTTTCCCCTAGTGTTTTGCGATCTTCATGTTGATACTTTGAAAGTGTTTGAAAAGAAAATTTGTGTAGCACTATCTAGCTGTACAGGATAAATACTCTCAGGCAACAGGGTATATGGATGATTGTATATTTGGCGATCATAGGAGGCCGGTCGTGACATAGCTCGTGTGAACTTGTGGTGATATGGACGGCTCGTCTCCATAATTAGTACCTGTTCTTTGTCCCCAGCAAAGTTTGACTTTAACTTTACAAATTGTACACATTGAAAAACCCTGACAAAGGCACACCATGGAGAAAACGTCAACATCGAAATTAGCACTAAGGACTAGTTATACATAATCTGCCTATGTAAAATATGTACACAAATAGGAGGGAACTTGACATTGTCTGAGTCTGACCCCCCCACCTCAACCCCACCGCCACCACCACCCTGACAAAACTGCTGCCATTTGGTCCATCTTGTTGAAACAGGAGTGTTTAGTCATGATGAAGGCCAAGGGATGCGTTACGCTTCAAATATGAGCAGTCTGTCCAAACTCAACCTACATCACTTATTCCCATCTGCCTTTTCTGCAGTTGCACATGTGACGTCTTGCAGGAGTGTGACATGGAGCTGAAATATTGACTCCAAAGGTGAATTCAACAGCTGCAGCTCCTCCACCACAGGGCTGGCTCAAATAAAATATTTGAAAGAAAAAAAAACCTCAAGCAGCACAGAATTCAAGTTGGTTATATGCCTCCTCAATGCCGAACACAAAAGTTACTTGTTCCCCTGCTAAAGCAACAAGCTTGAAGAAGGAAGAAAAAAAAAGTGGAGTGCAGCACGAGGTCTGGCAGGCTAGGGGAGGGTGGTGCGTGGGTCAGGCAGTGTTGTCTGGCTGCTCAGACAATCTTCTTGATGCTGGGTCTCTTGAAGCTGCCAGCGCTGCGCTGCTTCTGGACCTGACTGGCTGAGCCATGGCGAGTGCGACCCCCACTGGACAGTGCAGAGCTGGGGGACAGCTGGACATTTTCCTTGTCCACACCTGGAGGAAAAATGACACACTGTTTTAAAATTGGAACATGATACACATGATGATTTTGTTGTTGCCATGGCACAGCTTGAGTGCCAGCCAATTTGACTGTGTCTAGTTTTCTTACTTTTTCCCCTTTTTTCCTCTATTTACCTAAACTTCTGTCTCAATGTACGATCTCTCCCCATATGATGAAGAACTCACGGCACTGACCAGCCTACAGAGCAGCATCATTTGTCTCCTTGACACCTGTCAGAGGAGCTAACACCAGCAAGAGGAAGGAGGTGGGGATCGAAATGTTTATTAAGGAGAGGTGTCATAACCCGGAGCACAACAGTGTTACTGAGCAGCTACTCACAGGAAATCGAGCTGCTCGCTGTTTGCATTTGGTCGTACTACATCCAAAGGAGTTCTCTCAAGTCATCGTAATAACTCACTGTTGGCCGACACTGCAGCTACCTGTAAACTCATGTCCCAGCTGCAAACATCACACCCACAAGCAAATGATAAATGACCTGTGGAGACACAGGTCATTTGTCTCCAGTTTGTTGCATGTAAAGGATGTGGACACTCACTCTTTGTGCTTCGATGTTTATTGAGGGCTGAGGGGAAGTGTGTGTGTGTGTGTGTGTGTGCAGCCTGTGAATACAAGCACAGCGTAGGGACAGAGAGATGACAGGGAAGCTGATCTTGTGTGTGTCCCTTTTTCGTCTGCTTTTTCTGCTACTGCACATAATCTGACAAATTAATTCTCACAAACCAACCAGAGCAGTACATTAAAATTGATCATGCATTGAATTAAGCAATGTTAAACCTATTATTTCTGTAGCCAGTAGGCAGTGCTATGCTACAAAGGCATATTGGGAGTGTGGATGCCATTGTAATCATAGTATCCAATATCCTGTGAAGTTTCAGACAAGTCATTCATTGTACTGTGACTTGTACTGTGTGAGACATTTCCTGTTATCTGTCGAGCTAGTAAAAATGAACCATGGCATTATTTCGACATAGTACAAGATAGCCAAAATTCCTTCGGAACATAAACTCAGCACCATCTTGCCATCATGTATGCCAAATTTGACATGAATCTGATGATCCCTTTTGAAGAAATTGATCATGTGCCCAAACACAAACAAACGCCAATACCTCACTTCCTGTTGGGCGTTGGACTTTTCATGCATGGGAACCACCTCAAACGAGCTGCATTCCTCGAGAAGGAAAAGAAAAATAATAAGAGCCTTTCAAATAACAATAGGGTCCTCGCACAGAGTACTCGGGAGCTAATAAGAATCCTTCCAAAAGCAACAGGGTCCTTGCACAGAATGCTTGGGCCAAACTGGTGCCTCATAGTCTTAAAGTGAACTGCAAGTTTGGGGCAAATCTCCTACGGTGCTTTAATTTTGAAATACAGCAAAATTCAGTGAATATCTGAATTTTTACATGATAAATAGTTTCTTGATGCTAGCTCAATAACCAACATGACCCACACAGATGTAGAGACAAAACTCTCACTCCACAACATGGCAAAGCACCAAAAGCAATATGTTACACTTGCTTTTTGAGTCAGTGGATACAATAAAAAAAAAAAAAAAAAAAAAGTGAATAGAATTATGGCCAAAAACATGTTGTGTACCAGCCTGGGAATTTTTTTTTTTCAGTGGCAGATTTTGATTGAACCTGAACCTGACTATATTTAGATCAAAAGGGTTAAACATAGACCAGGAAAGTTAATTTTCCAGTAACAACAGATTTCATTGACTCTATACACTGAGTCAGAATTTATGTGTGAGACCTGGTGAGTGCTGTGAGGTGGCCAGTGAGGTCATGGAGTTGGACAGGTTGAGGTTGGCAGTAATGCTGAGCTGGCTCTGGCTGGTCGGGGGGTAGGGGGAAGTGGGTGTCCTCAGCTGCTCCTCCCCTCGCTCCTCGTCAGCCGCTGGCAAATAACTGTCGATCAACGCCTCCAGAAACTTGACGATCAGCTCAGCATAGTCCGGTATCTGGGTTTGCTGGGGAGGAAGAGGGAGAAGAGCAAAAGTTGTAAGACTAATGGATGTTTATAAAATCTAGCAACATTGTTCTTGGGCAGCTGAGGCTCAGGAAGAAGAGAGTGATGTCCAATAATTGAAAGGTCAGTAGTTTGGGCCAATCCCATTTCTCTTTTTTACGCATTCACCTACCCCTTCTCTTACCCCTACCTTTCATCCCTTGAAACAAACTGTTGAGGGGTAAAGGTGAAATCATTCCCCTAGGTAATGAGACACCTCTACTTTACTGTTATACACTGTCAAAAGTCGTTGCTAGTTGCTACGTAAGATGATATGACAAGTCTCCATGATGACCAAATGACAACAAACAAAGGTGGCATCTACAGACTTGATTCTGCCGATCAAGTTGGCAATTGATTAAAAACTGACAAGATATCTGTTTAGATTGGTCTGACGTTTCGTCAGAAAAGAGTCCTGTTATCAGATGAATGGAAAACGTTAGCAAAGTGACAATGAGCGATTGCTAGCTAACCTTAACAAACGTTATTGAATTAAGCTTAATAAGTAAATGTATTGATCAGTTTATTAAGTAAATCATTAACTTTTATGACAAATGCATCCTTGTCCTGGTGCATTCTGGGAAATTTCTCATACTCCTTCGTTTGAAGTGCGGTCCTGGGATAGCTTCTTGTGTATGCCCCTCCACCCTTAGCCCTCCCCCCATTCAGAAGAGAATTCAGACAGCCCTTCTACTACATATGAATGCGCAAAAGAGAGGGGTAGGGCTAAAGGCTGAGTTATGCTTCTCTAATTGTGTACTGCATGACCACACATTTGGATCGACCCGTTGGCTGGCAGGTGTCGTAAAGAAATTCACCGCCAAAACAGTATGGGGAAATATGTTTATACGATGATACGTTAAAATTATCTACTATTGCTGATTTTGATTTATTTATTATTTATACAGTAGGCAACAATTTGGAAAAAGGTGATAATAAAATGTGATGGAATGGTGTTGGAACTGAGTAAAAGTCAAAATGCATTATGAGTTCTACCAGTTCTCTATAGTATAGATAAGTATAGATCTGAGAAAAATGTACTCCAGTACAGTAATAAAGTATTTGTACTTTGTTACATTCCACCACTGTTCACCACCCTACCTTAGAGAAGGGTCCAGCAAACCGCCAAAGTCCATTAAATCCGAAACCTGTAAAATTAGAGGAAGGTAGAAAGGGATCAGAATGCATGTCCACTTTCAATAGCACAGAGACATTTCATATTTTCAGTTATATTCAACAGCTTTAGAGAACTTCCTCCTTTAGGAGACAGGTTGTTTACCGACGGTGTGATCAGAGCTTACAAGCGAGAATGTAAAAATGTTGTCATGTATTACTTTGTAAATAGGAGGGCTGATATTGGGGGGGTGACTCCTCATGGTACACCACACTCTGGACAATGCCGTGGACCGGATTCAGGAGGTTGGTGTCTTGGCACATGGACAGCACAGTGTTGATCTTGGAGTCCAGCAGGTTGTGGCTGAGGAGGAAACACATGTAGGTCTCAGGTATATAAACCTATAGTTCATACATCTAAGAGGCCACAGTGGCCTTGAAAAAACCATGTTTTAGCAGATTGGGAGGAAGTCAGGCATACTAACAGTCAAAAAGTTGAGATATTGTCTCCGTGTGTCAACAGCCATTTACTGTCTTGAGCTTTACATCACATTCTTAATAATCACACAGTAAATAAAGAGAAAACCAAACTTGGCTTCTACAGGAAAAAAATGACCTGAACACTTCAAAGCAGGTTCTACATACCCACAATCTCTTTTCGTTATCTGGCTTCACTAAGCTTCACTACACAACTGTGGTAATGGTCAAATAATAGTGGTTATATCCTAGGTTGTCCTATCCAGTTAGGATCATGTACATGTGTAAGGGGCTCTCAGTATTCTTCATATGAGAAGAAATGCTGACACCTGCAGGTAATAATGGTTATAACAACATCCAAAAGTAATACAGAGGTCCCTCGGTTCCAGAACCCCCCACTAGAGGTGAAAATCTGTGAAGTAGTAACCATATATTTATCTTATATTTCAAGGCTTTTGTAAACCATCCCCACACTCTTATAAACATTTCCCACAGTTGTTATTTCTTTTTTAGGCTAGAAATCCCTTTTTTCACTGCAAAAATAATTAATATCTAAAAAACTTAAAAATACCTGTACGTGCAGAATCCCACAATGTAATGAAGACTCCCAATATAAATGTACATATACTACTACAAAAAAAGTGATGTATTGAAGCTGCGAGATATGGCAAAGGATCACTGTATTCAACAAAGTTAAATGCAAATAATATTATAATGTATGTATTAACACACTAAAAAACACTTTATTGAAGCCAGGTTAGGAAAATACTCAATAAGTAGATGAATTATGAGTCTCTTACTCAGTGTCTCACCTATTTTGTGTGACTACTGTGAATAAATTAAGAGAAATAAATCTAAAGCGATGTCAGACTAAATGCTCTTTTATAACCATGTGAAATATTTAACAGTGTCTATGTTGAGCCTTAAAAAAATAAGCATGAAGTTCTCTACTTTAGCATTAACCCATTATCTTGTTTGCTGCTAAGGAGACCTGATTTAAAAAGTCTGACAGCTCAGAGTACAAGCTAACCAAGAGAGAGGACATATGGTCACTACTTACACAACTGGGAAAACCTTAGGGAAGACAACGCTAGCTTCAGCCAAGTACTCGTACAGAATCCGCTGGTCAAAGTCATCAGTGGTATATTTCACCTGGGTGGCCTGGAAAATCGAAGCAACACCAGACTGTTAATATCATTTAATTATTATCAGTCATGTTCCAGTGGTCTGAACCTGTGTGTTTCCCTACCAGAACAGTGAGCAGCAGAGCTTGGATCTTTGGGTCGGTCAGCACCTCCTCATCCAGCAGAACATTGGACTCTGATACAGACACTTTACGGAGGTGAGAGTTCCCAATTCTTTGTGTCTCTGTAATTACAACATGGAGGAGTTACATAAAATGTGTATATCATATCCATCAGGAAATTCTACAAAGGACTGTACTCTGACCTATCTCGTAGTCATTCTCTGCTACACGTCTCATCTTGGGAGGGGTGGTCATTCCTGACTCCATCTCAGGTCTCTTTGGTGCTTTAGAGTCTGATATGAGATGATCAAAGCTCTTTCTAGTGCCTGGCCAACAAACAGACATAACCAATACAATTAATAAATTAGAGCACGTTTAACAGGGACTTTTTTTTAAGGATGACTCCTCTATGTAAAGAGCTATAGGATATATCATACCCAGGAGCTTCTTGGTGTTAGCCTGTGAAGGCTGACCCATGTCAAGACTCATGGACTTGCGTGTCCGTGGGCTAATCTGTCCCACCGTGGAGTAGTGATGGGCTGAAAGGTAGCGGTCTGAAACCTGAGGCGACGTCCATGGCTGAGTCTCACGCAGAGTCCTGAGAGCAAAGTGAACGTACAGTGCAACAGTTTGTCATTTTTTCTGATTATGTAGCATATTTATACATGCTGATCACAGAAACATTCAATCTGTACTTATTTCTTTCTTTTAAATCATTATTTCTCTATGTGTTCTCATCTAAAAAACTAGGGATGTAACGATACACTGTGAATCGATTAAAAATCGATATAAATGCGGGAATGATTTCCATTGATTGAAATAAAAAATGAATTGCACCACACGTTATCTCAAAAAGTCACAGGTCACACCCTGAGACTATGTAATAGTGATGTGTCTTTCGTGAACAAATGGGCTAAATTGCTAAATTAGGCTAAAACAGAAGGCTCAGAGTGGTAGTAAATGAAGAGCCGTTTGGGAGCTATAAGAGACAAAAAGAACCGAATCTTTGAAAAGAGCTGGACTGCCCATCACTACTACACACTCCAGTACAGTCGGTGGTGGTAATGTACCTAAAAGCGTTGGTTGTGACCAAGACGTTGCATCACTATGTAGTATTCACTACGTAGCATTCAGGTGCTCAAACACAAAGAGAACATGGGAAGGCATGGAGGCAGCAAGCAGGAACATTGAGATACAAGATGCTACGGCTCGTGGTGTGAGTGGTATCAGAGCGGAACTGCAGTGAGACGGAGCGATCGCTCCAGTTTTTGGATAAAAACCTGTGCTGCGCTCCGACTGTATTTCATAGGCTCCGCTTACATGCCCTGGGGTCTGAGTGCAGGGAGTTAAATTCAAATACAAACTCAATAAATTGAGTTAAATTTAATGACAAGGAGAAAATCAGAAGCGGCCTTTATTAGAGACCAGTGATTATGGCCCAAATGTGTTGCGGCTAATAAAAGAGACCGGCATATTTTCGCAACTCAGCTATTATTTGCAGCTTTATGGTATTGACAGTTAGCAAGGTAAATAAGTTATTCTGTTATTTAAGATAATTTCAGATTATTAGGTACACAAGACATTTCAGTTGGTAATGGTATTTTGTATTATTTGTCATTTTGTTAGTTCTTACAAATAAAGGAGCATTGTATTTGGTGAATTTGTCTGGAGCTCATTTTGTTTAGAAAAAATCGTGATAAAATAGCATTGTGAATAAAAAATCATGAACCATATCGTATCATGAGTAGAGTGTATAGTTACATCCGTAGTCAACACCATGGCATAACAACTAATAGTTACGAGATACAAACGGACATGAATTGGACAGAGCAGCTGTGGAAGGACAGAGAAAAAGGATGCATAAAACATAAAAAGGTTGACCCAGACATGATTATACACTAAGCCAAGAAACTAGATTCTTAAATTTGCAGACATAGAACTCAAAGGTGACAGAGAACCAAAAAACTGCTTTCACTTCCTCTTTGTTAAAGAACAGTAGTCTATCCACATTCAGAAACATGCGAAAAGTGCTACAAATTCTGAACATCATATTTTCATAGAAATTCCTCTTTTAGAAATGTCCATTAGACCCCCTCTGATTCCATCCCCTCCCTTTCAAAGGTGATTAACTGTAAAAAGATCTATCCTTCTGTCCATGTTCCGAAGGCAGCGAAGTTACATTCATTTGAGTGGCAGTGAAAGCAGCTAATCGGTGTCAACTGCTTAAATTTCATAATGAGGTTGTCAGTTAAGTCTGAAAAGATACCAAATAGGTGTAAAATCATGTGTTTAAAGCCCCCACCCTAAAATATCTTTCTGAGAGAGGTTACACATCCAACCAACATTTTATTGTGTATATGTCATATCACAGAACAAGGACCAAAACCTTGTTCAACTATTCTGTCTCCTGTAAGTTTTACAGAAACCAGACAGCAGAAGGGAGGAAATATGTACAGTGTTTAAATTAACATGGTAAGGTCACACATTGTATTAAATGAGTGAAAAGCCTCTGTTGCTTTTATTATTGATGGATCGCTTTATTGCTGTTTTTTCACCCTTTTTTGTACCTGCAACTGGGATCGGTGATGTGACTGGAATAGGTATCCATAGGTACTGGATCCATGGACAGGTCAGAAATCAGTAATGATTTCCTGTGTTTGAGGCTGCAGCGACTTCGAACCTCCTCAGACACAGTGAGCAGAGCTGCATCAAACAACAAGGAAGGGGTGACAATAGTTATCATTGACAGATAACAAACAGATAACAGTTCATGCATTTGATCTATATTTTTTTAGACAAAGTAGTTGATAATATTGCATATCAGTAGTAAATACAAACTCTTGATTCTCACGGTTTTTCCATAAGAGAATATGTTATTACACAGAATGTTTATGTTTATAAAAGAATGGCAGAGACTATGTTACTTACCAGCCAGATAGGCCACACTTTGAGTGTTAACCTCAAACTTGTCGCATTTCAGATGTTTGCTAATGAGAGCCAGAAGTGTGTGCAGGATTCTAACTGTCCTTGCTACTGTGGTGGGTGAAGGGTGCCTGTAACCTAGAAACACAAATTAGACACACAAAACAGATAGACAAGGACAAACGTAGAGATGAACAATAATACTGGTTTGACATTGGTAACAGCAGAGTTTATTATTAAACATAGGCAGTATACAACTTTTTTGGAGATGTGCTGGGCCAAGCTGTTACACCCACACTCACTCAGAGTCACTTTGAACGTGACTGTGACTTCCTTTACGAAACAGTAAGCATTATCAGAGGCCAAATTTAACTGCCTGTGAATGTTCATCTTTATCAGTGGCTTTACCTTTGAGTAGGTGGCCCACCAGTGCAAAATTGAAGTTGGCACTAAAATTGAGGCCCACAAAGTGATCCATCTGCTTACAGTGCCACTCCAAAGGACGTCTGATCTCCATGAACACTTCCTCTGGACTCTGGTGAAAAAAAAAAAACATCAGATGGAGCTGCATGAAGAAAGAGTATCATCTCTTATCTTGGGTTTAATGAAAAGATTCTCAGTCATCTAGCTGACATTTTAAACATCTTTGCCATTCTATTTTCAGTGTGTGACTGTCAATGCCTGATATGATTGTGGTGAAATTAGGAGCAGTCTGCATTCATCCACGTCCTTCAGAAGTCAAATCATATCAAATCAAGTGCCTGTTCCATAGCTGTAACAGTTCCACTGCCATGTTTAACACATGTGGTGGTGGCATTGCCTCATGAGCTGCTGTTCTGAGCTGAGCTCCTGTTCTTTATATTTTTGCAGTTTACCAGTGCCTAGTATCTTGTGACCTTTCTGTTAACAACTAACACAATACATTTTGCAAATGCACAAAAAGGTGCACTGTGGTATAAAATGCTAAAAACATAACCTATTGTGCCTATAGGCTGTACAACTGGCCTTCAGTCAGACCACAACTTTCAAAACCATAAAGAATATCCAAGATGCTTTCTTCAAACTTTAATAAGTTTCAAACTTTAGTTTTCAAACTTTTAATAAGCAACACTACAAGCATACTGTCAAAACGATTTCCAACTTGGTCCAAAAGATTAATATAAACATATTGTATAACATTTGTTGCAGTCTTTTTTCAAAATGATGCAACCATGTTTCAAGCCCTTGCATAAGAAAACCTCAACTAGGTCTTGTCAGCGAGGTCTCACAGGTTCTACAAACCTCTCCTGTACAATTAAAGGAAACAGAATGTGCCTGACTACAGTTTGGAGCAAAGGAGCAACTTGTACTTTGTGGGGTGTGTGGTTGCATTTTAGTATTTTACCTTGTCGTTGAAGATGCGCATTGTGTCCAGAGTATGGAGATTCTGCTCTAGCAGAGCAGTTCCAGCAGAATACAGGTTGACTTCATCCAGCTGCAGCACAGCTACTGCCACCCAGAACAAAGCTTTGTGCATGGGAGACTCCTACAAAGATGCACAGTCAGCTAATGGTGTTAAACTCATATGGTATGACTGGTCAAAAACAGCAGGCAATGGTTGTGCATTCAGATTCAGAGCCCAAGATAACAGCTGCAGTTTAGGTAAAAAAAAAAATACACACACACACACACAAATCCAGCAATAATGAAACCGAGTAGTGTAATTTATCTGTGGTTGTGAATGGATTTATAGGGGGTTTATACCTTGGAGAGCAGAGGCTGTAGCTTAGTCAGAGCAATGACTGTGGCTTCTATTAATACTTGGCTATTATAATTGTCCGGCCCCTTCAGACAGCTTTCCAGACCCTGTGATAGTGGTATAAAGACATAAGGAATGGAACAGGAGCAAAGGGGATGAAAAGGAAAAAAAAGAAAGGATACTAATATTATATAGAAATTCAATCACAACATAACTCAAATACTCATCAGTGTAACAAAAATTTCAACTGTTCCTTCACTGTGCTGACTTGTTATACAAATCCTACAGTAACACTAGCAATACTCCTGTTCTACTATTAATTTAAAACTCATGAGGTAACATTTTGAAAACGTAACTTTTAATCAAATATCTCTTTGTGAGAACAAATGTCTCTGAAAGTTCCCTGACAGATTCTACATTACACATTACATATACAGCATTGTATAAGTAAATGTGTGCTCTCACCCGGTCTATGCTGAGTAGAGGGCTTGCTTTGCTAAGGATTCGAATGATCTGCTTGATCTGGCCATGGCTCACTCTCTTACTGATGCAGCCGAACACCACCAGTGCTCTGGGCTGGAGAGACGGGTTATACTGGAAAGCAAACCTGGAATCCAAAAAACACACGTATAATCAACACTGCAGATTTGTATTCTTAGGACAGTTACATTCAAACAGGATTGAGAGGGTTTGTACTTCTGTGCGAGCTCTGTCCATTGGTCTAACCACTTGCAGGCTGGGATGTCCCTCATACATGCCTGAGGACAGATAACAGAGCAGTGAGGCTGAAAGCAACCAATGGTTTTGGAAAATTATCTACTTCTTCTACAAAGTTCATTTATTGGCTATTAAGTATTTTACAAAGAGAAAATATGATATGTCTAATAAACTCGACTTTCTCTGCCAACCTCCATGATCTCCAATAAAGCCTCGGTGACGGTCTCCAGGGAGGACAGGGCGAATGTCTCCCTCTCGTAGGAGCCCGGTGAGAAGGAGCGGTCTCTGTAGCTGGAGCGGAAGGCGATGACAGCTGCCGACTTCACTTTGCTGATGCCAAACAGCAGGTAAAACTTGGGCAGGGAGAACTCTGTCAGGCTCAGCCTCAGGACCTGCTTTGTCTCCTCTAGAATCAGTTAAGACAACAATATGCATGTATGTCAATAGAACACAAGATTTGTGTGTGTGCGTGTGAGCATTTGTGCACTCCACATTGTTATATGAACTCTAACTTGAGTACACAATATATCCTCTTTATAAAATGAATAAAACGCTGACTATTACTACAGCAGTAGGCTGTAGTAATAGTCTTAACACAGCTGAAGTCAGTCCTCACCACTGAAGTTGAGTTGTGAGCAAGTGCAGAGAGAGTGGATGATGTTGATGACCAATCCATGGGTGGAGGCCCTGAGGGACAGCGGCCCAGTGGCAACCAGCAGAGTCACCACGTGGAAGAGGTAGGGTAGGTGGGCTGCAACATCCAGGGAATTGTTGAAGGACAGCATGAGCATGTAGCGTGCCAAGATGGCGATGTCATCCCACATCAGATGTTGCTCCAGTGTGGGCGTTGGCGACAGACAAGTCTTGTCTATGATCTTACACATCCGACCAATGACCTATGAAAAGAATTAAGAGACAATCAACATCAACAACAAAGAAAATAATTCAGCCAACACCAGATTGGCAACATGTGTCACTTACAAAAGCTCCACATAAACTTAAATTAGGCATAAATTAAGATTAAGAACTAAAATTATGCTCAATTAAGTTAAAGTAACAACTGCACTTCCAATTTAAAAATGCTACCTTGGAGCTCGCTATGCTGTGTGTGCCTTGATTGTTGTCAGTGTATCTGATTGTGTGGGTGTGCCCAGCTACTCTGATTGGCTAATCATGAAATTTTACTCTCCCTTAGCCAATCAGTATGTGGTTTCACCTCTCCTTTACCGCTTGCTCCAGAAAAGAAAAAAACTCTTGCAGCGAATTATTATCAGTAACAGTAATGCCGTTGTAACAACTGATATTGTAATTACTTACATTTCCTGTTAGTGAAAAAAATAATGCTGTTAGTCACGGTGTTTATTTTTAATGCCGTTATTCCCATCACTGACTATGTGGAGCTGATACATATGGCAAAATGACTATGGCTATAATCACTTAGAATACAGCAATTATTCAACTGTTGGGTGACAAAGACTTTAAGAGCAGCAGACAAGGGTCTATTGTGCTCAGTAGGTTGTCCTGCAATGACATCAGAGTAACCCTGTGGATAACACCAGCATAAACATTCATGTATGCTCTAACAGACATGTACACTTGCTAGTCTGGCATTCTTAAATTCAGTACAACACTTTGGTAAAAGTACATTAAATCAGTGAAGGGAGCAGCACTTCAGCTTAGACACTGACTGTTTTTTTCTCAGTCAACAATCTTCACAATGGACACTATTCAGTGCAGAGCTGGTGTTTGCCATAATAGGAGCCAGGGCCTGGCTTTTCTTTTGTGTCTGCCTGTGTGTGTTGTGTTTGTTTATCTGAGTAACAGGCTGAATTTGGACCCAGAGCACAGAGATGATGGATAGTAAGAGGATTAGTTTGTCTCTTTGAGTTCTCCAAATTAGGAAGCATTTACAGCTGTGGATTGGTTTCTTCCATTAGCAAGTAAGTCATTATTTCATTTCATGCTGATTTCTCACATCAGTATAAACAGAAACTAAATCTGTAAAAAAAAAAAAAAATCATTCATCCATTCATTCAACTTGTCACTTAATGATATACTTGACAAGTAATAATTCATGAAACCATGTTATCCACTTTGTATTAATGATAAGCAATACATTTAGATTTTACTTGAACAATAACAAAAACTGTTATAACTTAGGCGTAGAAAGAATTCAAGTTACAAATTACAAACAAAAGTGTATTGGGTGGGAGTGGGGGGTGATGATGCTAGTATTTGTGTGCAGCTCTAATATCTTAAGTGGGCTGAAGAAAATGAGGTGATGTATAAGCTATGTAGAGGGCTGTGAAGAAGATTTATGCTAAACGAAAGAAAACAACGAGCATTGTGGTGCACACTGGGGCTTGAACAACAGCAAGAGATAAACTATTTTTTGACTTGTATAAGGGTAAAAAGAACATGCAGACAGTTTCACTCAGTCCTGCTGCATAATGTCCATGTGCATTTGAAGAAATACAAAAATATAAAACGGACTTCTGGACTGTTACTTAAAGGAGTGGTTGTTTTGATGTTTTGTGCTACCAGTTCAATGTCTTGTAGTGAATCACTCACATTTTATAGAGGATGAATGTAAGAGATCTCAACAGGGCAAAAATCAAATTAACGTTACTACAGGGGAGGAAAAGCTTGATTCATCAGCAGCATTAAAACAGGTAACACAAATCTTACTACAGTTTGTGTTACTAGAACAATGCCTACATCAAGTAACATCCAAATGCGATGGTTGAGTTACATGATTGCATGATGGTTTTTAGACAGTTTTTAGAGGTTAGCAATGGTATCAACTACGTATGAATAGACTTCAGTACAAACACTCTATCCAGGCTAACACACATACTGAGCACAGCCACTTGTACAAACATTATTCAAGCATGTACAAGCACACCACAATGGACAGTCTCACCTTGCTGGAGACCAGTTTGACATTGCCTGAAGCCAGAGCAACTGCAGTATCAGCCATGACCTCAGCTTTGATGGAGCCCAGACCTCCTGTGGCACTAGTCTTAATGAAGCTGTCCAACACCACATCCAGCAGGTCTGTTATCTGACAACACAGTGATTGATAGCTAGAGGACACAACTCCATTGGACACTTTTACTTAGACTAAAAGTTAATTATTGGTGTGGCAGACTCACCTGGCCCAGGCTGCCCCAGATCTTGGCCTGGATAGATGGATACATTTGCTTTTCATTGATGGTCATCGTAATGAGTTTGTCCAAAATTGCAGTGACACGCTGGCGCTTGGCGTCGTCGTTGTGCTTGCAGAAGCGAACCAGGTTGAGTAGCCACGGTGTCATGTACTCTAGACAGAGATGTTTCAGCTCAATACCTGCAAGACACCAAGACAAAGTTCAGCGATAATAAAAACAATATTTTAATAATGATACATATAATATGAAAAATAAGAGGGGGCACTAAATTAAATGATGCAATTACTTGCTTCCTTGGAAATATAGACTCCTGTTACACAGAGCCTTTACTTTAAAATTACGATCATATAATGAGTAGTTTTTCTACCAAATTTCAGATGACATAGTTTATTATTGTAATCACAAACATATTGTACATGAATAATCAAGTCCCAGTGTGCCCCATAAACCATGAAAAATGTGAAGATCTAGAAGTATTGCTGCCACTTTAAAAGCTGTAAAGACAGGAAAAAAAATCTGCTCAATTCTGACTATCAGTTCAAACCATTATATTATCCAAAAACAAAGACCATCAACTGACTTAGGTGTTTAGATGTTAATCTTTTATTTGTTGGCTGTTTTTTGTCTTCTTCTGGGGACTGGTCTAGTTTCCGCTCCAGCTTATATTAGTGGACACAGTTGTATGACAGTGTGTGTGTGAGATTATGCATAGGTCTGCCAGTGACTATGTTAAACATTCTTACTGGACTTGCTAAAGCCTGAGATACACTCCTCCAGAAACTCCAGTGTGAGGTGGGGCTCATTGGCAGCTAGAGTCTTGCTGATGGAGACAATGAAGAGGGTGTTGTTGGCTGGGATGCAGAGGCCTGATGTCTCCAGCAGCTGGCCCTCTATCTTGAGATTGAAGGTGCAAGTCAACGCACACAAGAGGTTGTAAGCTGCAGACCTATATGTGGGAAAGACAACAGGTCAGAGCCCTTGTCATGCATCATCTAAGGTAAAAAAAAAAAAACTTTAACATGCCTAAACATCTGAGTGGGAATTTTAAATTTAAGTTCAGGCTATTGAAAACAACAAACCTCCACCAACTATACTGTATAGCTGAAGATATACTCAGATATTCTTTTGGTCTGGTGCCAGTGAAGAAGAGTCTTATAGTAACACTTTGCAGTGATATCAGACAGCAAAGTACTTTCATGTATTTCATGTATGTGTTTCGGTACTTTCCCTTTGTTGACAGCTTGTCCCTTGTTTGTTTGAACACAACAATGTTCCTTCCTGGAATGATATGGAAAGACTTGGCTGCTCTACATAAGGCCTCAATCTCAGCCTCATTCAATACCTTTGCGATGAACCCATGTCACTCAAAATCTTTGTTACTGAAAGGGAGAATTTCAATGACCATGGTTTTGAAATCACATACTTAGTACAGAGGCGATATTCAGGTGTCCACATATTTTGACCATGTGGCATAATCTAACTCATCCTGTATGATTCCTACCCAATTTCCTGCACTCCATCCCAATCAACCAACATCAAGTTTGAAGATGTGGCTGGGTTAATTTCTGACTGGCATGAGACAGCATGTATGCCAGGTTGAATGAAGTTGAAAAACTGTCTACCTGGTTCACAGGAAACAACCAACTAACCCAAACTAACATTGACTTTAGGAAGATCAGGACAGGCCCTGTCTCTCTTTAGAACAAATAAATGAGAACAAAGACTGGAAAGGGTCAACACCATGGCTGTCATAAAGAGGGCACAGCAGCAGCTGCACTTCCTGTGCATGCTCAAGATAAACAACCTGGAAAAGAAGCAGCAGCTGGCCTTCAGGGGTCACAGGGCCTCCACCCATGGCACACCAGCTGCCCTTCAGAGAGTACACTGACCTGAGGCTGGGGTCAGAACTTCCCAGGTTGAGCAGAGCAATGTTAAGCAGAGTTCCAGGAACATCTTTTGGTCTGATCTTGGTGTGCTGTGGGATGGAGTCGGGCTGTGATAGCTCCCAACGTGTCCGGATATGGATGATGGACTGGACGATGGCATCACACTCCTGGTGCATGAATGTAAGTGGTGTGCCCTGGTTGGCCATGGTAAGGGTGAACTGGCTCTCATCCACTAGGCAGATCTCTTCGATCTCTGAGGCATAGTAGACATCGTTGAGGAAGACTGGCTGGCCAAGGACACGGGTCCGCTCAGCTGAGGTCACCTGAACTGCTGTTGAACCCACCTAATCAACAAGAAAATGTTATCAGAAATATAAGTCTTGTCTGAAATTTTCTTACTAACCTTGTCAATCTAATCTGATCTAAGTATTTGATATATTATAATAAAACAGCTATTAGAACACAACAGAATAGAATAGAATATTACTGCATTCTTACCTTTATTGACACCTTGGTGTCTTTGTGGGCCAACTTTAGGGCATTGTGAAACACTTTAAGGTCTTCTTCTAGGGTCAGCGTGGCTGCAGGTAGCTTCTGTTGATCAGGTTCGATGTGCTCAGCCAGCTTAGCTGGGGAGTCAATAAACTGGAGCCGCTTGCTGCCCTTCAGGCCCGTCAGTAGCCTCTCATGGTACTTGGTATACTCCCTCACCCAGGTGTTGCAATTGTAGACATAAACAGCTGCCACGTTCTCATAAGCAAAGCCAGGAAAGACCACAAACCACTTGGACAGGAAGTCAGTTTTGAAGCGATTGCTGGGTCCAACATGTGTCAAGTCGACTACTATCTCATAGGGCTTAGCATAGTAGGGTTTCAGGGTAAGGAGGACGTGGTAAATGAGAAGGTCACCGTTGATCTGGCCTGTTTTGAACCTAAATAAAAAGATAAAAAAAAAAAAGCCTTTAATTGTTAACTATGCACTATTTGTTTGGGGCTGAGTTTTGCATACATATACCTTCCCAGAACTGTTAATTGAATAATGCATTTAATAATGCATTTTGGTTTGTGAGAAACTACTTTTATCCTTTTCTTGTAAGAGCTCTTCAGCCTCTGCGGTATCAACCCAGAGGCCCTGAAATAACCAGAGGAGACCCAGCGAAGCGGTCAGGAAGTGAGTTCAGATCATCTTTAGACTGTGTCTACAGCAACTGTGTCACTCCATCTCTCTAGAAAGACTGCTACCACAAGACTACTTCAAGTAAGTATTGTACATATGAGATCATGTCTCTTCTTTGTGAATCACATTAAAAGTAAAACCTGTTTCTATTGGAAATTATTCCTTAAGAGTCATAAACATCAAACTTAAATACAAAATCAAATTTCTTATCTATAGTTTGTGCACTCTTTGAGTCAAAAGTTGCAAGTGAGTTCATCGGGGTTATGAGTGATTCAGTATATTTAAATTTACCTGTGTTTAGAGATGAAGACTGGATATGATGCAGAAAATTCTGATTTCCGACTTATTATTATGATTTATTCTTTGTGACACTGTCTTAATTTCAGAGCACAATGGAAGGCACCGCAAAGTCTCTCTGGCTGTTTCTTCTGCTTACCCTGCTACCCCTCTGTTCTTCTGATTCAGACCAAAGCCCTTCAACTACGCAGACAAATGCGCACATGGAGGATCAAAGTGACAGCTCATCCCCTGCCATGGAGCCCAAACTCACTACTATTGACAACACATACTTTTCTGATATTGACAATGGCACTCGTGCGGATTGCTTGATTGACACGGAGATGGGTCTGATTGCAGTAGGTTCAGCTGGGGGACTGATTGTCTGCCTGCTAGTTACCATCATGGTGCTGGCATGTCAGATCTGCCACATTCAGCGCCGGGTGTATGCCCCCCGAACCTCTCGGTCCAACATGGACTTGATGAGCAATACATCCTACTGGGGCACTGACCAACAAGAAGTCAGAGGAGAGGTTGGGCCATGTGATACCAGTGTCATGCTTGAGGAAGTGAGAGCAGGTGAGGCCAGAGAGATGGAGGAAAAAGGGCAGGCTGAAATACAAGAGGCAAGGGTGGAGGCTGAGGTAGGGCTTGAGGAAGGGACCATGGTGACTGCTTATGACGCTGAGGAGAAGGATGGTCAAATGCCGAGCTCCAGCTCCAGGGACTCCTGTCTTGAGATTCCCAGGGATCTAGAGAACATGCCCCTTGTTGTGTGAAGAGTAACTTCATAAAGGTTCAGCCTCAGAGAAACTGCAACCAGCCAGTTTCAGCTCATGTGCTGAGGTGTAACTTTTATGCATGTTTCATTCTTTCTGGTTTATTCCAATTCAGTTTAACTAAAACCTTAGTAAAATGTTTGAAATTTAGAATACTAGTGACACAGTGCCTAACTATATGGTATCCATACCTTAAAGGAAAGTATAACAGAGTTTTTGCAACATGAATTTTGCTGTGCAACCTGTTTCTACTTCTTGGTCAAATCCTTTGTAAAGAGTAATACAATAAAAGGGTCTTTGCGTATAAAACAAATATATTTGAAAAAGTAAGATGTACACTTTTCAAGAAAGTGTAGTTACATACATTTTTTTTTGCTTGATTTGTTTTAATTATCTTGTTTTATGACATACCTCAGTGGACACAATAATTTAGGGAACCGAAAAACAGTCTGTTGCCATAAAACAAAACTTTCTAATAGGAATGTTGCTATTGTAATGAGGAGGTGATTGCAGGAAGGTTGGGTGCAAGGTCTGCTAAAGAGTGTATTAATGAATATGTTGAATTTAGCTTCTGTCACTTTCTATGACTCTTACTTACTCACTTACTGAAAGCTTTGTAATATTACTGTTTTTTTATGTCTCTCTAAAAGAGCTTGCTAGGTGTTAAATAAATAAACTTTTGCATTATGCCAATTTCTTCTGTTTCCTATCAATATTTATATTTCCCCTTGCTTCTATAGGCAATGTATAACCATACAAAACCTTTAAATTAGGAGAAATTATTAAGTGAACGGCTGAAGTACAGAAGGCCTGGTGAGATTTAAATTTAAACAGTGCGTCACATTGTGAAACTTAGAGCGACGCCAGTTTTGGAGACTATGATTGTGAAGACTTTCTTTACAAAATGAATTCCTCCTTAGATACTGCTGAGACAAGAAAGGAACAGAGGTATATATGTACAAAAACATGAAAATATAGTACATCTTACTAAGGCAAAAAAACAAAAAAACAAAACTGCACAATCTGAATTTAAGACAGCACACCTATGTCAAGAGTGCATGTTAAACTGTTTTTGCATCAGACATCATTAAAGCCCTGGATTTTTAATATTGCAAAGCTTTTGTGTGAAATTCGATTATGCCTTACATGGCATACTAAAAATGTTGAGAGCTGTCATCAATGCCACGTCACACTTCCTGAGTGAAGCAAGAAGCAGTCTCAAGAGTATTCAGAGAGAAGCCTTCCATGTCGTTAGTTCCTGCTTTCTTTCAAGACACTTCTGACAGGGCAGACAGCAGAAAAATGTCTTAAAACCATTTCACTCTGAATCCATCCTAGAACAAAATCCTTACAGAGGTTATCTGTGTGAAGTCACTGGTAAGTACATTTTAATCATTTCTACAGATGAACGTATACCGACAAGTGATGGACTGAAATAGTCACAATTTAACTGTGATAATCACGACTAAATCAACTTGGGGTTTTTTGTGATTGAGATATAACAATGGCAATTAATTTAAAATGTTACCAGATCTCTTACTATCTTGATTAAATTTCATTTAGTCTATGCTACTGTTTTAATATTGTGAAATAAAATCAAAAGACCAGTGGAGAGGTTAATTAAAGTAAGAGAAAACTGCTAATTGTATTGTTTTACAAATACCAGTATGTATCCTTGAAGTGGTGCCTGTTAAGAGTTTAGCATTTAGCAAAAATGAATGAAGAAAATTGATTTTTTTTCTGTTTTTTCTGTTTTTCTGTGTTTTCAACTATTTCCTCTTCAAATGGCTTCAGTTTAAATGCTGTGCAACTTCCTAAATAACAGCTTAAAATAACTTGTTAACTTCCCCTGTTTTAACTAGAAAGAAACAGCTACCAGCCAGAAGACTGGAGAAAAAAATGATCACTTTCATAGTTCTGGTTTTCATGTGGTTGATGCCACTGCCAGCAACACCTGGCCAGAATCACAACTTGACTTCTGCAACAGATGAGTTATCAAGAAATACATCCACCCAGGGCCATCTGATAACACAGGAATCATCCACCTTGAATCCACTCTCAGAAGAAAAAAATACAAAACTCAGCAGTAAACATTACCAGCAACAAATTCAAACAACGCCTTCTGAGACGTTATCAGTTGATCAAAAAACAGCAACCCCACTAAATTCTATAACCTCTCCTTTACATGACTCAACTGTAGGTGTGAACTTCTCAAGGGCCATACAAATTGCAACATCTTCAAAAATGCTTGTAACCCATCAAGCTAGTACAAGGGTAATATCATTAATGAGCAGCTCCACCCAAAGCCAAGACACTGGAAAGACATCCACCCCTGAAATGTCAAGTGTTAAAATGACTAATCCACCCACACAGTCTACACAGCTCTTCTCTACTGTAACCACCTCTATGAAGCCTGTTGACAAGTCTACAAGAATAAGCCCTGTTACAGGTGGTGGTATGCACTCCACACGTCTTTACAAAACTGCCCTAACCTCAACAGAGGCACCATTTGTCCAAAAGACCACAACAATGAAAAGAAAAGATCCAAAAGGAGGACAGGCCAAGAAGGGAGAAAACCACAGTAAAGTAGTGGCAGGGATAATAGGTGGAGCCCTGATACTGATGTTTGTAGGATTCTTGGTCATCTTTGTGAAAAAGCAGAAGCTTCAGAAGCAGCAGATAACTACTACAGACTGGGCTGGTCCTTCACCATTTCTATCCAGTGGTCCTGACAATAATCCAGTAACAATCAGGTCATCAAACCAAATTTCCCTCTCCAGCTTTCTGCCTCAGCGGATGTCCAAAAGGTTGTCTTTGCTTCAAGAAACAGATGAGGAGTTAGAAGACATACCAGGCACAACATTTGGAAATAAACATAAAGTTAATACATTTGAGCAAGAGGTGGATGAGAATGAAAGCAATGTTGCAGTTATTTCTATGAAAATAGCCACTGGAGATGTTCCTAAGACTGATGAAAATTCTGGCTCAGTAACTTCTTCACAAACAAATGATATGCGACCCAAAAATAACAATCCAGAAGATGCAAATCTCAGCCAAAGCTCCGCAAATGCTTCAACTCCTGCGCTTTCTACTGTGTAACCTGAATTGATGCCTGGGACAACTTCTGTACTGCACAATGTCGCTGGATCCTTTACTAGTCAACCAGCTTCAGAATTACATTTCAGTGAGTCTCACACCAAATGCCTGGAGGATTTCCTTTGTCACCACGTACAAATATGACTCCTGATATCCTGAAGACTGTAAATGTGCTTAAATGCTAAAGAGGTTTTGCTGGAGAAAATATAACCTTAGGAAATGGAAATGTGTGTGAGAAGATTAAATACCCTGTGAAATAGGCACATGTATTCTATTTTTTTTATATATATATCACATATGTATTATACATCTTTATATGGGAAGCAAAAACAGACTAAACTCATATGAAGCTTTGTAATATTGTATCACTAATTGTATTACATGAAAACAGTACTATGTACATAAGTTATATATATATTATATCTATATACGTATTAACTTACGTAACTTAAGTTGTGAACCAGTGACCAGAACCTTTAAGCATTTCAATAAATACTATTTCATCACTTTTACTACTAGTACAGCTCAGACCTTCGCAAATTTGCTCCGTTCACTGCGGTGACGTTGTTTTCATAGTGTTCCATGAGTCGTGAGAAGTGCACATGCGCATTCAAGCTACTTGTCTAGTCATTTTGCTGCAAGTTGGTAATAATCCTGGATATGATGCTTTTAAGAAATGTTTGTAAATCTAAATTTTATTTTGTGCTTCTTTTACTATATCTGAGGAGAATTGTGATTGCCAAAAAATTTGGTAAAAACTTGGTTAAAGTGGTTTCTGTCATGTTTCCAAATGGTTATTGGTTATATCGTTACTATTATATGTTATCGTTATGGTTGTACATTAATTGGTTACCTTCAAAGAGTTAAACTGATGAAACCATTTACAATGTGCCAGTTTAGCACACTGTGTACTAATGCCAAACAATTGTGTGATGATCTAATGTACCAATGTATTTTGTTCCAAAAAACACCTATATTATCATAACTGTGTGACTGTGTGAACTCTTTCAGAAGGTTTTTTTTTTGATGAGCTAAAGATGATGACACATGATGAATAATTACTGCAAGGTTTTAAAAGCCTGGAACTTCAGGAACGTTTCATAGTGTTAATTATTTGATATTTCTCTCCATCAATATGATAATGTGTAAAAAAAAAAAAAAAAAAAAAAAAACACAAATACTCCATGTTTCAATTAATAAGCCCACATTAATTAATATATCATGGGCTAAAAAAAGAAAATGTATAAATGTGGTCAAATCATTTCAAACTGCCAGCTTGTTTTCTCCCATTGCAACAATATTTAGCTTAAGTGTATACACTTTCATGCAGTTTCACCATGAGAGGCCACTAATGAAAAAAACAACTGCTTAATACAAACTACTATATCTCTCACTCAATACCTTGAAACATGGAGATGGGTCATACAATTGATTATACACATTAGCTACATTTTTTCAGAGGAAGTGCATTAAATAACATAAAATCTGAAAAATGAAATTCGATATACATTTGGTCAGTAGGAAGTGACTTGAGAAAATTCTGCACACTCAAAAGTTGCTGCAACAGCACCACCATGTGGTCAGTTATTCTATGTTCATGACTGATTCTTTTATACCTATGTTTTCCTTGTATGTTGGAGTCATGTGATATGACTGCGATGACCTACTAAGCAAAATTTGCATTTTATTTGAAGCAAACATTTTTACCAGTATTTATTCTTCTTTTATCTCAAGCAGAATCTAAAATACCTGGCTCTTAAGCTACTTAATGGTCTGCTATATATGCTATCAGCTGTTGTCTGTGTACTGTACACTTTGACAGCTTTTTCTCTGAAAACAGAAGCAAACAAACAAACAAACATGGAGATAGCATAGATCAAAACATGCTGCAGCTGTGAGGGAAGCGTATTGTTGGTAAATGAAACAATTCACATCCCACATCACGACAAGGGTCTACTGACAACGGCACATGCTCTGCAGAGAAAGAGAGAGAAGCGATGTCCTCTTGTGCTATACACCGTATGTGTGGACAGGGTGGTTAATTTAGAAACAGTTAAGTCCACAACATAAATAACACAAGTGGTGTGCAGGCAACTTAGGAAGAATTGTTTATTCAAATAAGAATAAGAACGCAATAAAAATGTGCTTACAAGAGTGAGAGAGGATTGGTACGGTGAAGCATTTTACTGTCAGCACACACACATGGACACACACAATTCCAGGTCTTGCTTGCCTCATCAGCAGCGGAGTGGGTTGGCTTGCTGCTGCATACCCCCCTCCCCTCCCCCTCTCCTCACCCTCCCTCCCTCTCTCCTTCTCCTTACCCGGACCTGCATCAGGAGGCTGCAGAGTGGTGAGCGGGGACAGGGCCGGCATTAGCAGGCAGCATGTACAGTACCAAGCCACAACATCGCCAACAGGCAGAAAAAAGAGCATAACATCGCCTTTTAACGGTAGAACATCCATAGAAAAACAAAGGAAAATAAAGACAGCTGGAACTGGAGGAGGAGACGACAGGAGAAAAAAAAGAGATGACATGATGAGGTGAGTGACTGCAAATAGAGAGAAAAGGAAAAAATGCACGACCCATATACCTGAGGGCAGGGGAGTTAGTGGTTTCCTTCTGAATCCTGTTATTTCAATAAACTACAGTATAATGTTGTGCTGGCTCACAAAGAAACAACTCCCTGCGCTGTCACTATGCAGAATTCTCCTTTTGGTATTCCAAGAGGACATTGAAAAAAGGTGATATCAGTGCATTTAAACATACATAGAGGAATTTATTGATGTCATTCACGATAATAGAGTAACCACTGCAATCACCAGGCAAGAAGGAATGACGAAATTTCTGGAACACATTTCACGGGTCCTAACGTGTCCCACTCTCCTTTGTTCAAGACCACAATACACATGGACCTTTAATATTTAGATCAGGACATCTGCAGTTGTCGGTACACAGGTCTTGTATTGTCGCAAATGAACTAAGTCTTACTGCAGCACTTTAAGCTCAAGTCCCACTGGCAGAGCTTCAAGTCAGTTGGCACCTGGGATGACTAACACCCTTACAAAATGCATCACGAGCAGAAAGGAGGTATCTGTCCCAGTTTAGAATAGGACCGGTCTGAACAGGAATGTCTGACAGATGGTCTGGATTTAACTGTAGTGTCAAAACAATCTGCTCACCATTTCTGTTACAGAACACATGCATCCGATGCTCATTGTTAATGTGTCAATTCAGTGATAAACATTATCAGTCGTACTACAACATAACTACTCAGCTACTGAAGATTTGATTTTGGTCAGAATGGAAACCTACCTACTGAAATTGCAAGTGAAGTCCCCAAACAAGGGCAAGTTCCAGTTTGGTCAGGACTTTAGTTAAGGGCTTGAGCATCTGTAATGCCTAAATGATGTTGAAAAGGTCAACTACCAAAGAATCCATGAAAGACCACTAAACACTTTTTCTAAACCAAGTCTAAACCAATGTCACTGCACCTATTATGTTGGATACCTGTCATTGGATTCTCCCTGTAAACTTGATTTCAGTATTAGAAAAGAGGTTAAAATGTTAAAATCAAATGTGAACATTATGGCTAAAACATTATGGCAATCAATTCTCAATCCAAAAGGTATTTCAGTCTAGAGCCCCAAATACAAAAACATGACTTTTGTCCAGTTCCATCTTGGTTTTCTCTCTGATATCAGAAAGCATACAAAAATGCAATCCATACTCACACAATTCTCATTTTCACACAACCCTTGTTAATATTGTATGCTGATTCCTTTTCAGAAGAGGGCATGAATAGTAATTTTTTTATCTGGCAATGTAAGGAATCACTATGATAAGATATGATATAAGATATGCATTTCCCGATATTTAAGCTATCGAAAACATTGGATGAAAACATTAAGAAAAGTCACTACAGACACATCTAGATACATAGATACATCTAGTATCAAAATGGGAGAGGGCAGAATTTGAAACTAAAAACTAAAATACAATGCCGGATTACTACTTTTTCCTTCATTAAAGGTCTATGTAATAAATATATATATATACATATACATATATATAATACTTTGATACACTTTTTGTAGAGCTCTGACCATGCCCGCCTGCTCTGCCCCCCTGCTCTGCCTGCTACACCTGCTGCTGTGTGGGCTCCTGGGCGGTTGGGTGGTGTCTATCTGCCCCTCGGTGTGTATCTGCAGCCGGGGGCACCGTGTAGTGGACTGCTCCTCGCGAGGCCTCACCAAGCTCCCACCTGATCTGCAGCACAACATCCGCTTTCTCAATCTCTCCTTTAACAGGTGAGCAACTGCAGCTCTACAATGTCATACAGTGACAAGATTGGTCATAAACAACTACTATAGTTCTACATATGTAAGAAGTAAAAGATGGCATCGAGTTAGTTTTGCAACCATAAAGTAGGCAACCAAAATATATTCTTTTATCAGCCAATAATACCGCAATTTTCTTATTAATAAAATCATCTAATAAAGTCCTCAGTAACACTGCATATCATAGTCTTTATTTGTGATACATGCTGCCTAGCAACCACTTTTGCACTGGCAGCACTGACTCATAACACTGTGATGCTCTGTAGGATGCAGTGATGGAAGACCTGCTTGTTAGAAATAAGTAACTGTCCCAAATAATCATAATTGTGCACCTCTAGCATCCATATTTGAGAGCTATGAAATTTTTTGATTTCTATTACAACTCTTTCTCCCTCTTACAGTTGAAAAGTGTAAAGTGTACACATGGCTGCATTTTAATTTTGATATTCCTCTGACAGCTTGCATGCTCTGGACAGCCAGCTCAGCCACTATGTCCACCTGCGAACACTGGACCTGTCCTACAACCGCCTGGAGAGCTTGCCCCCAGCCTTGCCACGCTCTCTGTGGGACATCCGAGTGGCGGGGAACCTTCTACGCTTGCTTGACAAAAACGACACAGCTTACCATTGGAACCTGAAAGTACTGGACCTGTCGGACAACGAGCTGGAGAGGGTGGTCTTCATCAACAACACACTACCCAGTCTCCAAGCGCTTAACCTCAGTTACAACAGGTTCTGGACTGTACCCACAAACATGCCGCACAACCTAGAGAGCATTGATTTGTCACATAACTATCTTGTACAGATCCTGCCTGGATCATTGGATCGGCTGCCTAAACTGACACAGTTCTATTTACATTCTAATCGCTTCACCTCATTGTCTGATGGGGTATTTGATAAGCTTACAGAGCTGGAGATGATGACTCTTGGAGATAACCCCTGGGCTTGTGAAGAGGAAGAAAACATGACAAGGCTGCTGAGATGGGCTGAGCAGACCCGGGCAACCATTTTGGGCTGCCCTTGTTATACAAGACCCATCTGTGGGAAAAGCCACCTGGAAACACCAGGGAGGGAGTGGCCCTCTGTGCTGTTAACAGAGTCACCACTCTGGGTTAACAGCAGAGGTGATGGGCATGATAGTCAGTCGCCTGCAAGGACTGCAGATGTCACAACTGGTTTTCAGGCCAAATCTGCCCTTTTTGAAACTGGAATATATCAGGACAAAAAAGGAGTGAACGAATCTAGTGAGCATGTGGTGTTTGTGTGGACGTCTTCCACACGTTTTGATAGTTTCTCCATACACACAAGCACAACAGCGCGCCCGCGACCTTCGACAAAGAAGTCTAAAGTAGCAAACTCACAGAGCAAAGGTCACAGCCTCCTCGTTAAGAGTCCGGAAACGGTCACCCTGACTATTTTAGCAGTGACGGCTGCATTCAACACCATCTGAAGCAGCTGGATTGGACACATGACTTACTAGACTACTTTGGACAGTGAATGTATACCCAAGTAACTTCACTTAGCACCATCATTTCCCCCGGTAAAACTGCTGTGACTGTTAGTATCATCAAGTTTACCAGCTGTTTTCACTCGCTCAACATTTAAAACATGACAATATCTTCCAAAGACATACTGTGCAAACCTACAAATGTCTGTGTATATGATATATCTGGTGTGCAATCTCAAAATCTCAATGTAATGCTCTTACACAGACAGACTGCTGTGCTCTATGTTTTTTTCATGATACTGATGCTATTCAAAACCAGATATACAATATGTATTGTACAACATTCCACAGCCCCCACTGGGACCCCTGATCTGTCACTAGGGGGCACAAAATGTCTCCAGAAAACTAAAAGTATCAGAAAAGGGCTAGTTAAACAAGATATCCAAGAAAACCTTTGCATTGCATAATAGTTATAGGTGTTCCTGCACTGGATAAACAAAGAAAAAAAATAGATGAGAAATGCAATGAATTGAAAATGTACAGTGTTATGAATCTCCTATGATGTATTAGAGGATCCAAACCAAATAAACGGTGTAAAGAAAAACCAAAGCACAAAAAACGAAGTCATGTTGAAAAGAAAAAGGAAGACCTATCAATGTTTCTGCAAATGCACGATCCATTTTCTATTCCAGTCAAAGTTACACCAGAAAGTTTACTACATTAAATCATTTCATTTCAGTGGTGCTTTAAAAAAAACATAAGGCCATTAAACAAGTCCAATTATTCAAAGCTCCTCTATTACCTGCATGAGGGGCTACCTTCTACCTGGCTATTACCAGCACTTGCAGTGAACTGCAGTGGTAATTGCAGTAGATGCGAAGGTAGTATTCTATTCAACAACAACAACAAAAGAGAGAAAGAAAAAAAAAAAAAGGAAGAGCAGTATTCAGCCTCCCTAATACTGTTTGATAATTCAAATGCTCAATTAAAATGACAAAGACGCAGGAGAAAATCAGTGGTGAACATTAGACAAGATAGATGTCAAAGTATTCAGCATTTTCAGATGTATGGTCTTGACTTCAGACCTTGAAAGACCAAACAGAATCACAGAACAGCTGAAGCATTACAGGTCGACGATCTGACGAGAACAGAGGAAGCCCTGCTGTTGTTCTTCTTCAAACCCCAAGTGGAATAATGAACTTGCAGTTGTTACAGTTATTAAAAATTGCAGTTATTAAAATTGTGTCTACACTGATCCTACAGAAATCAGGAACTTTATTGCAAATAAAAGTAATAGGCTCACGCTTTATTATTTATTTAGAAAATGATTTGCATGGCAAAGCAAATCCCCTTCATACCTGTGAGGCAAGGCAACAACAAGGATCTCAAGGATGTTGACACACATGTCATCTTGTCAGTTATTAAGGTGTGATTTCATGACTTTCACTACTGGTTAACCTCAAAAACAGAAGGGGTAGGTTCAGTTCACAAAAAGCACACAAAAAGAAAAGAATAGAGTCCTATGATCTATCAGAAATGACAAAAAGAGGAAAGGAACAGCTCATGACTCAAACCCACCACTTTATCTGTAAGACTCGACAGGGGTTCTGACATGTGAAGGCTTCTGAAAGTCTTCAGACTGTCATAAATTGCAAAGCTAATCTTGCATCTAATGTGTGGCCAATTAGTTTTTATTATCCTTAAACCACAGGTATCTCCCACATAGTTCTCAAATTAAAGCTAAGACTTAGCACTTCAGTGATGAATATGTTATTTTTTTCCAACTGAATACGCTGAAGCTCAGATCGTGAAAGACTAAATTATACTAAAAAACAAACAAACTAACAACAAATGCCTTTTTGCTCTATTCTGTCCATTTCATATAGGGAGGGGGTAAATATTAGAAACACCTTACAATAGAATGCAAAATGATACAAGAACACTATATCACATGTTCTTGTATTGTATTAGACTATTCTAATAAGTAAAATATTACTGCATTTAGTCGCTGTGTACAGCACATATTGCTTTTCCTGTTTGTACAAACTGAATCCTTCACTGGCCTTGTTGACATCCTGAGGAAGAAATATGTTTTTGAGCTCACAGGTGAGGTGTATCTCTACTTCATGTTAAGGGCCAGTCATTCTCTGCAGTGTGCTTCCTTCACCTACTGGATGAATACTGTTTATCAGCCTTAGAGCTGTTCCAACACTAGGAAAGCACTGATTCTGAAATTCTGGGTTAACACAATATCTATTTTTAAAGCAAGAACTGGGCCAAAGGCAGTAATATTTACTGATACCTATTATGTTTTCTTACTGTTTATTTCTCAAAACAACTAATTCTAAGAAAGGTTATTTTTAAGCTTCAGTGTCCTAGTCTGAGCACACATTCTGTTGTACAATTGTATTAACAAAATATTTCTTTCTTTGACAAATCCTTAAAAACAGTTTTTACCACTGCCCTTCAGCCTGCTTTGCAAATACCTTACTTAATAAGAATATTCTGTACTTCCATACCCTTACAAAAACATTTGAAAAGAAAAAGACATAAGATAGATAGACTATTTAAAAAATAGCATTAAGTACAAATAATGGTAATAATTGTATTTCCATACAATTTTCTTGTTTCTATTGAGCACAAAGAGAGTAGTAGAGAGTAAATCACTGTTATCTCATGGTCTATTTTTTAGTGAGATGTACAGTTTGTCTTTACAAAGATAAACATCTCTGCCATGTTGCAGCTGTGTGTTTCTCTTCTCATCCAAGGTGTGAGACAGAACTGAACAGTCAGGTCAAGATGGGTTTGGGCATATATTTCAATTGTTTTCTTTTTTTTTCACACAAACGTGTTTAAGAGTATAGTGAGAGTATAGAGAGTATTTCAATCACTTGCATAGAAATAATTAACATTAACAGCGCCTGGTTTGGCCAAAAACATGACAATTCCAAACGGGTTCATGTTGGGTGCGAACAGAAACATACAAATACATGTCAGGTTCAGGTCAGGTTCGATCACTACTCGGGTTTGGACAGAAATAAGAAGCCCAAACCGCACTTTAGTGACAACTGCATGCTTTTGTTCGGGAAGGCTCTGCATCATGTAGAATGTCAGCTGCAGGGGGTGAGCCATGCAGCCAAAAAAAGCCAGGCTGCTGTTCATGATTTTTGTGTTATTTATGATGTCATCTCTTAACACAGCGTGTGCATTAGATTGTCTATTTTCTACATTTCTAACACTTTCTCAAATGCTTCTGAGATGACAAGTGCAGAAAGGGAGCCTATGAAGTCCTGAGAGTGTAGCACCTCTTTTATCAGTCTAAAAGTAAAATTGCTGTCGATCTACTCCACAACATCCAGGAATGTTGCAAGCCAGCAGTTTCATTAAAGTAAGCTCCCAGTGCTGTAGTTTTAGGGGAGGCACATGCTGCTAAAATGACAATGGCTGGGTAGTTTGTAGCAGGTTTCAATATAATTTATACTGCTCTTAATCCTGTATCGGAGAAAGGCTGGTCATCTGATGTGATGAACTCCATGACCTTTTGGGTTATCTTGTAAGCTTTATTGCTGCCAAAGAGAAACTGAGTCCAAACTGGTTGAGGTTTTTTCCTACTTCCTGTATATTTGTGTTTAGATGTAGCGCCTCCTCTTGAAATGTCACTCGAACATGTCTTACAAACTGCATATCACATATATGTTTCAGAAACAGTGTAATACTACCGAACAGTTGACATTTTTTCTCTCATGTTGAATTGACGCCCCACGTGCACTACACCTTTCATTTTTCTTATGTCATACTATGGCTGATTGCAGCCAGTTCTATCTGTGTGTTGCTACTGTTGCAACTGTCTGACAGATTGACTGTATATCATCAGAAGATTGGCCACCGACATCAGCAAATTTAGTTTCATTTACCAAATGGAATATTGGCTAACACTGATATCTGATCGCTTTATTGGTGCATCCCTATAAGCGATGAGTTAAGTTTAAGCCTCTATAAGTTTTCAGAGAAAGTCATGAATATGAAAATGCTATTTTGTCTCATTAAAAAATTTAAAAAGCACCGTGGTAATATCCACATAATACAGAAGAGACCAAAAAAAAAGAAGTGTTGAGTGTTCCCTACCTGCGGGCCACGTAGTAGAACACTGGGTTCCCTGTCTTGGAGGTTCCTGCCTGGTAGAAAATATTGAGGGTCTTTAAGGCTTTGAACTCCTCCTTTTCATGGACCTGGTGCCTGAGAAGCAAACCAGACAGCTTAATTAATTTAACAGGGTTGTGACTTGCTGCTTCAATATCAGTTTTGGGGGGTTAGATTATGTTACAAATTTTGATTATATTTTATTATATCTCAAAAACTCTCTAATATGGTTAGCAAAAACTGTCAAAAACAGCAAAATAATTATACCTTTTTTAAGGGAGTTGTAGATAAGCATGCATTTTAAAATGACTGAAAGGGTCTAGAAAGGGTATTGATCAGTGGAGAATAAAAATGCACTGACACCTGGAGTAGGATCAAATCTTAAACCAGTTACAAAAAAAAACACAAACAAAGAGTATTTGCAAGAGCCTTGACATGATCTCATACTTTGTCAGTAAATGCAAAAAAAAAAAAAAAAAAGGAATCAAAAAGTTCAAAAAATTATCATTACATGCAAGAAACCTTTGCCTATGGTGCAACAGAATAACTTATGAAAATGCAGGGAAAAAAGGGAGACTTATGAAATAACACACACCATTTTAGCAAACGATGAGGTTTGACATTAAACACTGATTTCGCACAATTACATTCTGACTAAAAGAAAAGAAAAGAAACAATCATGGCCAGGAATTACAGCTGAGAAAACTGGTAAAGTAACATGACAGTCAGTCCGTCCATAAATTCCGATGGAATGGCAACAACTAACACAGAGCAACCAGTGAGGGGACGATAACATTGATCTGTTGGCAGAAAGGTAAGAGGAGCTTAAGCAACAAGTTCAAGTGCCTGGATAGCTGTGTGGTTATACACCACTTTGGTGTATAAGCAGTGCAGCGATCACCAGTTAGAGACCCCCACTCTTTTACCCACTTTCCCGTCTATCTTCTCTGTGTTATCAATGAGGGCAAAAGGGCCAAGAAATATCTTTTTTTAAAGAAAAAGAACTAAGTTTAAGGCTGGTTGGAAACCCACCTGGTCATGAACTCCTCAAACTTGGAGCTAGTCAGGTTGAGACTGGACCAGTGGGTGTCAGCCACAGGTTTGTGTTCTGGAGGTCCCAGATAGGCTAGCAGAGTGGCCATCTTGTCAAATGGTCGTCGGCCTACAGCCTTGTGATCCCTGGAAATGAGATTCATGGATATTATTGAAGACTGAAAGTTTATTAATGATGGCAGAACACAATAGTGTTGTGTGATAGACAAAAGCTTGTATCCTGACCTGTTACTGGAGAGGTATTGGCCAATCCTCTCCTGATTGTTCCACAGCAGACGGTGGAGAGCTAGCACGTTGCCATCACTGATGAATGACAGACTGTGGTTGACAGAGTCGCTGGGTGGAGAGTCAGAGGCTATGTCTAAGAAAAACCTGAAACAGAGAGAAGAGACAGAAGACACTTTACACCTGGCACTTCATTGTCTATGTCACAGATGCACTGTAAAACAATATTGCCATTAGAAGTGGCTATTGTTGGCTATTGTTGAGTTCCAACTATCCCATAGGATGCCACTGATGTAAGCACTTTTTAAAATTGTGAATGTAAATGAATTTTGATATAGAGAGAATAACCCTGTTTGACAGATTTCAATGAGGAGTAAAAACAAAACTGCAAGTAACCAAAACAAAATGTAAAGAAAGACGTTGCTCATGCACACCCAGAATGACCAGGTTGGTCAATGATCTTGCAGCAGGTGTCTTACCTTCGGGCCGAATCAAAGTTGCTTTTAACAAAGTCATTAAAAGGCCTCATGTGTTCTTCTTTTGTAAACAAGACATGGTTTGCAATGCTCTGCAGAATCTGAGGGACAAAACAGGAATAAACAACAAACAAATTAAAAACTATCGTGAGCAGTGTAAGCAGGCCTCCACCTATTCATTAACTGACATAACTCAGTCAGCTGATTAATCTACTTTTACACTATTAGACCCATGTTTTTAGCTTGAGAACTTCCAGTCATGCAACTACTGGTCAGTAGAGAGTACAAAATGACATGGACATGTGACCATAACTAGATAATGAGATCACTTGTGATGATCTAGGTGATTTAATTTTTATTGCAATCCATCTAGTAGGTGTGCACTATTCACTTTTTAAGAGACTACATACTTAGATATGTCTCAAAAGTATCAGCAAACATTGCTGGTTAGCTGTTCCACATTATACAATTAACAATCTAAAAAGTAATAATCTGGAGAAACAATCTATCAGATTTAAACAGTCCATCTCACAAAGACTGGCGGGTTAAATGTATAAAAGCAGCATATGAGAGAAAGGAGTGACTGAGGCGGTCACATTATATCTAACAGGACATGGATAAGGATATTGTGTTGTTCACCGAGTTCAACTTTTCACCTAAATATGATTTTCACTTCAAGGGCACTATCTCTAAGAGAAGAAAGCTAACATTACAACCCAATTTAACCTAACCTCCTAACCTGTTTGTCTGGTTTAGTGGTTTGAAAATTCTCACAAGTTTCCCTTCAGTCAGCTGCATCAATTCACCAGCCTTACCTTGGACATGAGTTTAAGACCCCGTTCTATCCTGGGCAGGGGCTTCTTGTCCAAAATGCCGGCTTCATACGGAGACACAATAGCTGGATTGACAAAGCGAAGAAACATTGCACTGCCCACTGCACCAATGCTGTTTTGTGGGAAGCGCTGACTCACCACCTGTGTGAAGGAGCAGGTGAAAACAAAGGGGAAATGTAGATTTCTTTGGAACTTAATATAACCGGAGTATAAGATAAGAGTTGAGCTGAGTGGTAGATTAAAGAGAAGGACAAAATATTGAAAACGGATTTCAATTCAATTAAGAGCAAAGGAGGTGAAGGATGAGCATAATATAATAATGAAATATACATATCGATCTATATACATATCAGCATCGATATGTGTAAGAGAGCAGAGTGAGGTGAATACGTCAGGCTGAAGAGGAGGAACAGTGGAGGAGGACATATAAAGAGACTTGGAAACAATCCCAGTGCATACTGGGCTGTAACAAGAGCAAGAAAAGATCTGACTCCAGTTACAGCCCCAGAAAGAGATGAGAGTAAGAGCAAGCCAAGAAACCCAATCATACCCTCTCTGGTGATGATGAGCAAAAACAAGCAGTCAACATACACACAAAATAATTAAGAAGGCAAATGGCAGATGTAAAACCACAAATTACAAATCCAAATGATCACAACCCAGACATCACGATCATCATGAAGAAAAGCTGGACCGCATATGACACTTTATGGGGAGGGGTTACAACCTAACATCACAAATTCCAGGATGGGACACAGACTCGTAAACCTGTCAATCGGTCCAAAAAGCTAAAACACGAGTGCAGACAAAAGATTCCATTCCTGGAACATCTGACTTTGGGGAGATTTCCATCACTTATGATGGAGGATTAGCAAAAATGTCTGAGCAAATCCCTTTATTACAAAGATATAGGTTTACCCCCTACACAAGTATTTTAAAGATTTAATCCAATATATAAGAACTTGGGGTTTAGTTTTGATAATTAATCTCATCTGTAAAAATGCAGTGATAATCCCTAGGTTGATTTCTAAAAGCTAAACAACAGACACTCCTGAAAATTCTGTCTTATCTATTTGTCTTGAATCTCAAATACTTTAGTATTGTTTGACAGCCCAACAGCTTGAATTACTGAAATACTCGTAAAATATATTCAATTGATGGCTTTTTGTGATTCTGGTAAAAAATGATTCAAGTGTTTACAGTAGCTTCTCAGATGTGTCCTCCACTCGTATACTGCCAACACCCAGTTTGGGTGGTGTACCAATTCATTACTTTGACCTACAAAGTAAGAGTTTTTTGTCAAAAACAAAGACTGAAAAGTATACCAGAACAAGTAATTTCAGATAAAGGTGGTGCTGACATTAACTCACACAACAAATATAATGAATATCTTCATGCATGAGCATACACACTATCCAACAAACCAAAGCTCCATCTATACAGAGTTCCTTCACATCCTCAATTTCATGAACTGAATCCAAGTGTCTTTGTTTTCTCTAGAAAGAATATTTCATACATGCTTATGTCAGAATTATTGCAATTCATCCTCAGGGGAACATGAACGCGCATAGCAATAGGTGTTGGCCACTGACATTTCCATCCATAGATTTGTGATGTTAGCGTGGCTAATAATGAGGACAGGTATACATAGGACTTATTTTGAACTTCATGCAATTCTAAGCGGTCACTTGCAAGTTCTCGCCTTTTATCTTTTTTCTGAGACTGCTCCTGGCAGTACTAGATGAAACTCTCTGAACTCTCAGAAAGCAGATGAAGTTGTGCTGCTTTCCAGCAAACCAATAAGAGTGTGTCTTTTGGAAGCTACATCTGATTGTGTTACATTGTGTTCAGGCAGAAGCTACCTTATGTGTTCTGAGCCTGACACTGGATGTGTAGTCAACCCTCATCCATTTAGCTCTTAGCAATCTAAAACTCATGCAAATTTCCTGCTCATGCATATTTCCTGTTCTTGTACAAATGAAAAATACTCACTGACAGTATATATACATTGGATTGGTGACAGAAAGAAAAAAACAAAACTTAGCAAATCTAAGCAATGTGTCACTGTGTGTGTAAAGTATTTGGAGAGTTAACCATCATTGTTATCTCCCAGACTCTTGAGCTTCAGTAACTTCAATCGGAAATGAAATGCTAAACACTGCATTTAACTGCCAAGTTTCAACTTTTAAGGATTACATCATTATAGAAAAAATATACAGAAGCTGATTAATACAGTTGCTACAGTTACCATGGCAAACTGCAAGTTCCATAGGCAGTTGTACATGAGGTGGTAGATTTGGGTAATGAGCTCCCTGCATGTGTTTTTTTTTTTTCTCCAAAAGTTCCTCCTTAACAAACCACAGAGTCATAACAACCTGTCTCATTTTGAGTGGTTCTTTGCTCTCACTACATCCTCATGTGTTGGAATCCCCAAAGCTTATGGTCATGAAGTCATATCTTGTCTGTTGACATGAATCCTTGACATGACTTTTTTAAATTCATAGTTATTAACAATTTACACTTTCTTTACCACACAAAAGATTATCTACCTTTCAACCACACTTCTTAGTGGACTTATTTAGTCATCATTTTGTACCACTTCAATCGTATTCCAGATTTGCTTTATTTTTTTGTCCTTTTATTGTACTGTTAAAATAAATAAATAAATAAACTGTGGCATTTCACCAAAAACACAACCCCTTAAAGAAGAATGTTGAGTAACAAAATTAATAGAATGAGTGATGATTAGCAAAAGAAAATAATAGACAAAAATAGCCCAAATGGACCATATACTTACTGGCAGCTTAATAGCCAGTCCCATTTCTACGTCTTAGCCCTAACCCTTAGCCCTACCCCTCATGTGAGGTGTAACACCAGGCACATCAGTGTTACTGAGCAGCGCTGCTCACAGGACATTGAACTGCTCGCTGTTAGTGTTTGGTCGTACTACATCCAGAGGGATTTCTCGCAAGTCATTGCGATAACTTGCTGTCGGCCGATCCTACAGCAACCTGTGAACTCTGTCCTGTCACAGCTGTTAACATCGCACCCATAAGCCCTCCTCCTTGTCTCTGGACTACACACTATTTATTTTTTTTCTGTTAACTTTTTTATTTTTCTGTTAATCTATTCTCATGGTTTTTATGCTGTCAAACAGATACATTTCCCCTTGTGGGACAAATAAAATATATCCTTTTCTATTTCTATTCTAATCAATAACGTTTGTTAATATTAGCTAGCAATTTCTAGTTGTCACTTTACTAATGTCTTCCATTCACCTGACAACAGGACTCTTCTGATTGTGACTTCCACTTGTAACATGAGACTAAAGGCCCATTTATGCTCTATGCAGGATACGCATATGGAGACGGATGGAACCTTTCGTCCATCATTACGTGCACAATTTGGTTTGTCTTCAGGGAGTAGTATGCACAAACCATCACCGCCGTCTATAGCACTGCCTCTTTTTATCTCTTTCTTAGAATGTGCACTGTGAACTCCTTCGCCGTCGCCATGTTTGTTATTGTTACAACTTACATTCGGAGTTCGGAACTCTGCGCTTGACACTGCCCTCTAGTGGATGTGTTGATAACAACCATGGCAATATGAAATACGTATGGGGAGTATGAACGTACCTATTTACGTATGTAAAGGGAGCATAAATGGGCCTTAATGTAAATAAATATCTCGTCAGTTTTTAATCAATTGCAAATTTGATCGGCAAAAATTAGTCTGTTGACGCGATCTTTGTTTGTTGTCATTCGGTTGTCATGGAGACTTGTGGCGGCATCTTAAGGCCCTTTTACGCTCTACATAAGATATGCATACGGAGACGGACAGAGCCTTTCATAAGTCATTATGTGCGTAATTTGGTCTGTTTGGAGGGAGCTTACTGATCCGTAGCAGTACGCAGCTACAGTGGCTGACAAGGGCCAAACACACTGCAACGACTCAATGCGTCTCAGTTAGAGAAAACAGCTTCAACTACAGGAACGATGAAATTAGACAAACGCAAACACAAGTTTAAACGAGGTACAAACGTGATGCAAATTTAAAAAAAAAAAAAACTTGCTGCAAGAAACAAAGACAAATGCGTCATCATGAAATGCGCTGCAAATGCAGAAACGACGCAAAGCACAAAACGATGCAAACCAAGAAAACATCTGAAAATATAAGGGTGCTCTCAGTTAAAACTGAGAAAGCTAAGATCATAGGTCTCTCCACTGAGCTGTTACACTGAGAGTGTCCTCTGCAGGTTTGGAGCACTTCCGTTGTAGTGACTGGTTATGCAGTGTTTTATATTTGCAGATGTTTTCTTGGTTTCCAACGTTTTGTGCTTTGTATCGTTTCTGTATTTGCAGCACATTTCATGATGATGCATTTGTCTTTGTTTCTTGCAAGTTTTTTTTTTTTGATTTGCACCACATTTCTGTTTTGTACCTCATTCAGACTTGTGTTTGAGTTTGTATATTTGCATCTTTCTGTAGTTGAAGCTGTTTTCTCTAACTGAGAAGCATTGAGTCGTTGCAGTGCATTTGGCCCTTGTCGGCCACCGTAGCTGCGTACTTATCTCTTTCTGAGAATGTGTACTGCAATCTCCTTCTCAGCCGCCATGTTTGTTATTGTCTGAAACTTGCGTCGGAGCTGAGAACTCTGTGTTCGGCACTGCCCCCTAGTGGATGTACTGTTAACGACCACGGCAACATGAAATATGCATATGAGACACAGACACCATCTTTGTTTGTCGTCATGGAGTTGCGTAGTCTTATTTAGCAACTAACGGCGACTTCTGATGGTGTATAATGGTAAAATAGAGGTGTCTCATTTTCTAGGGGAATGATTTTACCCCTGCCCCTCAACACTTTGTTTCAAGGGAAGAGGGGTAGGGGTAAGAGAAGGGGTAGGGGAAGGGGTGAAAAAAAAGAGAAATGGGATTGGCCCTAAAACTCTGAATATAAAGTGTCAATCAGGTCCAATTATAGTCCACCAATACCACTACATGTGCATGACTGAGTGTTTGTATGGGGGTGGGCAGGATGTACATGGTGGAAATTTAGGAATCTGACTGCCTTGAGTAAAAACTGTTCAGCAGCCTTGTTCTGGTAAAATACTCCTATATCTTTTCCCAAAGTGCATCAAGCGAAAGCATGTTGGCAGGGTTGATCCTAAGAGTCCTTCAGTTTTGAGTGGAAAGAAGGTATATTATTACTATTACTGTATATCATTATGAGCCTACTCAAATTCAAGCTGTGACTTCATTGTAGTATTTATCTTTTTTTTCAGGTTGCATGTGCTGAAAAACAAAACTTTTTTAACTTTCCAAATACTTCCAGGTTTGACCTGGCATGTATGCATTCTATGTATAAATGGAGACAGAGAAGGAGAGAAAGAAAATGTAACTGCAGGAAATCACACTCAAATCTCACACTCAAATTCAGGTATTGTTCTTAATATATGGCGGGAAACAAGGTAGAGTTGAGGATTCTAATAAATGAGGGAGGCCATAAATAATAAAAGGGAGGCCAAATTATCAGAATATTTCATCTAACAACCAATCGTGTCTTTCATGAAGCAATGTCAGTTGTGTTGATGTGTGAGGGTTGATTCATTAACATGAGTCCTGAGATGGAAAGAAATGATTTAAATGCAGATGAAATGTTCTGAGAAAATGTCCCCCTGGAGAGCAAACAGTTCAGAAAGAAAAGAGAAGAAAATGCCCCTGTTCCCTGGGAACTGTTAATTGAACGTACATCAAATGGTGCGATATTAGTACAATGATTTAAAAATAGGTTTTTTAGACAAAATTGAATATGGAGAGAGTTAAACATTTCCAGAGAAACACCAAATTAAAACTAGATCTTTTGAAAAAAAAAATGAAGAAATAAAAGAATCACATGAATAAGATGCAAAAAAGGCTTTTTTTGCTTCAGGGGAAAAGTGTCTAAGTGAAAATAGATTCTCCAAACTTACTGCTTTTTTGTTTTCCTTTTTTTCTTTTACTGTTGCTTTATTCAGTAGAGAGTGGCAAGTAGCCTACAGAACAGAAATGAGCACAATCATGGTCACAGCACCAGCTACACACACGCACACGTAGCACAACCCTAACCACTTGAGGTTTTAACACACTCACATCTAGTAAAACACAGAAAAATCAAAATTGCTGTAATAATGTTCATCACTGCTCAGAGGATTTGATGCGTGTCCATGCATGCACAGGTGTGGTTGACATCAGCAGACTCACTTAGTGTGTGTGTGTGTGTGTGTGTGTGTGTGTGTGTGTATAGACAGTAGAACACTAGAACCCAAGATGAAGAATGAAAATTAAAAGATTAAAATATGGACATGGAAAACTCAAGATCCCAGACCACTTGTTATGGGTGTGTATGTGGCACTCTTAAATAGTACAAAGTGAAATAATATCATAACAATTAAGTCTGTTCACTGAGTTGTTGAGTATGAGCAGATGGAGCTGTGGGGCTTCTTTTTACACACTTTGGTGAGGGTGTGGCAGCAGCAGTGGCAGCAGCGGCAGCAGCAGCGGCAGTGTCAGCAGTGGTGGCGGCAGCAGCTGTGATGCAGCGCAGAGCCGCTCAGAAAGTAGTTGGAAACAAGGGCAGTCAAACTTGGCACTGAGTGCAAACAGTATGTTTGTATTGAGGTTAGACTAGAATATTATGAGACGAACTTTCTAGCTGTTATTGTCTTATGCTATGATCACACCCGTTTCAGTCCACACCAACATCAGGGCCTTTCAGAGTTGCACTTGTTGCACATTTTTACACCAATAATTGTACATTTTCAAAATATAAATGTTTTGTCTCCGGTGTGTTTTTTTTTTTGGTATGGAGTCCCTGTTCTTACTGGGGTGATTCGGCTCGGGAGGCACAGGTTAGGGGTATGAATCACAAATTTCATCACAATATGATTATATCTCAATTATTTGGACAATGACACAATATGTCATGATTGATTGTGATATCATGATTTGGATTTGAAGATCTATTTAACACAATCACTTCATATCAGCTCACCAAAAAACAACCAAAATATGATTTGACAATTTTATTTCCAAGCTCTTCCAGGTACAGTTGTAGCTCAGTTTTAGTGGAAAAATAACTGGTAAAACCTGGTGAGCAGGTATCTGACACGTTAACATGGGGTTCAAGTTTGTCCTTCTTCTTCAGGTGGGTGGACAGGTTATCGTTTTTCCTGACAATTTTACCATGTACTGAGCTCTGCAACACATTGACTCGTCTAAAATCCAAAATCCTTGCACTCTGCTGAGAGGCGACAAAATATCTTTGTCATCTTTTTCATGGCTGTTTGCTATGACCTGCCTGGTGTTAGGCTACTAACACTGTTTGAATGTTTAGGAAAGAGCAGTGTGAAGTTGGTATCGGACAGAAATAGTAACACAGATGTATCACGGGAATTTCAAAATAATGATGTACTTTAAATATTAACTGATAATATCGGATCATTATTCATTGAATCGATGTATTGATTTGGACTGAGGGATTGTTACAACCCTAGTATAGGTACTTGTACACTAATCGGAGGGTCGGTGGTTTGACTCCCATGACTTCCAGTCCTTATGTTGAAGCGTCCTTGAACAAGACACTGAACCCCAAGTTGCCCCCAAGATGGCTGTTCTATCAGTGTGTGAATGTGATTAACAAAAAAAAAAGCACAGGTAGGCTGTTTAAGTGGTCAACAAATGACTAGACCACCATAGCACCAAAAAAGTACCGGTGATTACACTGGCAATTCACTCCATCACACCAATAGAAAAGAGTACTTAAGCAGCAACAGTCCACCAGTGCAAGGTTATGCCTCTGTTACAGACTGTCTTTGAAGTATATTTGTCTCACAGAGGCTTAAAAAAGCTATCTCTAGATTACAAAAACAACACCAAAGCAAACAGGAAGTGCAGCTTTGTACAAACACACACTTTTCGACAACAATAAAGCGGTCCTCAGGTTGCACAATCAAGCCATGCCTCAGCATGACTGTTGTACATCAAGTGGGAAGATTTGAACTGACATCACGACCAACATCGTGAGGGTAGTAAGGCTGAATGACTGTAATAAACTGTTTTCATTAAAATTCAAGTTAGTAGCCTAGTTAGTATTTCTGTAATGGGGATAAATGCATTCAACGACCTTTACAGGCATTGATGATAGTGTTGCTAAATATGGCTCCTCTCCAATTTGGGGACCTGGTGTCATCTGCTGGTATAAAAGTAATGTGGGTCTCTGTAGAATGATGAAACTAGCAAATTATGACAAGAGAGGTGGTTGGTTTAGTCACCGAGCCTTAAATTTATATTAAACTGAGGCCATATTCTGCAAACATTGCACTGCTTATGACTCGATGTTTTTAAATCAGAAGTTCCATCAAACATTTCCCTGTCAGGATCTGTAATATCGTTCATTTGTAACTGCAGTTGCACGCAACCACCAGCAGTGCTGGTGGCGCTGTTTTGAAATTAGCACATAAACAGGCGCTATCAGGTACCACCACCACCTCACTGTAAGCTGGGGAAAAATCTTGACTTGTTCTGACTTGTTGATCCAATATTGCAAAGGCTATACTGTGCTACGTGTGGAAATTGGAAACACATGGCATTTGCAAGATCCACCTGTCATATTTCATAGGTAGTATTTTGAAATCCTTTAGTAAAAATCTGAAGTTGTTGTAAATTCAAACCTGCACTCTTGGTATCACTGCTGACAAGATGAACATTGCACATTGCACAGAAACTGTTTTATGTGTGCAGACAATGTAGTTCTCAGAATGTACAGTTCAGCCCAAAAGTATTTGGACAAGTACATTTTAGTTTTTTTGGCTCTGTACAATACCACAACTTTGAAACAAAATCATCAAGGTGTGTTTGAAGTGAAGACTTCCAACTTTAATTAAAGGATTTAACAAAAATCAATTGTTTAAGAATTAAAGCCATTTTTATACATAGTTCTCAAACAAAAAAAACAAACAAACATGTATTGAACTCCAGGGCACATTCACAAAGAATCCTAAGATTAAAAGTAGCTTATAGTGAAATCTTCTAAGAAAATTGCTCGAATTGTAAGATTTTTCTAAAAAAAAAAAAAAAAAATTGTTGTTTTTTTCTTTTTGTAACAACCAATCACAGCTTTTAGAAGACTGTGTCATACCTAGCAACAGAGTCAACCACACCTTCTCACTAAGATAAAAGTTTCTGTCCCCTACTTGCTCAGAGTTTCTCTCACAAACATCTTGGACTACTCTTAAGCTAAGACTCCTTGCTAGGAATTTTTAGAAAAATGTTAGGAGAATCTTTGTGAATACAGGCCCAGACCTTTTATATGAATTACTTGTTGTGAAATAACAAGAGGCCCGGCCACAGCTGGCAGTGAAACTATTTGATTATTTTTGAATCCCCAAAAAGGAGAAGCATGGTTTTGTTTCAAATCCATTTTGGAGTTGTACAGAGGCAAAGTTACCAAAAAATATCTGTGTCCAAATACTTGGACCTAACTGTATGCATAACATCTATGTAGCTGCTAATGTATGGGCCTGGCAGATGTAATACTAGTATTTAAAAGATAAAAAAGGTAAAGCATAAAGGCATTTGAAATCCTGATCCTGGTCAGCTGGTGTGGCAGGCAGAGAAAGATGATTTGATCATTCTCAATTCATTTGATCTAACATAGGCACAGAATGAGTCTCATGAGACTCTTAGTAAGAGTATTAAGAGCTAGGTGTGATCACAGTTTCTACTTTTTCATCATCACTTTAGGACAGAAGGAATCATAGCAATGTGGTCTGGGAAATTATCTGCAATAAAAAGAAGTATCTTGCCCCATTAGTGTTAATGAAAATGTTAATTGTTAGCAAATTAACATTTGCTCTGAGGCCCATTATGCCTATGACTACAGATCAATCAGCTCTTGTTGTTACTGGCAATATAGCACTACAGTTTACATTTATTTGTGGATATCTGTAATGATATTTGAAGTGACTGTGGCCCGCCACTAAACTGGAAAAAAGGTGACAGACACAGATTTAAAAAAAAATAAATTCTTATATGTGTTTTCTTGTGCTAGGGACAACCTCCCTTTGTTACTTCCTCGCTCACTCATTCTGCCCTGTCTATTTCCAGACATTTATCCATAGTCGATTAGGGGTCACACGTGTTAAACAATGAACTGAAAAAGACAACAAAAAAGACACACACATCCTAGTAACACATAGGATGAGCACAGGATAAAAAGAAAAAAAACTGGCAGCAGTTGAAAGTACCTAGTTTCCCACACCAAATTGTTTGCATTGATTTTATTTGCTGTGGTGATGTTTCCTTGTGGCAATTCTGTATTATGTATGTATATGTATAAGATACCTGAGGACACAATAAAGTGCCATGCTGGCAAAGGCTCAGAAAACAAGATCCTGTCACACACATCACTTTTAGTGTCCCATGGTGCCCTAACCAAAGAAATGATCAAACAGAAAGGTCTTGATGTGTTGTTCTAGCAGAAAGTGTAAAGCAGAGAGGTTGGTAAGGCTGTGCACTGATGCATGTAATGTAGAAAGCAGTGAGTTGAGCAGCATGGTCACACCTCAGAATGATGAGGCAAAAGCTTGAAATGTGTAAGTGGCGCTGCACATGTAAAGGTAAAGGCACAGAGGCTGGCTGAGGAGCTAGGGGCCACAGTTGAGTGTTGGGGTGAGGTGGGTTGGGGGATCCCTACCTGGTAGAGACAATGGCAGACGCTGCGGAGCTGTGGGGGGAACTCGCTGGATGAACCGATGATAGCTTGGAAGAACCGCTCAGTGATTTGCAGCAGGTTCCTTTGGTTCTCCTCAAGGTTCTCGCCTTGTTCGAGTCTGAGGAGACAAAAAAGCAACTGTCATTAAGGCCTCATGTTCCAAACACGTCTGGGTCAGGAAGGATGAGATTATATCCTGGTCTGCACAGGCTTTCAAATGTCTCTTCTTTTGATAACAGTGTTGTTCAGAGTATGTTCAACGTTCTCTGTGGCCATTTGTGCAGCAATGCTTCCCTCTGCTGGTTACAAACCTATAGAGAACTCTTGAAACCAAACCTGGGCCCGTATTCACAAAGATTGTTAGGGTCCTCTCAGAGAGCTCCTAACTTAGCCTAAAAATTCCTAGCAAAGAATCTTAGTTTAATAGTGATTCAGGAAGTTTCTGAGAGCAACTCTGATCAACTTTTACTTTTATCTTAGTGAGGAAGTGTTGACCCCGTTGCTAGGTGTGAAAGTCTTCTAAAAGCTGTGATTGGTTGTTACAAAAAGGAAAAAACAAAAAAAAAAAAAAACAAATGTGCTCCTAGTAATGAATGAAGACTGAAATCATTAGAATGACATCACTAAGAGCTACTTTTAGTTTTATGATTCTTTGTGAATACGGGCCCTGAACTCTTAGAAATATGAATACATGACACTTTGTCAATTCCTGATAGTAAGAGGATAATTACATTTTCCTTTATTGTGTCTTCATTCTAAGTGTCTTTAAACAGGGTTCTTCTGCTGACTTGACTCCTACAGCTAACACTGGGCTGGTTTGTTGTATACATGTACCCTTGGTCTTAAGTTTTTTCTTGTATTATTTGGATCTGACATAATTAATATTACACGCTGGTGGAGCAGAGATTCAGGGACTCACCTGGTGGGATCCACCTCAAAGGTGATGTGTTCAGGAGTGGTGATGACTCCTCTTAACAAAGGCTCTAATAGCTTCTGCAGGTATGCTGCCCCATACACCTGGCATGACACAGCATAAAATATGTTTAGGCCATCGTTTGACTTAATTAATAATACAGGGTATACACAGAAATACTTAAGTTAAATTTAACACCTTTTTTTTGAAACCAACACAACATCAAGTTGCAATTGTATTTTTTACATTTTTTACATTATTTATTTTTGTGGAAATCTGGAACAGCGTTACAGCACCTTCAATAACTTACTAATAAATTACCCCAAGGCTGTAAGAGGAGCTCCATAGAGAAAAAAAAAATCAAACGACCAGACTTGAATAGTGCACTATTAAACACTGATTTTGAGATTTGTGAGATTTGGCTTTTAGCCAGCATAATTAAAATAAGGACTTTGAACACATGTTGCATTTACTGAAGTTCTTGGATAAAATCATAACATCAAAATGACCAAAGAACAAAAGTTGCAATTAACTAGATGGAAATATCGATAAGAGGTTCTTCTTCAAGAATTTTAGCTTGTTGCGTCACACAATGGATGTCAGTAGGGAAATCTTTCCTCAAACACCTTAAACATTAATTTGAAAAGATATGAAGTTCACAGAGATTTACCAAAATTATCATAGGCAGTAAATGCTTATCATCTTATTTGTCTCATACTGAATAACGCTCATTTTATGTTTCTGCCCCCCTCTAGTGCCAAATTAGAACATGTCATCTCATGCTACTTTACAAATATTTTGGCTATGAAAAAAGATTGTGTTTTGTGTATAGGGCTACATTTCATTTGTCCTAGTGATGTTACTGTCCCCAGCAGCAGATGCATCCAACCAATTGTATTCCGGGATACATTACTAATGGATCTGTCCACTTCCTGACAGAACTACAATTCACCTTCAATGAAGTTTTATCCTCACACAGACTACAATACTATACTCATGAGCACAGATTCTGTGCGCAAATGGTGTGGAAGTGCTTGCAAAATCAATATCTGTGTGCATGCATCCCATTGGTACTTGCTCCAGATATGGCTTGGAAATTACACCATATGAATAACACATAAATGAAAAACAATTTTTTAGCAGATCTTTTTAACACAGATAGTCAACACATGGTTTGAAAAAAAAAAATCTGAAATTTAATACCTTGTCAGGTAGGGTTTATCACTTTTTGGTTCTTTTTAATGGCCTTAATTTTTGCTAATTTCATTTACTCTCTACCTCTCTTACCTCTAAAACCCTGTGGCAACCCTGTAATATAATAACATATTACAATAATACAATAATATTAACTATTTCGTGACATGAATAATTCTGTGTTTCCTACCTTGAAACAGAAGGTCATTATTTTGCTGGCCAGGCTGTTTCCTCTGAAGAGTGTCTGCATGGAGTCAGCCAACTCTACCTCTTTCGAAAACATGTTCCACAGCAGCTGGTAGAGGAGGTGACGGGAGTCAAACAGTGTTACAAGGACTCTGGCGAGCTCATCCTGAGAACCAAAGAAACACATACAAATCACTGCAAGGAAAAAAAATTATATAGTAAATCCAACATTTCATACTTAAAAAAATACATGTCTTATACATGTTTTAACCTGTGCTGAACACAAAAAACAATATAAATTTATATAAAAATTGGTACACACCCACTGAGACCCAGGAACCACATTAGCTAGTGCCATAGCAATGGGAAGTTCTCCCTGGTCTCCCATCATGGTGACCAGCTCAACCAGCCGCTCAAAGCGGTCAGCAAGGACCGTCTCTGCCAGCGTGTCAAACTCTGTCCCTTGCTGCAGGATTTTGGTCAGCACCTCCATGAATGTGGCACGAGTCTGTAGGTCCTTGTGGTAGCCCAGACCTGAATAAGAAGTAAGTAAACAACACTGTTGCTCACTCTGCGTAGTTGCTCACAATTAGCGTAATTTTCCTCAGCGATTTGTGGAAATGCTGTTGCTGACTCACCAATGGAGTGCATGAGGCCACTGTCTACATTAGCATTGAGAAGGTTGGACATGGCCAGAACAGTGCAATGGCGGAGGGAGGCCAGTCGTCTAGACATTCCTCTCTTTCGTCCCCCTACTGCCTGGCCCTCATCCTCCACCTCGCTGCAGTCATTCAGTAGGTTCATAAACAGAGTGAAGTACCTGCATGATCAACAACAACTCTTTCATTAGAAAAAGCTTCATGGAGATAATTTATCAGCAGTACAAATTGCAGTCTCCTATTAAGATAACTTTAGTGTGAGAAACTACAAAGCAATGGAGATGTTGAGTACAACAGAGTTCTTACTTGAGGAAAAGCTGAGATTTGGCCTCCATCAGTTCTACTCCATCTCCTTCCTCTGGCTGCAGTGGAAGACCAGCTAACAAAGACACTACTGCTTCCATACTGGCCTGGTCCAGGTCCCTGAGCATCACGCATGCACACATTGACACACACAGATAAAGCAGTGAGGAAAGAGCTCTCAACTTCTTACAATACATTAATTGAGTTTGCAACAGAGTTGCACCTTGTCAGGCACTTGATGTCATCATCGGCAGCTTGGTTGGAGGTTCCCATCACCCAGTCTGTCAGGTATTCCACCATTTTGTTTCTAGGTAATGTTAAAAATAATTAGTATCTGAGGAGAACACAATGTGTTGATTTAATAAGCTTATGTTTTATGGGACTGACACTTTATCAAACATCCAGACTGACCATCAGCCGTTGCCACTGACCTGAACTTCATCTCCTGGCAGAAGGAAAGATCATCTCTTCTCTCCATCATAACCTCCACCAGCTGGCACAGTTTGGTTTTGATCTGAATTGCATGGACCACATTGCCCAGGATGCGCACATACCTGAAGAAAGTGAGGACAGGTCAAGCACTTTAATCTGTCTTGTATCTTAAATTATTTACAAGTATTTAAAAAATAGGTTTTATTGTTTCTGTGGTCATTTTTTATAAATTAAGAAATAGATAAAGACTAGGAAGAGTGGCAGCAGTTCCTGGGCCACAGGAAAGGTCCTGACCTGACCAGGTTGAGCATCATGGTCTCGATGCTGGCCTGTCCAAGATGTTCAGAGCTGCCCTCTGTGTGGTTATCTAACAGGTTCTTCATGATGGCTATGGTCTGCTCCACAAACTGGGTGTTGGTGTCATTGATTGGAACCTGGAAAACGGGAGAGCCATTGAGTATATTTCAGATATAATTTGGAATGACATACACATGTTAAAATGCATCCCACCAAAAAGCACTGATACAGTTTTCATAAAATATAAAGACAAATCAAAAACCTTCAAAACAGACATTGCACAGATTTGGCCAGCTTTACAAAACCCATATTAACATTTACAAAATGAAGTTGGGAATATGTAGTTTCCACAAGTACCTTAAATTGCCTGCATGTCTTATTGTCTGCACTTACCGGCCCTTGTGTGTCAAAGAATTTGCCAATGCTGTTCCTCAGCTTGTTGAAAAGCATAGGGTAGAGGGCGGGGCTGAGCTCCAGTCCTAACAGGTCTTTAACATTGGTGCGAACATGGAGACCAACCCTGTCGTGTCCACACACAAGCAGGGCCAGGAGCCGGTCCAGGAAGCGACTAACAGGCGTCTCGCTGGAGGCTGATGAGGAGCAGGATGAGGCCGAGGCCACTGGATTGGACGCGTCACAGGGGCCCATGGATATCATGGAGTGTTTGCGCTCGCTCATGGGGGCCATTGGTGGGCTGTAAGTAGCTGGGCCAGGAGTGCTGCGTTGCTGGAGACACACGCCACCCAGAGCACACAGGAAGCCTGTCATGTTGATCCACTCCTGCTGTGGTGGAGGAGAAAAGGACACTGAGCGGCAGCAGCACAGGACCAGAAAGATGACGTGTAGATATTAAAACTTTTTATGTTGGATTTGGAACCTCTTTTTGCAGTTAAAAAGCAAGTTAGTGGGTTAGTCTTACTCTACTACTACTTACTGTTATCACAAGTAACATTACTAAATAATGAATCCACCTCAAACTCAACTTAACTCAAGGTCTCAGAGGAAACTGGTTGGCTGGATTTACTGGAGCAAAAAGGCTGATGGTAACCAGATGGGATGCACTTTATTAGTGGTGTAGCACAAACATAGATATAATTAGGGCTGGGATCAATGGGTTCAAAGATGAGCAGAGCATGTAAGTGGAGTTGAGCCGTGAAATTTTCCGCTCCTCCACTCAAAGTCGCATCAGACTGCTCCGCTCAATACCGCTCACCAACAATTTCATTTCTGGTGAAATTGCTCCACGCTCGTTCAAATTGTTTGGCTAACAGTGGCTAACAGTTGTGTTAATTGTTGAAGGCACAAGAATGAATTCCGGGTGGATTTGTGCATGCCCTAGACTCGTAGTGTGAGCAACATCAGAGCGGAACCGTAGCGAGATGGAGACGATCACTCTGGCCTTTGGATGAAAACCTGTTCCATGCTCCGACTATATTTTGCACGCTCTGCTCCGCTCACATGCTCTGAAGACGAGGTGCTGTGAAATTATTACTTTAATTGTTGTACTTGTTGACATACTACACATTTGTGAACATTTGTAAACACTGGTCATTTATCTATCTTGAGTTTGGAGGGAGAGGCACGTCAACCAAAGAATACTGGCTGGGGTGAAAAAAAAAATGCTGCATTGTCCTGACACTTTTTAATGATGTTATGTGTACAAAACCATAAAGACTACAGTGGTGTTTGAAAATTTGTGAACCCCTTAACTTTCTATATTTCTGCGTACATATGACCTAAAACATCATCAGATTCTCACACACAGTCCTAAAAGTAGATAAAGAGGGCCCAATTAAACAAATGACACAAAAATACAATATTTGATCAATTGTTTACCGAGGAAAATTTACATATCTGTGTGTGGCAAAAATATGTGAACCTTTGCTTTCAGTATCTGATGTGACCCCCTTGCGCAGCAACAACTAAACGTTTCTGGTAACTGTTGATAAGTCCTGCACATCGGCTTGAAGGAGTTGTAGCCCATTCCTGTGTACAGAACAGCTTCAACTCTGAAATACTGGTGGGTTTCCTCAAATGAACTGTGCTTCACGTCTTTCCACAACATTTCTATTGGATTAAGGTCAGGGCTTTGACTTGGCCATTCCAAAACATTCATTTTATTTTTCACATTTGTGTACATTTGTAAACACTGGTCATTTATCTATCTTGAGTTTGGAGGGAGAGGCACGTCAACCAAAGAAAAACCATAAAGACTACAGTGGTGTTTGAAAATTTGTGAACCCCTTAACTTTCTATATTTCTGCGTACATATGACCTAAAACGTCATCAGATTCTCACACACAGTCCTAAAAGTAGATAAAGAGGGCCCAATTAAACAAATGACACAAAAATACAATATTTGATCAATTGTTTACCGAGGAAAATTTACATATCTGTGTGTGGCAAAAATATGTGAACCTTTGCTTTCAGTATCTGATGTGACCCCCTTGCGCAGCAACAACTAAACGTTTCTGGTAACTGTTGATAAGTCCTGCACATCGGCTTGAAGGAGTTGTAGCCCATTCCTGTGTACAGAACAGCTTCAACTCTGAAATACTGGTGGGTTTCCTCAAATGAACTGTGCTTCACGTCTTTCCACAACATTTCTATTGGATTAAGGTCAGGGCTTTGACTTGGCCATTCCAAAACATTCATTTTATTTTTCTTTAACCATTCCTTGGTTGAACAACTTGCATGCTTTAGGCTGAGTTATGCTTCTCCGACTGTGTATTGCACGGCCACGCAGTCGGATCAACCCAGTCGTGAACCCTTTCGAAGTTCTCAATCGGTTGGTGGATATCGTAAAGTAGTTCACTGCCAGAACAGCTACGATTATCGACTATTGTTGACTGTTTATTTACCAGCCGGGTTTGATCCTCCACACAAAACGTTTGTTGTATTGCAAATGTTGAGATGAGAACTAAAGAGGAGACGCGGTTGGATATTGTTGTGGAAGGAATACAACCGGGAAAGCAAGATTCCGGAAATTAAGTATTTCTAGCAGACCAATCAGAGCCATGCGGTCTCCATGCGCTCTCTCTCGTTTCGACTGAGAGTTAAAAAATTGGGGAGGTGCATGTAAGCTCATGGAGAGGGGGTCGCTCAGGCTACACAACAGACCTTTTTCATTGGTCTTCAACGAATGCGTTCATGACGTATCAATTCATGACAATTTTCATTGACCAAGGTTGCATATGAATCCCTAATATGCACTGCGTATTACTGAGTGCCTACTACTTGACCTTTACAGTAGTAGCTACGACATAGCAAGCTAGCCAGTAGTAGGCACAATTCCGACATGCTACAACACCACCATCTTGCCTGTCCTGTGACCCGGATGTTTTATATCAACATCATGATTTTGCAGCTTGAAGCAGAGGGTTAGCTACCGCAGCTAGTTAGCATCGCAGTCAAGCGGCAACTTTTCACTTTTCATTGGTGACGTCAACGACTATGGACATGTTTTATTTACTGAAGTGCACATTGCTTTTATTCACTGACCAGTCTGCATTTGTGTTTTAATGCAATTGCTTTTAAAGGTTTGTATAGGAAAAAGGAGTTATACATCACAGGACATCTGACCCTTTTTGCTGTTCCCCTGTTACCCCTAAACAAACTTTGACTAAAATTGTAAATATATCAACATAATCTCTCCCTGGCAGTTGTCTCCATTTCCATTCACTAACAAACACACAGATGTGGCTGTCGATCACGGTTTACTATAAGTAATTAATTCAACCGGGTAAGTATCGGATGTCACTGGGATAGCGTAATATAATGTGGATAACATGGATCCAGTTGAGGAAAAAAACTGTGCATGTAAACACACATGCCATGTCTTTAACTTGTTTAATTGGGTTCTCTTTTGTGAAAATCTGATGATGTTTAAGATCATATATGTATGCTGAAATAGAGAAAGTGGTTCGCAAACTTTTCAGCAGCGCTATGTACTTCTGTACTACAAGTACAGAAGTGGGGAGCCAGAAGTGAGTATGAGATAAGCTGTGTTTCCACCAAGTAAGTAACTGGTAATGCTTAAGGGCCTGGAAATTTTCAAAAACGTCCTCTCACTCAGCCCTTGTAACGTCTGTGTCTCCACCGGGTTTTGAAAATGGAGCTTCTTTGTTGACTGCATCATGTACCGTCTTGAGTTACAACCAATCACCACAGATTCAACCTAAAACCCTAAAAAACCCTAAAAAAAAAAAAAAAGAACTCTTTGGGCCGAAAAAAAATCCCTACCCCTGGGCAGGGACTTTTTTTCAGCCCCTAAACGTTTCTGAGTTTCACCTCACAGGAACAGTTCCTCTGGTGGAGACATGCACCAATGGCCAAGTTCCCATAATATTACATAGAGGTTCCTGCAGTGGAAACTGCCTAATACAGAATCAGTGGATAACACATTTGATGCATTTTAATTTTCTCTGTGTTTATGATAAATAAGGCCTACTTAGGCCTTATGTGACAACGCCCACACCTGGACAGTGTAATGTCATTAACTTTCTAACCAGAAACATAGAGATAACCCTTCCTTCACATCCTTACCTGTCCATCATCAGCCTTGTTTTTAGGAAAGTTTAGAATCTGCTTGGTAGCCTGTTCCCATTTAGCATATGTGTCCTCCCAAGCCTGAAAGTGGAAACAACACAAACACCTGAGAAAAAAACCCTGATCAGAGAAAACTGATGATAAATGATTGATAAGTATAACAAAAACATTTAGGATTGCAAATGCCAGTGATCAGCAAAGGGGATTCACTTAAAGAAGACAGTAAAACCCACAGGGATTTGAACTAAGTGTTACCTCAATGTTTCCTGATGTGGGGTGCTCTATCCTTCTTAACAAGGCCATCACCCTCTTCTGCAATGTAGCTCGGCCTGTGGAAACAAAAACTGCAATGGTTCATAAACAATCAAATGTTTAAAACTGCTAGACCCAAGTTATATATTTCAGAAATTTTGAATTCCAGAGAAAACCTTTCTCTACTTATTTTAACCAGATGAAGGATTTTAGCCATCCAACATTGGGCTCATAAGTCGTCAGAGAAAAGAACCTCAATTAAGAAAACAGTTTAACACCTAGTTTAACTACACCCCTGTGAGACATCATGTGTCCATTGAACAGAGTCTGAGAAACGCTGATTGTTAGTGTGAAGTTTCCTCTTTCTGTGTTTTTACTGGATTTCATTATTGGATCTGTTTGTTGATGATTCAGCTACTGAAAAAATCCTCAACGTCCGCATCATAAGTCTTCCTAACAGAAAGTTGGGAAAATGTTAGCATCCTTCTGGACAAGACTAACCAAAGCCAAACACGGTCAAATGAATTCTATAGAAGACAGGAACAAGGAAAGTCTCCTTCCTTAGGTTAGATCAGGGTGCAGTGGGAAGAGAGCAGGGCTCATAAATATCAGGAACGTTATACCAATGAGATTACAAGTACTGCAGTTCACAGGCATTTTACTATCCAATAAGAGAGAAGCCTACTTGCACAAGCAGAAGTGGCCTAGACAAGAAAACAATGATCGAGTTGAAGTTGATAGGTTATTCTCATCATTTGTGGAGTTTAGATTAATAATTACCTTACCTTCACTGTGACAGGCTGTTTGTAGATTAACTGCTGGATGATAATGATGTCTTATGGCTATGGATTCTTTTTTTTTAAGTATTATTATCATTTATTTGTTTATTTAGACGTGTATTGTCAAGGTGGCTACCTTAACTATAAGTGCTGCTGGAAACACTGATTCAACATGAAAACTTCATAAATGTATGGGACTTGCAGCACTGACCTGTTCCCATCATGTTGCTCACGGAGGCCAGTTCACTGAAGGTGGCATAGTTGGGCAGGATGTTCTGGACAGGCACCTCGTCGGCAGCGCTGCGAATGTCAGCCTCCTCACAGAGGTGGCGGAAACATGACATGGCCACTAACACTGCCTCAGTATCCGGACTCCACAGAAACATGTAAAGACACACCTCAAGCTTTGTCTGTGCCTGCCGGCAAATCGGGATCCCGCCACCCACAGTGGCACAGTCCTGCAGCAATTAAGAAACAGAGTTTACACAAGGGACCAACACAAAACATTTGATTCACAGCCAGCTAATTGCAATCCATGAGGACTAAACTGCTTAATGTGCAGGTGACCTGTTTCACTGTGATTTCACTGACTCGCCCAAAAAGACTGCTTCATTCACTGTTCCTTTGTTGGCTACTCTGTCTTTGTTTGTAACTAACATCATCCTGTTGCCCCAGCTGAGAAACGGGACCACACCTTGTTCTTGAGGAGAAATTTGTTCCTGCAGATGAGGATTTCTCTCAGCCATTTGAGAACTTCTGTCCCATTAACCATCTGCTGGCCAATCAGCTTACGGCAGATGAGGAAGAGCACCTGTGAACTTAAGAAAGAGAGAAAAAGAGGAGACTCCTTTTAACTTCAAGTACAAGTTTAGCGTATCAAAGATGACAGAGGGTTCCACATAATCCACCTTCTAGGATCCGATGTAATCAACTTCTCTCTAATCTGGCATCAATATTAAAATCTTTTAACACGTAGCTTAGGCTGCTGTCTACTTTAATGTAGTAAAGGTGTTTGATGATGCTAAAAAGCTCCTGTGATATTCAAAACCAGTCGCAGGAGTAGACTTTCTTTCTGTAGATTGTTGATTAGGTCTGTGACTTTAATTATAGAAAGATGAGAAGGACTGTCGAGTACCTAATATCCCAAAATGTCTCTATGGGGGCATCGGGATTCCACAGCTCTATGGTCTCTGGCTGGTGTAGAACTAACAGAGCCTAGAAAAAGACAAAAGAGTCAGAAGCTTTGTCAAAGAAGGTTTTCCAGAAACCTCCTTTGATCAAACTAACGATCGAACATTATCTCTTAAAAAACAGGTCTTGAGCTTTTAATATGAAAAAAGTGTTGAAAGTGTAGAAATCTTGACCTATACAACCTCATTTTTTCAGCTAAGAGCAGTTAGAATTCTAATTTGTCTAATTAGAGTAGCAAATCTAACATGTCTGACATTATAGTAACTACACATTTTGCCCTTGTCTGGTGCCATAGAAAGAGAGACATCAGGGATTGATTTAGTCTCTGACCTCCATGGCTTCTTGTGAGAGCTGGGTGGTGTTGGTTAGAGGCACTAGCTGTACCAGACCAGTGATGAGCTCTGCTGTGCTGCTCTGCATCTCTGGAGCTTGCTTCACTGGATTCTAACACACAAGGATACACACAAATTCAAGTTCAATATGTTTTTTTGTCAATCTGCTTTTGTGAGAATAGAGCTGAAAGGAATTAAGTTTCAAAATAAAATACATATGGGGCCCAAAAAAAGGACTTACATGTAACATGAGTTTAGGGTCAGCGTGGATGAGTTTGACAAGAGCAAGAAGGAGGCACTTGTAACTTCTGGTGTCCAAGTCTGTGGCTTTCTCTTTGAACTTAAGGCTGGTGGTCATCTTCCCTTTGAATGTTGTCAGACTCTGTGGAGTGTGACAGGGGGATTCAAACTTAATCAGTGCATCCAGATAACATGATGTTGACAATTATACACTGAATGGGTTCAGTCAAATCAACTCCAGTTTTAAATCCAGTTCAGTAAAATTTGTTCCCCATCTCAGATCCATCTGATTCAGGTGCTGACTTTTAAATAACAAAAGTAATACCTGTACTAAAATAAGAAAGAAAAATAGAATAAATTATTTTGGGCAACTCAATATCTTTGATTGGTTTAAGAGTGAGTCCATTACCCCCTGGTGTCAAATTCTGATTTGACTGATTTATAATGTTTCATGTTGCTGTCCTCTCACCGGTGTCATGCGTAGTGTTGGGTGGGTGCCAATGCCTTGGATCACCCGATTGAGGGTGTCTGAGAACATAAAGCGAAGTTCTCCAGAGTAGCAGTACACTGCATCAATCTTAGGCCACCAGTCCAAATGAGACTAAAAAGTATAAAATTCAGGGATAAGAAATGGCAAGTGAAATAACACATACATCTATTTGTGTCATCAGTGATGTGTGATGAAGTTCTGGGGACTTACGTTGGTGATTATTCTGTGCAATGAGTTGACCAGGACAAAATGAAAGGTGGAGGGGGAGGAGGAGGCCAAACAGACCTGCAGTGCAAAGAAGAAATGTTCATGAGAAATACTCACAGCTGCTGATACAACCTGGTCTGTGCTATAAACTAAGCGAAATATCATTTATTTTCAATCCACCTTAAAGTGCTGGTTGTTGTGAGGATTGATGCGGAAACAGGAGACAAAGCAGTCCATCATGAGCTCCACGTCAGAGTTCTGGCTGCCTGTGCCCCTCCAGAAGGGTTTGGCTGGGTTGAACAGCAGCGCCTGGCAGTACAGGGGGGACCACAGGTCATGTCAGATCATTAAAAAGCACATCTAGTGGAATACACTCCAAGCTTGTTACAAAACACCTTCATAGAGACCAATAACTGGTAGCCATGTTTAGCTAAATTATTGTGGCCACAGTAATAAAACTCAATTATCAATCAATAAATAGTAGTGGAAAAATTACCAAGGAAATGACTGTATTTGTTAATGTCAAATTGAATTTTCTCACTGACTACTGTGAACAAACATAAAGAGAGAAAGGCCCATTTTCTGTGATTGATCAGACCTTGAGATCCATGACGATGGACTGGACCAGGAGGAAAATGGTGGAGTGATCTTCCCAGTTGATGTAGGTGGAGGCTTTACACAGTTTGACACAGGCAATGGCAGCACTCTCCATCAGTTGTTTGCTGCCACCCTGACCTGCTAGAGCTTTCCGCAAACTATCCAAAAACAGTTTCTGCAGAGACACAAAGGGACAGGAAGGTGAGAGTGAGTTCTGCAGTCGGTCTCTGTTCTGCTTGTGTGTGGGTGTATGAGTATTTGTCCCTCCCACCTTATTGGCCTTGCTGTCTTCCACAGTGTCTTTGGAGATGGTGTGTGTGATCTCTGGACAAAGGATGAGGAGAATGATTTGCAGTGGCCACACGGCTGCCTTCCTCTTAGCACTCTCTGCAAAGCTGTCCACCAGATCAAACAACTTCTCTGCAGCATCTGAACACAAACCAGCGCACACATGGTTAATTACGGAAACCTGCACACTACTTTCAGTCTGTCCGAATTACTTTACGTCTGGGGTGTTTAACATTAAATAAAATGCGTTGAGGTACATTTTAAATTGTTGATGACTGACTTAGTTTAGCTTAGACTTGGTATGGTAGGATTTCATAACTTGAGTCCATAGAAATGTTTTTCTATTCTATTTCTAGAAAAAAAAATGTCTGATGAAGATGTGAGATTTGTAGAGACTGATGGAATCTTTACTGAAAGAGTATGACCAAATGGCTTGAGCTTGTCCCTCATTCTTTATATTTTAATATTACTTTTTGGGCATTTTTGCCTTTAGTGATAGAGACAATGTAGAGAGACTGGGGAAGACACGTAGGAAAGCTCGACTCAAACCGGTGAACAGCTGCACGGCATATATCCGCCAACATGGTGCACCATAACAATTCAGCTATCCAGGCTCCCCAGCTCGTTCCTCATTATTTACCTGCCATATCTGCCTGTGGTCGCTGGTAGAGCATGGTGAACTCATCAGGGTAATTCTCCACCCAGTTCCAAAATGCCTGCATAGAAACAACAGCAGATATAGAACAAGAGCATGTGCATATGTTAAGTTATTGTGACTGTTTTTTAATATTAGAGTCAAAGTTAGTAAGAGTAGTAGTACAAATACCTTCTCTAAACTGTTGATGACTGCAAGCTGGGCCGGCTTCTTAAGAGCTCTAAACTTCAGTACAGTTTCTGAAACAGAATAAACTTCATTAGAGCAAAAACAACAGAATCAATGGTGAAATTACTTAAAGGTGACAGAATGGTTGAACAGGGTTTTGATCCTTGTTCTGTGATGTGACATACACACAATAAAATGTTTGTTGGATGTGTAACGCCTCAGAAGCTTCATAAAAACCTCTTTTTTAGGGTGGGGATTTTAAACGCATGGTTATGCACCTATTTAGCATCTTTTAAGCTTTAACTGACAACCTCACTATGAAATGCAAGCACTTGACACTGATTGGCTGCCTTCACTGTCACTCAAATGAATTTAACTTCGCCGGCTTCAGAACAAGGACAGATCGCCTTTTTACAGCTAAGCACCTGTGAAGGGGAGGGAATGGAATCAGAGTGGGGGGGGGCAGTGAGATACATTTTACGTCACAAACAACTGTTTTTGAAATTGACCCATTTTCTAGCTGACGTTTCTAAAAGAGGAATTTCTATGAAAAGGAGATGTTCAGAATTTCTAGCATGTTTCACATGGTCCTGAATGTGGGTGGACGACCGTTTTTTCAACAAAGATGAGAGAAAAACATTTTTTGATTCTCTGTCACGTTTAAGTTGTTACAGTTTAACAGCTCTGTTACAGCTCTCAGGAAATAAGACAGTATCATCTCAAATGAACTATGAAACCAGAGGCCTGTACTACGAAGCAGGATTTGTTCTTATCGTGGTAACTTCAGGATTAACTCTGGGTTTTCCGTCCTACGAAGGTCGTTCACTTCTTACCGGGCTACGTCTCCATGGTAATTGATGCTGAACGGCTAACCTGCTCCGGAGGAGGTTATGTTCCAGTTCAGAGATCGGCACCTCCGACCAATCAATTTTCTTGAAAATGTCTCGTCCTTTTATTGAAGATCTTTGGGGCTCGGTGCTGGATTGAAAGAGGGTCTATGAGGAGGATGTGGGTTTTTAGAGACCGGCAAGATTATTTATTGGAGTGCGTCACTTAAATATCTGTGATCTCCTCAAACCGCACGTTGTCAGTGACACAAGCGCAGTTGAGCGCTGACTGTCCCTCAGACAGTAGCACTGCTGCATTGACTCCTACAATAATTAACTAGGATATTAAATATCTGTATTTTATTAATGACACATTGTACAAATGCAACCTGTTTGGAGCTGCCAGGGTCCATGACGATACTCGTTTCCATGTTTGTGATTGGACAACTGCTGCAAACTCTGCCTCTTTTATGTGAACGTGCTCACATATAGATTGGGAAAAACCTGGGTTGACTAATCGAGTTGATAACCAGCTTCGTGGTACCGCTTAGCCGGACTGCGATTGTTAGGATTAGTGAAGCCAGATAACTGAAAGAGATCCTGGGTAAGTTGAACTTGCTTCTTAGTACAGGCCTCAGGTGTTCTAAACCCGTAAACATAACCCTGTAAGAAGTTAAAAACTAACCTTGTAGCAACCTCTTCAGCTTGCAGCAATCCACATTGATGTACTGCATCAGTTCTATGTCATGAACATCCACATTATCCTCAGAGCACACAGTCAGCTCCTGTAACCTGAGGAGAGGAAGAGACACACACTGTCTTTTCTATGGCTTGTGATGCAGCCAAAAACATCAACAACTGAATCTTTTTCTAGCCTTCATCTGGAATTGAAAACTGTCCTGCAAAAATGTCTGATGCAATTTAACTGTTTTAATATTCTTCAATATGGTAAAAAAAATCTTTCAGCTGGGCATTTTACACTAAGTAGGGGGAAACTGGAACTGAGTTTTGTTGTGAAACTTATGTGTTCATTATCATTTTCCATACCATATGAAAGAGTTGCTGTTTCATAAAGGTCTCAAGGTTAATGGTTAATTTCCTTAAGCAATTAACTGTTAACGCTTTGGTCTATACAATCTCAGAAAAAAGGGAAAATGCCCTCCATTGTTGTACAGAGACCAAGGACATTGCTTATTTATTTTCAACCACCAGTCCAAGGGTGCCTCATACAAATTTTCTGGTATAAAAGGTTGCATTAGAACCTAATCAAGTTACAGGTTTTCTAATAGAGTAATATGTACACTACTACCTCTGATACTTAAGATCAGAGGTGAACTAATGTGAATTAAACTAAGACTAATGTGCTGCTGGTAAATAGGGTACCTCGTGGAGATGCGGCTGAAGACGGCGTTGAAGTTGTTACAGCTCAGAGAGAAGAGGACAGCTGAGGCTGAGGCTCGGAGCTCAGTGGCATGGTGGTGGCCCTCGCGATACGTATAGATGAAATGGCAGATCTCCGGCAGCAGTTGTTTGACAAGCATGGTCTCATCCAGACGCAAGCAATCTTTAGATTGCTGGACATTGAAAATGGAGGGAAAAAAAGGGGACGGGGTTATTGGTGTGTTTCACTGTTGTGATTGTTGAAAATGAGGGTCTCGGTACCACGATACAGATCAACAGGATGGCAGATTTGTCACTGAATGGCCCACTGATGTTATGTGACACAAACCATGGACTCAAAAATACTGCATTGCCATTTAAACATTGCATCACAACACCTACAATAACCACATTGACCTCTCTGAGCAGAAGAAAACTGAGCCAGAAGTTACTGATCATGAGTATCATTGTAAAATTTAGTGTTTCCAATTCCCTACTTCTTCTTCGTCTTCTCTACTTCTTCTACTTCTAAATCAAAGTAACTTGAACTGATTTTAAAGTACATTGCCCACAAGTAACTGACAGCTGCCACCAGAATAATTATTCCAATGATCAGTCCAGTTTGAATCAAAACACTTCTCAGCAGAAACGCAAGGTAACAACATAGCAGGTTGCACATGTTGCACACAATTTGACTGAAATCGATTCATGTTTTTCCTCCGATGCAAAACGTAAAAAAAAAATATTTAGTTCAGTTTATTTATTCAGTTGCGCCGTCTCTCAAAATATATATTTTAAGTTGAGGAACACAACACCAACCCCAGGGTGTGCTCCTCAACTTTGTGCAGATGTGTTGCTATATATAGATGTGTGCGTGCTGTGACCGGCCTCGGATTGGCTCCTGCATCACCACTTCTTGCCCTGAGGCTGACCCTTTTCGTGTCATCCAAAGTCAGATGTCCACTGGTGCAACAGCATCCAGCACCAGTAGCTGCTCAGTTCACTCCCTCCTTCTCTGGGTTATTGCTTGTTTGTCGTTATTGTGCTGTGCTTAATGCACTTTATTATTTTAGGGAATTGGGCCAGGCTTAGTTTCTTTGCATACATTTAGTGTCATTGATTGTTTAGATTGTTTATTGTTGTTTTCCCACTTAGAGGGAGTTTTTTTCCTGGAGTTTGTGTGTTTTGTGTTTATTTGTACTTTATTTTGACAGCACTTGTTGGCCCCGATCCCCACACTTGTTTGCTCATTTTACACAATTGCTTACTTTTAACTTAACTTAATAACTTTGGTGTACCTCAACGTAATCTGGGTATTTAACGCTACATACCCTCACCCACAAGCACAGGCCAGGTCGTAACAATAGCTCACATTTACGGTTTAAAAAGGCAGTAAAATGCATTAGGAAATACAAAATAAATATTAAATGAAAAATAATCTATATGCAAGAACAGGCTAGAAAAACACAAAAAATCTGTTCTTTGGTAAAAACTGGTGGATATGTGGTCAACCTTTTGGTGAGTATTATGTTTTCAATTAAAAAGACTTAATCTGGATGTATTTTTGAAGTGTTAGGAGGCCTCATCGTGTAATTTGTGAGTTATGGATCATTCCGTTCAAAAACTGATAAACTGCTGAGTTTGAAGTGTTCCTGTGATTCCACGTCTACATCTAATTTGGATTAAAAAAAATTAACCCGACAAATTAAGTATTACAGACATAATAGTAGTAGTTTCAATTATATGTTGTGACTCACAGATGGAGACTGGAACAACATTTGGACATGAAACAGAGGCACAGTGCTATGACCACCACCACCATCATCATCATCATCAAAATGTTAACCAAATATGTAAAGTACCTGGCTTCCATCCAACAGTGAAAGCTAATGTCAAAAACTTCTGCGGGATGCTGAAAAAACTTCCATAGACTACAACCAAAAGTCTTAAATAACTGAGGTTTGTGTCTAGATGCATGTTAAAGCCAATTTGTGCTCCCTTAACATCTGTACATACATTCATCCGTTTCTAACGTCAAACATCAGGGCCTTTACACTCCCCAAGCGTACCTTATGTTAGCATGGTTTTTGAGCAATGCATCCACTAGAGGGCAGTGCTGAGCACAGAGTTCAGAGCTCAGACGTAAGTTTCAAACAATAACAAACATGGCGACAGTGAAGGAGATCACAGAAAGAAAGAGATAAAAAAGACACAGCACAGTAGGAAGTGGTGGTCTGCGTGGCTGTAAATAAATCACAACATGTGGACATGTGGAGATTTCACACACGAACGAGACTGCGAAGATTTCTGGTGCTATTGGTCTGTTTGCTGCGTACTGCTACGTATCAGTAAGATCACTGAAAACACACAAAATAACGCACATAATGAACGCAGAAGACGGACAAAAGGCTCTGTCCGTATGTGTGTCCTGTGTAGAGCATAAATGGGCCTTTACACAAGAGAACAGACAGGCATTAGTAATTCATTTCAGGGTTTAATTTCACAGTAGTACAATTGATAAAAAGCTACTCCCAATATGAAGGTTTGGGTGATTGCTCTTGAAAGACACAATTCCAAAAATATATTTATTGTTATATTTATTGACATGAGGAGACTCACCCCAGCCAGGCACTTCTCCAGTGTGTCCAGGATGATGAGCTGAGAGAGGTAGAGGTTCTTCTCAGAAGCTTCTCCAAATATACGCTATGAAAAGGACCAAAGTCAAAACATCACTCTCAAAGCATTTTCACTTCTTTTTCACTTAGTTAATCATTTCACTTACTGTATTTAAAACATTACTTTTTCCAAAACTAATGTTAAAAGAAATCTGTTTTAACAAAAACTAAATTACATTAGGATACATGTCTTTAGTTTTTAGTTTTGTCTTTAGTGTGAAATCACAATCGGTGATCTGTATTATTTCATAAAGCAGAAAGACAAGTCTCTGCATCCTTGGTTTCAGTCTAATTTCATTCAGTAAGTCCCAGAAGTTGCGATGTGTAACTTTCAACCACTTTGTCATTTTTATGGAATGCTTGTCAACTTCATTGTTTCCCCAACCATGAAGTCATCTTCTGTTTACCAACTGCGTTACAACAACCAATCAGGGTTTGCTTAGTTTATATGTGGTTTGAACATGAATGTGGTTTGCTGTATGCAACCCAGCCAACATCTCTGTAAACACCTGAAAATGGCTGTGCATCAACATGGGTTTGACATATTTAGTCATACCTAATATATAGAGCTGTAATTACTATTAAAGGTGCTTCAGCAGTTGAAGAAAGGGTCTGAATACTAATGTCAAAGGTTTTTTTCAATTTCCCTTTTCATAAATGTATTGAGTGTAGACTGATTTCAGCATAATGCTGCATCATAAGCATCTGTGGATAAATAAAGTCATTTGAATACAAACACTTGTCATGCCAGAGGGATCTTAGTTATTCTTTCTCCGTTGCTTGCTTTGACACTTTATACCAAACATTTTATTCAACTCTCGAATCACTGTCATTGTCCACATATGAGCCTTAAGATAGCTGCCTGTGGAGTCAACTAAGTAGCCTGTGTAAGACCATGTTGTCAGCTAATATCCTAACATGGATACTCACTTTTTGGACAAGTTCCAAGAGTTCATGTAATTATCTAAATTAAATCTGAATGAAACTTAACTATGGCCACTCAGAGCACTATGTGAACTTCATCAGATTTCCGGATATAAAAGGTAAAATCCCTTGAAAGACTGTAACCTTAGTCCTGAGTATTAGCAAGTACACACTTACCAAAAAAGTATGGATACATTACAGACTCTTGTCCACAACCCTAATCTTCACCCACTTCCTTTTCACATTCTTCTTTCATGCTACTCACATTTACACTACACTAGCAGCCACACAAACATCACCATCTAATGCAATCATACTGTTGTGGCTTTATAGCCATCTTTTCAATAGATAGATAGATAGATAGATACTTCATTAATCCCAAATTAAGGATATATTTAGTACAATACTGATTATACAAATACAAAGCAATATTCAGTGTTGCTTTTACATTGAGCTAGTAATGACGTCCTGTGTTTTGAGGTATTTGTAATATTCTGACTCACTCAAAATAGAAAAAAAAAATCATTATAAAGTCCAAAGACCCAATCCAAATATTGTGCAGCAGCAACCACCATGTGACTACTAGGAAGGTATCACTTTACCACCAGGATGAAGAGGAGGGTTGGTTAGCATGACTTTTAACAGTGACTAAACTACAGAGTCTGTCCTCTCTGTTTAAACAGAGGAGGAAGAAGCCCACTAACCATGTTGTTGACATTTTTGAGGATGGTGGTGAGGCCACTGATGACGAGGGAGAACTTGTACTTGGAGATGTTGATCAGACATTCTTTGTTGTGCTCTGTGCTGACTTTGGTGTGGGTGTTCTGGTGCCCTACTTTGATGGGAAGCTGAGGAAAAACACAGGAGAAGATGATAGTCAACAAACTGTTAAAACTCATGGGATTACAATATAGTCAGGTCAGTTCACCATTGTTCTCAGCAGTGGAAAAGCAGATGTTTATGGTCCACATATTCAAAAAATATTCAACAAACATATGGTCCCAGTGGATACATTAAAGGTCAAAACCTCAAATTCAGTACATCGCTTCAATGATGACTGATTGTTCACATTACTATAAAAAGAATGACTACATCATAGACGGTAAAAAACCCAAAAGAACGGATAATAGAAATAAAAAACAGTAATGAACAATCACTGCCTTTATTTACCAGGACTAGGATCAGACATGCTCTGATTGCCATTGTGCTTAAATATAAGTAATCATATTGCAGTACATTTTCAGATAAGCTTTGTTTTTATTTTCTCTTCATTTACTCCAAGTTCACCTTCTGGCATAGCACCACCCTGTAAACAGCACCATCAGTTAACAGAGATTAGAGATAGGCTGCATCCACATGGTGTCACTATGTTCAACAGTCCAGGAACAGTGAACATATTACTGCTATGCTGGCCAGTTTACGTACTGACCAAATGATCAATCATAAGTTTTAGTGTCTCTCAGATTGTGGCCTCTAAGGCATCTATGTTAATTCTATTCAAAGTTTAGTCTCATGAAACTAATTAAACTGTCATACAAAGCCACAACAACAAAAAGACATTTTCATCTCTCAGCCAACCCCAAAAAACTGATCACACTGCTCAAACATGAGTCAACTGTTCAAGCATGAGTAAATAAGAGCTTGTCATATTTTGAGTACTTATTAATCTGAAATCCCTTTTGAAGGAATCATTTCGTCTAAAATTGAACTCCATTTTCTTTTCCTTTTTTGTAAAATAAAGGTAAAGGTATAGAATGACCAAACTCATTTTATTCTATCATATATATTTCTCTGGTATCTATTTAACCAAAGTTTTTTTTTTTCCTGGTAGTTGGGCCTAAAAACTGGACTGGTTGTTGAAAGTCTTGGGACAGGAAGCTAATAAAGCCCCATGGTTTCATCATGAAGTCAGACTGTCACATCATCACATGCACATACTGCACAACGTAAAACAGTTCATGTCTCTGTCTGCAGTTCAGTGCAGCCCAGTGCGGTCAGTGAGCTCTTTGTTTCACACAGCCAACAATTCCTCTAAAGATCATGAATACACTCACCATCCACTTTATTAGGAAGACCTAGCTAAAACTAACTCAGTTGAACCTAACAGTCCTGTAATGGATCCAAATGTTAATTTAGTGTTGGCATTGTCACACTCCCACATCAAGTATTCTGCCATTACTACCATATTGATTTACTAATTAAAGTCTTTTAATATTGGGAGTAACAGACAGAAAGCTATATTGATATGTTATGTATTAACTAATTCTAAATCCTAACAGCTTATTATGTTCAGTGGAGACAAATCTCCTCCTAAAACACGTGTTTATTTTCTGAGGAGATGTGTCATTTGTCCAGAGCACAACCAATCTGATCTTTAGCTTTGAACTTACATCACCATAGTAACCTATGCACCACAGTAATATAACCTACTTCAGAGCAGTCCAGAGGATCAACATATCTACTGTACAGCCATCTGGCTGGAAAATGAGCCCTTTCAGGACTCTGTTGCTGGCTATGATAGCTACCGGTTTTACAACCAGAATAGCAATTCTGGTGCAAATTCTGCATTTGGAATATGACACACCACTATCTCGGCCTGTACTTGACAATCAATAATCTGATGAAGTAAGTTCAGCTATCATCTGTGTTCCCAATGTGACAGATTAGGCATAAGCAAGCAACCCTATCTAGTTACCATAACTATAAATAACAATATAAAATTACAACAGCACTGATTGCGATGTAAGATTTTATCCATATTGTCCATAAAGCAAAAAGCCTACCATAATGCAGTGCTTCCTCATACTGACAGTTTCTTATTTCACTACAATAAAAGCCTTAAGATGGTTGGCTAGTGGAAGACTTGGGATGGGACATGCAATAAAAAGGTCTTATCTACAGCACACAGCGAAGCAATGCTGGTTAATACAGGTTCACTTAGACAGAATTACAAAAACTGCTAGAAATAGCTAACCTGTGGTTAATGTCAAACTAAAAGTCGTAACTATTTTGTCACTTCTATACATGATTTCCAAAATAACTTATCAACATGTAATTAGCATCTTAATTGATAATGAAATTAGCTGCAAGGTGATAACCATACTAGCCTCAGTATGTGCATTGTGAACCAGTTAAACAGGCTTATTATAAAGTACATGTTAAGTGGTAATAAACAGATCTTTGAAAGTGCCTTAGAACTATTGGCCAGTTGTAAAATACATACACTTGATGTTTAGATGAAAAATTATAATATAAGAAACACTTGTAGCAGTTGATTCATATCTGTGTTCTCATCCTTGCATTAAGAGTATTGAGCAGTTTAGATGGAGTCTCTTGTGGTAAGGCTCCATTACACACTTTATATTTATTACAGTGAACACTGAATTTAAGATGGACTTTTCCCTGATTGTTTAGCCCTAATTCACAGCCAGATATTTCTGTTCAACCAACTAAAAGCATACATCTGAAGGAACGTGCCAAGAATGTTTCGCTTCGGTCAGTATAACTCCACTAATCTGTATCTCACAGGATACTGAAACATAAACAGTTATCCATGAGTAGCACATTAAAGCAGTGGAACAGGTATAATGAAAGCAGCATGCCATGGATATGGGGAGACAGTCACTTTCTATCCAACAGAGGATACAAAACCATTCACAGATGAGCAATATAGGACACTGACACATACTTCAGTGGCAAGGTATGGTCTACCATTGTCTTTAATGAAACAGTATGTTGCAAAGCAATTTAAGAAAAAAAATGGAGAAAAATTTAAAGTATTACATTGCTGACACTGTTAAAGGGTCTCTATTCTTATGTTAATATGATATTTTACACACAAAAAAACATAAATTCTGTTTTTGTTCTGTCACTGTGATTTTTTTATATTCTGGCATGATACAGCAAAATAGCTAAAATATGAAATTATGAGGGGGTCATTTTTTCATAGCTGAGAAGGATAAAACCATGGCTGGAAAAAGAGTACACGAACACCTGTGCTGAGTATGGATTAAAAGTCCCCAGGTCCCATTGGGACACACCACCAAAAGTGGTTAAGAAAACCAGAGCCAAGATCCTGTGGGCCCTAAAGTCTCCATACTGGTGAGCAGCCACTGGATAACCAGCCCAAAATAGTGGTGGCTCACCAGGGTGAGAAAGGGAAGTTGTAGTAGTTGTGGCATCCCCAGATGATGATAACTAGTAATTATAAAAAGACATTGAAGATGAGAAGTCTGATACATACAACTGTAACACATGTAGGAAGTGGTCCAAAGCGGTCCTGGGGGGTAACAGGAGAACAAGAGCATAGCCCAATTCCCATGCAAAAATCTCAAGCTACAGGAGGAAGCAGCCAACTCCATCTTACCCCAAAGTGAGTATGGGAGGCATTAGGTGACATCATTAAAATGATATTGGTCCAAGCAATAGTCCACAACATAAAACATTTAATCTACTCTCGTGTGAGAGCAAGACAAGTAGTGCATCCTCATGTAAAGTAATCATATATGTTAATATTTAAAGTACATCAAATGTCACCTGAATTATAACAACAGCTCTACTCAGTATTATCAAATGTTAGCATAGATACTGAGATACATAAATAGACTGAATGTCTGAATAGACTGACATCCATTCCATGTCTGACTTTCTTGTTTCCCATAGACCTCAGGAATTGACTGAAAATAATGTGCCACAGAATATCCAACTAAAGTCATAGAGCCAGATAAAAACTAAACAGAATGCAGGCATAACTTTCTATTTGGATCTATCTATGTGGATTATTGGCCCACAGTGTTCCTGTTGAACTGTACAGACCAGTAGTACTGTAATAGTACTTTTACTACATGATGTATAGCCACCAATCACAAAGCAAATATCTCAATGTCAGTAATAAACAATATGTTGAGAGAGAATGAAATAAAGTGACTGGAAAGCTTTGGTTGGGGCTTAAGGCTACAATAACCAAGATGTGGATGTAACATCTAAAGCTTCTAAAGCTAGCATCTAAATCTTTCATGCTGAAATAATCTGAGCTCAGCTGCTAAATCTCAGTTACAATCCATGATCTCTGGCAATTAACACCTGGGGAACAAAGTCAAATTAGTTTTAAAAAAGCACCACAGTTTTTTCTTTGTCTCTCAGACTGAGATAGACACAAAACAACCACATATGTTGTAACATTTGTGTCTCTGAGGTCGTTTTGTGTCTCTTTATGGTCACTTTTTGTCCTTTAATTGAGCCGAACAGTATAGAACAGTAACTTCAAACAGGGGGTCTGGTTCCGGGGCGGTCACTTCATACAGGGGCTCCGACAATCCTTCCGCGGTGCTAACCCAGTCATATCTTATTTGTTTACATTAGATAGCTAGGCCTGCTAATGTTAGCCCCGTAGCTGCCAGGAATCCTCTGCTAAGGGCTAAGACAGACACACAGAGGCGTGTGTAATGACCGAAATGCGCCTGACACGTTGCGTTATTCCTTGTTGTTCAGCAGCTGACCGACTCGCTCTGCACCAAGTCCAGGACAAGTGTGAGATAAATGTGTTAAAGGACGGTGGAAACGGCGCTAGCTAGGGCAGACCTCCTCCTCGGTGTTTTACAGCAGGGACAAACAGAGCACATACATTGTGAGCAGGGAGCGTTCCCTCTGGAAAAACGCTCCTTCGATCCGTTTTAAAGGGGACCTAGTCTGTCTAGATGTACAGAGAGTCGGACCCTTGGGCCCTCAGGACTACCACAGCTCGCTACACCCATCCCCTGAATTAGCCCATCTTACCTGCTCATCAAATCTAGTAATCACGGCCTGGACCCACTCCACGGGTTTGTGAGCCGCCATGGCCGGGCGGAGGGACACCGCAGCTCTGTGCTGGCTTATCCGAGCTGTGAGGCCGGAGCTGACACGCTTATTTTTACATGAAAATCGGCCCTGAATCGACGTGAAAGGAATTCAAGGGCGAGTATTTTTCCCTTTCAACAGGATTCACCATGCCACCGCCATGACACACCACCGGAAGTCTTCTTCAGAGATACAAGTGGGAGGTGTTGGAGTCCAGGGTCGAGCTGGTTGTAGTGACAAAAACTACTTCCTGCTTCGATCTTCAAAATAACTACTGTCACTGACCGACTGATTGGCCGGATAAAGAGCACGTAGAATGCCCAGGCTACACCACTTTAAAAACAAACCCCGTGTTTACGTTAAAAAGCATGTTTTCTTTGTATGTTTTCTTCGTTTTCTTCGTCTTCTTCGAGTAAAGTGCAGGATACCATGTCTGCTCGTGAAAAGAATACAAGTTAGAGGTGAATTTGGTCTATTTTCGTTTTAATTTATGTATTTATTTTTTATTTATGGGTTTACAACACTAACCCGCCTCGTGTTTTTATGCCCTGCTCTGCCAAATTACCCGTTTTTTTTTTTGTGACTTTCTTTTCTGTTTTATTTTGAAGTATTATTCTTCACTTCCGGGACTGATGTAGACAACTCTGAGTATTTAACAAATTGTTTGACGCGCTTGCGTTAAACAGGGTCAGACTTCAGCGTCTTCAGTCCTGAGAATGAATTCAGAGCCAGAACTGTTATAATAGCCGACGTGAGACGCAACGTTAAAACCGTAAAACTCCAAAACTCCAGGTTGTTTTGGTGTTCGTGTTTGGAAAGAGCTGCTCCACTGTAGACATGTGACCCTGGCCTCTTATACTAAAGCATCACAAGTATCGAGCTTCTCTCTTATTTTCAGTGATGGAGAAAAAGTAAAAAATACAAATAACCAGCAAAATATATATCTTAGTAAAAGCTGAAGTACAACATAAACAACCCTACTTATTTTCAGAGTGCAGATATCACTACTAGTAATACTTCCAAGCAAGTTCACAAGCATTTCTTTTATTGAACTTATTGTGCTGACGCTTTGTGATAAAGTTCACATTCTGGCTTACATTTCTGCATATTATTATCATTCACCAGGGGTGATCTGCAGAGTTACTATCATTGACCAACAAAACGAACATAATACATCTTTAAAACATTTATTTAGCAGTAAAATTTTTCAATGCAAAGCATTATACTCTGTTATTTCCACTATAAGAGTCAAGACTAGGCACAGAGTTTAAACACCAGGCAAGAACGAGTCTACAAAAAGTTAGATCTTGGAATAAAAAATTGAGAACAAAGGCGTTTGAAATGGGAATTTAACCATTGGGCATGCAGTCATACCTTAATGGTAAAGGAAAATATCTGTCTAATGACTGTTAACTTCTGTAACTCCTTTCTTTGAGGCATACAATGAATGCACTGGAATTTCCACAGATTTGAGAAAAATGGGGTATGGGTAGGATAAAGGTATCTGTACTTTGTTACATTCTACTACTGGTTAGTTTTCATCAGACAACCCATCATCCCAGGTTATTTGAGCAACATAATTATATTAAAAAAATATAGCTGCAAGCAGCTATGAGGTGGCCAAGCCAATAAGCCAATTTAGCATATTTGACAAAAATGTGCCAAAGGGCCATTAACGGGAAAATCCACAGCATCAGCAGACATGACAATTAAGTCGAAATCCAAAGCAATTGAGAGAAATGAGCCAAAATGCATAGTTTCGCCCATTATAGCGTCCCCTAGAGGCCAAATGACACCAAATTAATCGGGCCTGCTCAGGATGGGGTTCTGAGTCTGTACAGTGAGTTTCATTAAGATAGATTGAGGCTTTTCCGCTGATTTTGATTGGCTGTGGCGGAAAAATGCTTTGCTACAAATATAAATCCTCACCAACCAAGACCAAGAGAAGAACTTACTACAAATAGAGGATGTAATTTATGGCAATAAGTAATAAATTGAAAAGCAAGTCAAATGAAATGGTATATTTTATTTTGTTGCCCTGCAATGATGTACCATGCCTATGCCCGTAAGCACCTAGGATAGGCTCCAGCCTGTTGGTGGTTACAGGACACTCCACACCTTTCTCGAAGGCAGAGCACATCTTAGCACATGTCAAGTGCTGCAGAGAGCTGCAGTAGTTACTGATTGACACAGTCTTCTCTGTGTAGTCGACATTCACCTAATCAAGACAGAAAAAGAGAGAGAGAGATTAGTAACACAATTATCTGAAGCTTAAAGCAGTGAATCAACTATGATGTCAGCCTTTTCTCACCGCTCCATGTGCAAACGCTCCGATCACCACTGCAGCTGGACCCTCTGGCACCAGAGTCCGAGGACAAACAGCTTCTCTTGCAGAGAAGGACATGGAGGTGCGAGGGCAGCCGGTCTGACGCTGGGTTTTTAATCATCCTCAGAAGCTTCTGTGGACCATCAGCATCTCTGACGCTCAATTTGTGCAGCAACTGAACTAAAGTTCAAAAAGATAAAGATAAGAGACAGCTGTCAAGGGAAGGCAGATGAGCAGCAATCATATATTTTACATGATTTATACACAAAAGACACACGACTGATGTGGCAGTTTACCCATGAGGCCGCAGAAGCAGGGGAAGGTTCTTGGGATGCGGGTCTGTGGGTTGATCTCTATTAAAGTGTTTTTCTCTGTGTGAATGTAAACCTGCAGGAGGCCTGCCCTGTCCAGAGGACTGTCCATCAACATGAGTCGGCACTGTGGAAAAGAAATGACAAAACAGCATATTTCGGGGCCTCTGGGCAGGTGTAATAATTTTTTCACAGCAGGTTTACATGATACAGCACACCAACAGCCATCACACAACATCATCAAGTCAGGAGCAACCGTGACATTCATATGGGTTCCAGCTCATAGAGGAGTCAGAGGGAACGAACTTGCAGACAAAGTATGACAAACAAGCAACAGTAAAACCATCCATAGACATAGACATTAAATACAGCAAACAGGAAATAAAGAGCATTATTAAGTATAAAGGTGCTAGAAAATGGCAAAACCAATGGGATGTGGGAGCACAGGACGACACTTTCATAATACATTCACACAGGTGAATGAACTATTGCAGCAACAGAGAGAGATGTTTTCAGCACTCTTGCATGTTTTCAACAGCAAGAGCATTTTAAAGGCTTTGTTAAAATAATCTTGGATTCAACAAACACACGTCTGGATGATCAATCTCAAAAGAAGTTCAAGAAATTAAAGCCAGCATTCATTTCACACAGAAAGAGGTCAGTGATATCAAAATGGGTAACATTAAACAGGCTGAGCACTGTAAAGATATGCAATCTGAAATTTTCAAGATCTGTGAGAGTCTGTTGGCGGTCACTGACAAAATGGATTATCTGGAGGGTCAGTCCAGAAGACACAACTTGGTCATAGATGGAATCGAGGAGACACCAGGAGAAACATAGGCTGATTCAGAGGATAAGGTTAAGAGAGTCTTCATGGAGAAACTACAACTGCAGGGGATGATCGAGGTGGAAAGGGCTCACTGTGCAGGGAAAACCTGTGCCAGGGAGAGTCAAACCCAGGCCAATAGTAGTTAAGTTTGTAAAGTACAAGGATAGATCAATGATTCTCCAGAGGGCCAAATATCTCAAAGGCTCCAAAATCTGTATAAATGAAGACTATACAGGTGCTGTCCATCAGAAAAGAAGAGACTTGATGCCTAAGTTGAAAGCTGCTCGAGACAGAGGGTACATAGCTTTCCTCCGTCAAGACAAGCTGATTATACATCCCTGCAGCAGCATCCCAAGGCAGCAGGGAGACATCTAACCCTAGCAGGTATGCGCTGGAGTTGATTTCAACACCACCTCAATTGAACCCATTCATTACAAACAATTATATTTATATGGCCTGCATTGATTCATATGACCCTGATGTCAATTTCTTCAGTAAATTTAATAGAGAGTCTAATTTATGTAACTACTATAATGAAGAGGAATTTTATATGTTGACTGGCAATCTAACCAGTAATTCTGATGTCTTCTCTGCAATTCACTTAAACATACGCAGCCTTCCTAAGAATAATGAATAATTTATGAATTATTTATGTATGTTTTTTGTCAACGTTAAATCATGAATTTTCAATCATTGCCTTAACATGGATTTCTGATGAAAATGTTGAGCTTTACAACATACCTCAGTGCAATTTAGTATTTTCAAATAGGAAGGAAAGAGCTGGAGGAGGAGTTGCTGTTTTTGTTCATAATCAATCAAATCAGAATAAAAAGTAAGAACAGATATAGATTTAATCTCAAATGAAACTGGGGTTGAATCTGTCTTTTTGGAAGTAATGTCTTGCCCTGCCCCTTGGTGGCAGAAATGTCATAATTGGTTGTATATATCGTCCACCTCATGTTGAAATTAATTCTTTTAATGAGATACTCACAGCTTCACTTGATGTTATTAATAAGGAAGGTAAACTGTGTTATTTGCTTGGAGATTTTAACATCAATCTAATCGATATTGAGAACCATTCTTCTATTATTAATTTTTTAAATGTCTTATATTCATCTTATTTTTTTTCCTCTTATTGACAAGACAACCAGAGTGACCTGTAAAACAGCCACTCTTATTGATAACATTATAACTAACATATTTGATTATCCAGTAAACTCTGACCACCTTCCTGTATTCTATATCACTACAAGCAACAGTTTCAATCACAAGGGCCTGAATACCAGCATAGGTTTCCACAAATTTAATGAAGATAACATCAAACGTTTTAGAGAAATGGTTTAAAAAGTAAATTGGGATGATGTTTATGTTCAGCAGGACACCAATAAAACATATCAATCCTTTATTTATCTATTTAAGCATTTAATGAGTGCTTTCCATTTGTGAGGCTCAAAATTAATAAAAGACATGGTTTTAAAAAACCCTGGTTCACTATTGGATTCTAAAAATCTTCAAGGAAGAAAAACAGATTATAACAGATTATATAAAAGGTTTATTTCTAATCCTATTCCACAGAATTGTAATACATATAAAAAATATAGAAACAAATTTACTCATCTACTTCGTATGGCAAAGAAGAAATATTATTCTGATAAATTCAAAGAATCTACTAACAACATAAAAAAAATACATGGGACATTATTAGTGAAATATTAAAAAAAAAAGGCACCTGCAATATTTCCATCCAAATTTACTGATGGCAAGTTCACATTCTCCAGTCTCTCTGACATAGCAGATGAATTTAATGATTTCTTTGCAAATGTTGGTAGCACCTTTGCCATGAAAATCTTTTATTAGAAAATATCTAATAACTGCCCTACGGATAATGTTACTGGTGTCTTCCCTGCCCAGTGTAGTGAGTCTCAGGGAGGGCTGTGAAGGCAGCCTCCCTTGGCTGCTCCCCCTCTGCCTATGTGGGGTATATAAGGCCTCACCTGGCTCCATTCAGCCTCTCTTGCTGGTCCCTGGTGGTGGTTAATCAAGGTGGTGAGTAGGGTGCCCAGTTTCTCCTTGATTTGATTTGGTTTTATTTGACCAGTTTCTTGCTTCTTTGTTATTTTGATTTGTTGGGGTCCTGGTTTAGATTTAGTTTAAGTACATTTCTGTTCATTACTTGTTTTGGGTTTATGTTTGGAAATATTCTTTAATTATCATTTGGGTTGTTGGTTTTGTTTATTTCTATTGCTTCTGTTTCAGGAAGTTTGTTTGTCCTTTTTTTCTGATTTTCCCATGTGGCCTGGGAGTCATCAGGTGGGAGGCTGCATGCGGTGGTGAGAGCCTCTTTCCGTCACATGCAAGTAGGCACTGGAGCACCTTATAGTGCATGACTTGAAGTGATTTATTCTTTTTATTATTATTATTTGTTTGTAGTAATGCACCAGTAGGAGGGGGAACACCCCTGATAGCCTGCCTCCCCCTGAGACCCCAGCCCACTTATTTTAGTTTACTGTTTTAGTGTTACTACAGCTGGGGTTTTTTTAGATTATCTTTATCAATAAAATATCTTTGTTTCATAATTATCTTGTGTTTGTAATCTTTTTTTTCCCTTTCCTCAGCAGTTCCAGTCTTTTGGTTTGATTCTGATTAATTTACCATATTTCAATAAAAACATTTGTTTTCTTTATACTACTGTTACTGCCTTCTCAGTATCAAACCTGTGTCTTTATATAAGTACACTATTTTGGGTTTGTCATATCCTGGGGTGCAAGTCCCCAGGTGGCGTTGTCGGTCCCTAAATTAAGTTTTCTTCCCTCAGTTTTGTCTATCCCCCCTCTCTTAGTAAAATTATAAAGATTACCACTCCGTGCCACACCTGCTAAACTTCGAACCGCCCACATTTAATGAAGTGGTCGATATCATTGTAAATCTTATGGATTCAGCAGCGGGTCATGACTAAATCAAGGCTAAGCTTCTTAAAGAAGTAGTTCCCTTCATTAGCAAACCTTTAACACATGTATTTGCTGTGTCACTAAAAACTGGGGTAGTTCCTAATGATATTAAACTGGCAAGGGTCTTACCTCTTTTCAGAGAAGGTGAACCCAGTGTTTTTAACAACTATAGGCTGATTTCTATCTCGTGTTTTTCCAAGGTTTTGGAAAAATTAGTTTACACAAGGGTTATTACACACCTTAATGATAATGGCATATTATACAAACACCAATATGGTTTTCGCAAAAAGCACTCAACATATATGGCTATATTGCAACTTATTGATAAAATTTCTACTGCTTTGGACAAAAACATGTTTGCTATTGGTATCTTTTTGAATCTCTCCAAAGCGTTTGACACAGTTGACCATGATATTCTTCTCTCAAAACTCCATCGATATGGTCTTCAAGAGGTTGTGATCAAATGGTTTAGTGACTACCTTAGTAATAGAGAACAATATGTTTGTATTAATGGTCATGAATCTAAAAAAGCAAAATTATACTATGGTGTGCCTCAGGGGTCAATTCTAGGGCCCTTTTGTTTCTTATTTATATTAATGACTTTGCTGTAATGTCTGAGTCTTCTCTGCACATTTTATTTGCAGATGATACTAACTTTGCCATGTCTCACTCTGATTTTGGATGTCTAATTAGAAATGCCAATACCATGCTGGAATATGCCTCAAGATGGTTTCAGATGAACAAGCTTTCCTTGAATGTAAACAAATCAAATTATATACTTTTTAGAAACAAAAATACATTTTTTTTTTCCTAATCAAAACTCAAAGCTGCTAATTAATAACACTGAAATCAAACAAGTCTCTTGTACAAAATTTCTTGGTATATTTGTTGATGAGAGATTGGGAGAAGTCCTATGACATTATCAGAAGAGTCGCTCCCTCAGTGAATCAGTGCTGTCTTATGACATTATATTACAGTTTCATTTATCCATAATTGACATACTGTAATATTATCTGGGGTGCTTCATATTCTTCATACCTTAACCAGTTCCTAGTTCAAAAACGATTCTTGAGAATGATCTCAACCTCTACTAATCAAACGTTATCTGCACCTTTATTTAGTAAATACAAACTTTTATCAATTTTTTCTGTTAATATGTTTCAAACATGTCTGTCTATGTTCATTCATTTACTATAAACAAGACATTCCAGACACCTTTCATAAGTTTTTTCTGTTATCATCAGATATTCATTCCTATTCAGTAAGAGATCATTTACCTCTTTGTCGTACCTCCAGTTATAAATCTTTCATTAAATTTAATGGACCCCAACTCTCTCAGAGTTGTACAGTGAGCATCTGTGTGTGTGTGTGTGTGTGTGTGTGTGTGTGTGTGTGTGTGTGTGTGTGTGTGTATCTAGCATTGTTACCAGTCATTAATGATCTGCCTCCCAGGCTGTTGACTTTTTCTTTGCTGTGCTTTGTTTGTCCTTGTTTGTCCTTCTCTTTTTTGTTCTAGGCCTTCCCACGGTGACTTCCATCATTCACAAGTTGGTCTGTTGAAGTGTGGCGTCCTTCTGCCTCCAACATGTGTTAGTTGTAGTGAGGATGTTTAATATGTTTGTAAATAGGCCTATTTACTAACTTTATTAGGTGTCCTGTGTTGTGTTCTGTGTTCCAGTAGCACATCTCCGTTCTCTTTGCTCACCCACTCTTTGGAAACATTAACCTTGTTTGTTTTTTAACTTTTTTGGGGGTCATTGCACACTTCACACTTGTTTTTTACACACACTCTACACATTGATAATTTAAAACTTTTTTTTATTATTAAAAACTGTTCTTGTATGTGCACACACACAGAAAGACAGTCATTGTTGTCACACATTGAAAGCTTAATAAAATATCGCATTTATTAACAGTCTACATTTGTATCACCCATCTTTTTATGTTACAGTCTCAACTGTAGCATGATTTACCAGTGTTGTCTTAAACAGTTGAAGTTTTATTGAGTTGACTGACCAGCTGATGCAAAGTTTACACTATATAACAAATCAAATTAATTTGTTGAATTTAAGATGTTACTGGTGTTTTCCACTAATATATGTCTGGTCTGAAAATAATGTAAAGGCTATGTTTTTTGGACCTGTGGTGCCCATCTCGCCATCTTTATCATCCCGCCAGAGCTGAACAGGCCACTGACTGCATAGTGTGTCCATGTTCAAAGAACAAAACCTGATGACTGATATTTGCTAGGTAGCCTCAGTTGTTTGTGGCGCCAAAGGGCAAATGTCAGTTCTGTAATATAGCTAACGCCTTGTGAAGTTATAAACCCAAACAATACTACCACAGGTCTTTGTACTCAGGGTAATTAAAGTTGCATTACGTGAAGTTACACAGCGAAATCAGCATATGCAAATTAACACTGTCAGCGTTTAAGTGTTTATATGGGTCCACACCACAAAGTGTTAATGTAACTCTTTTTGGAGAGTTGGTACTTTAACACTAATTTAGTGTTACCTACTGACTCCCTTTGGATTAAAAAAATGAACACTTGTTAACACCAACCAGTGTTATCTTTTCTCAACACAAGGGAATAGTGTTATATGTTAACTCTCACTCAAAATAAACTTTGCTAAAATAATGAGGCCACTTTTGGTTAAAACACATTTATTTTAAAATGTGCACCACATTAACATCTTTACATTTCAGAACATATAACAATAAAGAACAATGTATGTTCTGTCACTGTCATTAGAGTCTTGTTTTTCAAAGGGTGAGCTGGTCAATGCATCACTCCATAGTCATCATTTAGCTCCTCTATACAGAATGCATGAAAGTGTTCATCACAGTACAATGTATTAGCAGAGCAACCTACCATGAAATGATAGAAGCTGATGAAACAGAAGAAGATGGTGATGCTGATGGGTCTGGTGTTGTCACAGGTGATGCTGCAATGATGATTTACAGCAGAGATGAATGAAATATGATTTAGCTGCCAAGAATGATTTGCTTGTTAATGTGTCAGGCTTCTGCTTTGTTCACCAGGTGATTTCTTAAATCTGGTCAGAATAAATTCTGGTGGGACTCTGTGGAGTCAAGACGTAGGTGTATTTCCTTTTCCAGTTCTGTGGATTTCAGTAAAAAAAGTGGTAAGTTACAGGTGCATTATGTCCATACAGTCTGTTAATTATTGACTTAAGGATGAGTTTATGCTACTGGAGGAAATAGCATTTTTTCCTTAACTTTAGAAAAACAATATATTTCCAAACATACAATCTTGTGGTCTTTGTGAATATCAAAAATGCCTGCCAAATGACTGTCAGCCTCAAAGAAAATTTTGTCATCTCCCCTATGATAATACCAGCAATATTTATACCATACAGCATGACATCCTTCACACAGAAAGGTGAATCATATTCTATGACATTTTGGTCATATTCTGTATTTTTCTAATTGCTCATACGTGTCCTGTGCAGACTCGGATTAACACTGAATGTGTCCTAAAAAGAAGTGAAGTCTGATATTTCTTTTTCTCTATGCCACAGAGCTCCACCGATCTCACACACACTATAGTCTATTTTGAGTCTGTTCCACACACACCATCCTGCTGTCCCAAATATAGAGTATAACAGTAAATATTGATTAATATGAATGTTATTTTCTTGCTTTTCTGTATAATTCTGTTTGAAAGCACATTGACCATCTGTTTAAAGAATATGGTTTAAAATTAAATTATGTATTTGTTGAACACTTCCCAATGGCTGTGAACAAAGAAGTAACACATAAATGAACAGAAACCTCCAAATTATTTTACAAAAATCTTTTATTGGATTGAAATAACAGCTGCAAATCTGATAAGGCACCTTGTCACTTCTGCACTGATGTTACGACTGAGTCAAAGGGATGGTTGTCAATAACTTAATGGAAACATTCTTATTAAAGAAAATTCAGGTGTGTTTGAACATACCTAATTCAAAATAACACATTCTATAACAACATTCAATAAGATACTTTATTTTACTTGCATTCAGCTATAGGCAAACTGGATCCATCCACAACTCTGCTCATACAGATATGTGGGTGAGTGCTGTGTAGTCTAATACTAGGCACTTAAATACAACAGTTCAGTTACATCAAGAAAAGTGGACCATTCAGCTGTTTAAACTTTAACACTTCTGATCACACTTGGCAGGCTGAACACAAATCCTTTGGTATGCCTGATATTGCATAATTTTATGAGACATCAACATAAATCCATTTGCTGCTGTAAATGAGCAAATTATCTTCATTTATATGAAGGCATTGGAGACACTGCAGCTCCGCTCAGCTGGACTTCTGCAGCTTGAATCCAGCTTAAAGCAAACCAACACTTTGGAAGAGGCTTTCATTAAGACAACTGATAGGCCAGTCACTGGCTTACCAGTCACTACAGAGGGATTGCTGTTACATGATGGGGGTAATCCTTTAGCCACTGTCAGTTTGTCAAAGCCCAGTCACTTTGGGAGCTCATGTCTCTTGATTAGAACAGTGATGTCTATTCGATATCACCAGGCCTGGTGGCCACATAGACGAAGACCACTATGAGAAGCACCACTACAGCCAATGTAGGAAGGACTACAGTGGCCACCTGCTGCCGGGCTTCCTGCATGGCCTGCTTACGCTCCTTCTTGTCCTTGGATGTTTCTTTCTTGGGTTTACCTTTGAGCTGCCTCATGATGTCTCTGCAACAGCTTGCTCTTTGTCTTTACAGTGCTCACAGGAACCTGACAGGGACAGGAAGAAACCGTGATGAGGGGGGTGGGTTAATTCTGTCAATGTTATGCACTGAAAATGTATTAAATTAAAAGAATTCACACTAGTCAATACAATTTACAGTCCAAATTGGACAACAGTTATCAAAAATATCAAAATATAACATGATAAGTGCACTGGGTGTAATGTCGCAGCTACTCCCACATCACAACAACATCAACAAATTTAAAAAGAGTAGTTCCAACAAGAAAACTGTTTGGTGTGTGGAAGAATATAAGAAGATTACATGGGATTATGAAGGTAGCCTACATCTTGTTAAGGAAAAAAAAATGATATTGTTATCTTAATCTATAATCAATCTATCTATCTATAATCTATCTTAATCTATAAATTATATATATGTATATATATATATATATATATATATATATATATATGTGTGTGTGTGTGTGTGTGTGTGTGTATGTGTATATATATATATATCATGGGAACACAGGTCACCTTGTGTGAATGCCACAGCAATCACAGCAGCATCTGAGATTTATAAATCGTTGGTAAAGTTGGGTAATGTGAACTAGGCTTTAATGGCACAAATTGCCATTTAACATATCCACTAATGTAACACCGATTAATTTCATTTTTTTTGCCTACTAACTGTTCCCCTTTGAGGCTCATTTATGTCCATTTATGTACGTAAATATATACATCTGTTTCAAATGTTGTCAAACATCACTGCCCACCCACTTCCCATTTATGCTCTACATTGACATGGTATACAATACATACATCCACTAGATGGCAGTGGAGAATTCAGAGTTCACAGAGTTCTGAGGTCAGTTTCAGACAATAGCAAACATGGCAAGGGCAGAAGAGATAATGGTAATGCACATAAAAAGAAAGAGATACGGCGGTACAAAAACCCTGTATGACCACAAGCTGCACTTTGCGGCACTAGTCAGAACAGAAAGCACTCTCAGCTATCAGAAGGCACTACAAGGTTACAGGAGCCTCTAACTGTAGCCTAGAAGCCAATTAAAAGCCTTTGCTAATTCCACCATGTCTTCATCAGTGCACAGATATCTTTGTCAAACAAGCATTTGGTCAAATTTCGGTATGCAACTAATGACTATTGTCAATTATTTTTTAATTAATTAATTGTGTGTTTCATAAAATATAAAAAAAAAATTAAATGCCCATCACAACATCAAGATTTCGCAATTTCAAGATAATGCCGTCAAATGTATTGTTCTCACAAAGCAAGTCATAAACATTCCATTTATTGTAATGTAAGACCAAGAAAACGCTTCTCTTTTGTAGTATTTACGATGAACAACCCTTCTGAATTAAATGTCCTGTGATCAATACTGGCCTCCTTCATTTTTTTTTAACCAGTTTGGTTTGCTAATACGGATGTATCAAAAAAAAAAAAAAAAAAAAAGAATATTGTGAGATTCATTCCAAAAAGTGAAACTTGTATATTGTATAGATTCATTACACACGTGAAATATGTCAAATCTTTATTGGTTTCATTTTGATGATTATGTCTTACAGCTAATGAAAACCCAAAATTCATTATCTCAGGAAATTTGAATATTGTGAAAAAGATTAATGTTGTAGACTCAGTGTCACACTATACTCAGCTAAATAACTCAAAACTCCTTGAGGTTTCCTGAGCCTTTAAATGGTCTCTCAGTCTGACTCAGTAGGCTTCACAAACAAAGGTGACTGCTGACTTGACAGTTATCTAGAAGACAATTATTGACACCCTCCGCAATGAGGGTAAGCCTCAAAAGGTCATTTCTAAAGAAGCTAGCTGGTCACAGAGTGCTGTATCCAAACATATTCATAAAGTTGGGTGGGAGGAAAAAATGCACAAGCAACAGGAATGACCACAAGAGGAAGATGAGAGATGATGAGAGATACACCACAGTAATTCATGCAAAAAAAAGCCCAAGCGATGAACATACTTTCAAGAAGGCCAACATTTCTCAAATTCATTTTTCTATAGCTAGTCTTATGTGATATTCAAATTTTTTGAGACACTTAACTTTGTGTTTTCATCAACTGTAAGCCGTAATCATCAAAAATAAAACAAATAAAATATTATATATAATAGATTTATAATTTATCATATATAATAAATTATACATAATAGATATTTCACGTTGTTTATAATTAATCTGTATAATATGAGAGTATGATTTTTTAAAATGGAATTACTGAAATAAATGATTTTTTTTTTTTTTTTTTTTTGAGATGCACCTGTAGATTCATAGGGGTGACAACAGACTCGTACAGAGTTTCACAAGCACCCTCTGCTGGACAACAAGGCAAACTACTTTACCTGTTGTTGATTATAAACTTGTAACTGGTAAACTTGAATATTTCACTTGTGACCCAATCAGCAAGTATTTTGTTTCTCATATTGAAAAAGTCTAAATTATCTGCCCCAAGTTGTAAATACTGTGAATATTCTGTGCTTTCCTTCACCTTTTTTCATTAGACATGGTGTTTATGAGTCTGCCAGGGCTCAGTCAGTGACTCTAACTGGTTCATTTCTGTCTTTTCATTGTTATGCAGATGATTTGCAAAACAGTGGGCTGTAGCAGTCACTACTGCAGAAGCTGTACTATACTGTGTGTGTGTGTGTGTGTGTGTGTGTGAGAGAGAGAGAGAGAGACTTGCAATGATGCTACGATTTCTTCTATAATGAATTGTTGGTGCATACGATGCTATGATTAAGTGCCGTTTTTTGAGAAAAAAGTAGTAGTTTGGCCAAGACTTGTCTCGGTGCAATCAACCATCGTGACATTATTAACGGTCAAAGTTTTTAATAGAAGAGACAGACAGACGGAGACATACAGCTGCAGCTTCTCATTGGTTGCCATGGTGACAGAGTCACAGCAGCAGGAAATGGGAGAGGATATGGTCTTGAACTACTGCTATTTAATTAAAAAAGTAAAGCAGGTATCAACAAAATTTTTTCATCATCAGCGCTACAAGGCTTTACTGAACACATTGATGTAATTTTTTTATTCCTTGTGTCAAAAATGTGGACAACACAGCTGGTTAAAAACAACAGACATTTCTGATTTTCTTGTTGAAACCTTCGCTGGATTAATACGGGACCCTATCGGGCAGTTCGTCAGTCCTCTTGTCACTTAGAGGCTTCTAATTCAAAAACCGTAAATCATATCATTTAGGTAGACACATTGTGTGAAACACAACAAGTGTGACTACAACTTTGGATAAAATCATACACGTGTAAAGTGAAATTTGTAATTTGTGGCTGTGAGCGCATTGTAAAGAAAAAAAGTCTGAATTTCTCAAGAATTGATCATGGTCATTGATCTGTGACTGATCAAAAAATATACAACCTAGCAGCTTCACTGTCAATAAACAGCTTCGCTGTCAATAAATTTTAAATTTGTTCAATTCGCTCATCAGGTGATTCAACTTAACTTGTCAATTAAATGAGCCGCACTCGTCCGACACCCTCTGTCAACACACACACACACACCACACCTTTCCCTGCCAGTTTCCTCAGAAATGTCAGAATCTCAGCTAAAATCCCATATAAACCATAGCTACAACCACCAAACACAGCAACTGTATGTACACACACACACGCACGCACGTGATGCACTGTGAATGGAATGATACTATGGTACTAAAAAACTAAAAAAACTCATGTACCAAAATATGAACATTGTCTGTGCAAAGACTGATGCCTTAGTAGCCAGATTCACACTGTCAGGCCAAAGCCGAGCCAGCCCGAGCGTGCCAGTGCTAACTGGTGCCACGTTGGGGCACGTTTGACGATGGACCGACAGCTCTGGTCTCAAAATAATGTCATGAAACACATCACAGCAGAGCTTTCCAAGGTAAGCATCCAGAGAGCTGCCCTCCAAGTCTGAGAAAAACTTAAGAAACTGCAGGCACGGTATAGGCTATGCTAGTGGCAGTTAGCAAGCTAACTTCTTACAACAGACCCATGTAGATCAGGTACAGCTAGAATTAAAAATAGCAAACAGAATTGATTGTTTACTTGCCACTTGTCGTTTGCGTGTTTGAACTCATCGTCATGTTTGAGAATGGGCGGTGTTGGTGACGTTTTCACAAACGGGGCTTGTCGAAGTGTAATCCGGAGAGGCTAGTGGCCAGACAATCAGAACTCAAAAGTCTCGGGCTATGCGGCTAGTAGACCTGGTCCACCAGCACCTAGGTGGCCCCCACATGGTCCTGGCCCAGCCTGGCCCTGGAAATAGTCAGGCGCTTTGTAATGTGGTACAGTTTGTCACCATCTCTAAAGTTGAAATTTCAGAACTTATTAAACTTCATTTATTATATTATCATCATTTACTATTTTTATCATTATTATTCTATTATTAATATCATTCCATTCACAGTGGGTCTTGTGTGTGAACAGTAAATACCGTTATCTAATAAATAGGTCAATAACTCTTATTGATTATTCTATCACTGGTGGTTCAGTCAATTTTTCACGGATCTTGATGAAACTTGTTGTTTTAGAATCTTCTAGACCTCCACTCTCAGCAGAGACATCGCTTGTTTGTTTACAATGCACTGATGGAGGTGTTGCGGTTTGTGTTGACATCTTTTTGTGAAATTTGCGATGTTTATGTAGCACAGTTTGCATTACGTGCCGTGAAATCAGACCACTCTGCATCAGGGAAGAAGAGATTAAAATGTATTTTTGTTTCGTTTTTCTTAGTTTAGAAATGCTGTCAAAACACTTCTGTTAAAAAACAAACCATGTCCAGGCTGCTGAAGGCCCTCATATCGCCACTAAGTAACCGTTGCAGAGACTGGAGTGTCCTCCATGTTTCATCCATGCGAGACACTCGCAGGAGATCACGTTATCATCACATGCCTGAATCCTGCCCACTTCTTCTGAGGCACAAATTCGACGAATGAGGACTCAGATAATTTCTCTGCCATCTAAGTGCCTTTCATTTGTTTTCTTGATAGTGTAAATACTCGATAATGTAAAATTGAATGTTGTCACGACATAATTGTCAATTGACAATATATATTGCCCACCTCTACTTCTGCCTGATGCCATTTCAACGTTGATTTAATGGCATTCGATGGATAGATAGATAGATACTTTTTTAAACCCAAAGAGAAATTAAGGAGTGCTGTTTTATCTTTTGTGAAAGGCTGTATAAATACAGTACATTACAATACACTTGTTTGTTGATTGACTGGTCTGATATTTGACTGCTGCTCCACTGTTGTTTAAAAGTTGTCTTTCTGGCTGTACTGGACAGCATGTGGCTTAATTAGTATGCAAATCTTTATATCATGTACCTTCACTATAATGGAATGAGTCAGCATTCAGTGTTGTTGTTGTTTTGGTTTTTTAATTGTGTAACTTGACTTGTAAGACGGTTAAATAATAGCTAATCTAGCATTACAACGTTTTTCATAGTCTATTGGCACCCCGTTAATAGTACAGCCTCCTGGTTTTACCTTTTTCTTTTTCTTTCAATGTTTCGACGTGATGTTGTATCATTGTTGTAAAATAATAAGTATAAAGCTATTTCCTGAATGAAATTTATTCACTGTTAAACTCTTCCCTGAGAAAAGTAATCGGACTAATTTCTAGTGTTTCGTGTCACTGAAACCTACTGTATGTAAGTGAAGAAAACTAACACTACAACGCCGTGCAGGATTACTTTTCGCCCGGAGTCATCAGGATCCTACAAGCAGATACAATAATATGGTTTACTGGTGACACCTACTGGTAACTCAAAACGACGCTCATGATGTCTGACAGAGCAGTCTGGTGACCAGTGACAGTCTGTTACTCTAATATCCCAACACCGACAAAACTGCAACTTCACCGGCGGTCAACAGGAGATCCTAGCTGGCAATCGTGCAGGCCGATCACTCCGCGAGCCCCAGAGCCGCACTCCCTCCTCCGCCGTCGCACTAAGCGGCTAAGGAAGTTAGTGAACATCACGCTCTTGAATCCGGTGGTCTGTCGCTCTAGTTAGCAAGCAGTAACTTCGAGGAAAACTTAGTTTACAGTACGGAAAAACGCTTCTATAAGCCAGAGTCACGAAGAGTTACCTTACAACAGGAGCAAGAGTGCTGAAAAGTTATGGCCCGCTCTTCCACTGTTTTCCCGGTGACGTCCGTGTGTTAAAGTATAAAGTGCAGTAAGTTGGAAAACCGCTGGTCCTCACGGAGTTCGACGTGGCAGTTACCGGAGAATCGCACAAGAAACTAACGTCAAGCTTACCGACATGACAGCACACACACTTCCGGCTCTACCCTTCAGAATAAAACGATAGTGTTGTTTGCACCGTTCTGCACTGCACAAAAAAAAAAAAACAGGTAGTATTAAGCAATTAATATACACATGTTAACAGCTGTCTGAAAAGTCTAAAAGGGCATTTGGTCAGAAGATTGAGGACACTGGATTTAATATAGATGTGCAAAAATTAAATTTAGTCTATTGTTTTAGACAAATATGCCATTTTCATCCGCATACATTCAACTACATTTGAAGCATATTTGTATCTTCCCACCAAGCATATTTGTATCATATTTGTATCATATTTGTATCTTCCCACCATTCCCCCAAATAAATATATCACCTCATCAAATATGTGGTGCACTGTGAAAAATGAAGTTTGTGTACGGGGGTCTGCATTGTGTTGTGCACGTCGGTGATAATGCACAGGTGTATATACTGCACAGAAATGCACATACTTCACTTTATATTTCTATTTTGACTGTACATCAATGGCGGCTGCTGGTCTTTCAAACAGGGAAAGCTCATTTTAGGTTTACATTATAAAATGTATCCTATTGCAGCCTGACAGTTACTAATAAAAGGAAAGTTTAATTGAGGCTGTTGTCAACCACAACCATTCCATAGAACTACAGTTATAGCTACAGTTCCATCAATCTTCATGCAGAAGCCTGGCTTCATGGCCAGCCCACCGCTCCATTCACCCCCAGTGAAGCCTGCCTTTAAAGGGAATGACAATTTCCAGTATTTATCCAATCACTGCCTGGCTTCACTGCATTGGGAAAAAAAAGTATTGCACAGAATCCCATAGAAGCTCAGCGTCAATGGGCTTTCATACACAGTTCTGTGCATTCAAAATCAAGGCAAAATTGCATCAGACATAGTGAAAATGATTTAGTTATGAAGTTAAACACATTCTAGGATGCTTTTAGTTTTAACATAATGTTAAATGGGGTTATACGAATGGGCGAGCGTGTGTCAACAGCTGGTGGTGAGGAAACAAACTCTTGTGCTGATTGGGCCAGGGTCAGTGGGGCCAGTGTTAATCAATCCTCTGATCCATAGGTTTTATGGGCTGGCCGACCAATATATAGATTAAAAAATAGTGTCGGGACTACAGCCAACCGACAGCCGTTCTGGATTTTCCAGAACCCAAAGACTGCCAGTCTGCCCCTGGGTATGTCCAAACTATTCCACAAAGTCCCATGTGGCTGCAGGTTTTAGTTCCAACCAGTCAAGAGAACACAGTTTAGCCAATTGACTCTTTGAAGGCTGAGATAAGTTAATTAAATGAGTCAAATGTGCTGCTGCTTGCTTGGAGTAAAAGCCTGCAGCCACATGGGCCTTTGTGGAATAGTTTGGACACCTCTGCCCTAACTCATCATGTGTTCTCAGCTGTGTCCATGTCGCCCTGAGGTCAGAGATTGCCATGGTAATTTGAGAGGTTTCCTTAAAGGCCAACCCACAGCCCCAGCAGAGGAAGGCCAAAATTTCAGAGTTTAATTTTTGCTGGAGCAAGCCCTGCTTAGTGGCCCACAGTTTAAATTCTGTAAGTCTCTCTGATTTTTTTTAACTCATTGTATAAATGTACTTGAAAAAACAGCTTGAAAAAATTGTGACCATCTTTAATTTTAATAATAAGCAATTTACTGGTGTGAAAATTATAACTGCAACAAAGTTGTGTAGATTAATCTGATATGGAGGATTTTGGTGTCAAATCACATATTTTCTATGATTCAGAATTCAAATGAGGAACTTTGAAATCCCTCAGAAACTTCCTTCTGTATCACAATACAGAAAGTCATGAGAATAACTCATTATAATAGACCCTAAATATAGGGTCTGTTGTGGGAGATGTCAGCACTCTCCTTCACTGTAACAAGGGGCTGCCCAGTCAAGGCAGCTTTTTTGCACTTACACTGAGTAAGACAAATCTTCTGACGTTTACAAGAGATAAGTTTATTGAACTGGCTTGCATCTGGTAGGCATTCCAGAATGGTTTATATAAAACTCTGATGTCTTGGACCAAACCCATTTGCAAGATGAAGGTGGTTTGGATATCTTCATCTGACCTCATACATGACCTTTGGTACACTGCCCTTTTAACACACTCATTTAGGGAAGCCTTTGTTGGAAGGATTGAGTGGATGTTGTGCCTCTTTGCAAATAACGTCCACCATGTTATGCCTTTTTCTGTGCTTGTTCTGTAATAAAGCAGGATAACCCTTTAAATCTTTATTACGGAATGTCATGAGGTCCAGAAGACATTTCTAATGGCATCTGTGAGTTCTGGAAAGAAAAGCCCATACAGCTATGCAGTCTTGTCCCCATGGCCAGCAAAGTGTTACAGTCAATGCATGAAATACTGGAAAAGCACCCTCTCAGACCTAGCCCACTTGAAGTTTTATGGGCTTCTAGGTATTAAAAACTCTTTCCAGTGCCATCTTGAATTGTGAGAAAGAAAGAAGTATCTAAGCTATTCTTCAGATGCAGACCTGAGTTCTGTATTATCAAGAAAAGTATTTAGCATGGAGATTATCCATGACAGATCAACCTGCATAACTGCAGCAATTACAAGTAAGCCTATCATGCTAACCATGGCCACCATCTTGAATTTTCAGTGACTTATATGTATTGTTTATGTAGCAACTTCCAAATACTATACACTCACCGGCCACTTTATTAGGCACACCTGTCCAACTGCTCGTTAACACAAATTTCCAATCAGCCAATCAAATGGCAGCAACTCAATGCATTTAGGCATGTAGACATGGTCAAGACGATCTGCTACAGTTCAAACCGAGCATCAGAATGGGGAAGAAAGGTGATTTAAGTGACTTTGAATGTGGTATGGTTGTTGGTGCCAGACGGGCTGGTCTAAGTATTTCAGAAACTGCTGATCTACTGGGATTTTCACGCACAACCATCTTTAGGGTTTACAGAGAATGGGCCGAAAAAGAGAAAATATCCAGTGAGCGGCAGTTCTGTGGGCGAAAATGCCTTGTTGATGCCAGAGGTCAGAGGAGAATGGCCAGACTGGTTCGAGCTGATAGAAAGGCAACAGTAACTCAAATAACTACTTGTTACAACCAAGGTATGCAGAAGAGCATCTCTGAACGCACAACACATCGAACCTTGAGGCAAATGGGCTACAGCAGCAGAAGACCAAACCGGGTGCCACTCCTGTCAGCTAAGAACAGGAAACTGAGGCTACAATTCACACAGGCTCACTGAAATTGGACAATAGAAGATTGGAGAAACGTTGCCTGGTCTGATGAGTCTCGATTTCTGCTGCGACATTTGGATGGTAGGGTCAGAATTTGGCGTCAGCAACATGAAAGCATGGATCCATCCTGCCTTGTATCAATGGTTCAGGCTGGTGGTGGTGGTGTAATGGTGTGGGGGATATTTTCTTGGCACTCTTTGGGCCCCTTAGTACCAATTGAGCATCGTGGCAACACCACAGCCTACCTGAGTATTGTTGCTGACCATGTCCATCCCTTTATGACCACAGTGTACCCATCTTCTGATGGCTACTTCCAGCAGGATAACGTGCCATGTCATAAAGCTCGAATCATCTCAGACTGGTTTCTTGAACATGACAACGAGTTCACTGTACTCAAATGGCCTCCAGAGTCACCAGATCTCGATCCAATAGAGCACCTTTGGGATGTGGTGGAACGGGAAATTCGCATCATGGATGTGCAGCCGACAAATCTGCAGCAACTGCGTGATGCTATCATGTCAATATGGACCAAACTCTCTGAGGAATGTTTCCAGTACCTTGTTGAATCTATGCCAAGAAGGATTAAGGCAGTTCTGAAGGCAAAAGGGGGTTCAACCCGGTACTAGCAAGGTGTACCTAATAAAGTGGCCAGTGAGTGTATATGGTAGATACATTTAATAGATTCAATTATTAATTTTGATTAATTAAAAAACTGTTGTCAATGGCAGCCATTTAAAAAAATGACTGCCATGGCCAGATTATTGAGAAGTCTTGATGGCTCAATATCCTATTACCTGTGGGCTGTTTTTAGCTATAACTGTACCAAAGTTTACCCTCTTATCATAAAGAGCACAATTCTTCAGGTTACCCACCCTACTATTATGTTGCTGTTAATGGTCAAAAAAAGATACAGAAGAGGAAAATAAAGAAGAAGAAATGTGGAGATTAACAGATTTATTTTGAATACATTTAGCTTGTGTGACACTATTAATGAATGAAATGAATGAATGAAGCTGTGCTGCGGTATTAACTTGAACTAGCATGCCTAGTTTCACATTCCTCTGTACTGTTGACCAGTGGTGTTGTGATATACACTGGAAGGTTATGACAGTGGTCCCCTAACATAATATGTTGATATAATATTTGATATTGCTGATGTGGTCCACACAACCATCCAAATAAAGTTTGTAAATTGTCTGTGAGGAGCGGGCCTGTTGACAGATGTGCAGCTGATAGTGACCTCAGTGACCTCAGATAGTGACCTCAGTGTTTCCTCAGTGATACATTCCCACTCACAGACTGCTCACGCGTTTGCGGTGTGAATCCAGCCATAGACTACAAGTTTCCATTGATCAATGGCAATGAAAGACTTAAAAACGCAACAATATTGGAGTGTCTTCTGTTCTGTCTATGCCTCCTCCTTGCTACAGTAACCGCATACATTTGGGCCAAAGCTGTGCCAGTTAAGACACGTCTTTCAAACTTGTTAAATAAAGATGCAAAATAAGTGAATGCAATCTGTGTCATGTTTAGTAAATCACTTTGCGTGCGCTTTCTTAATCTATTTGCATCTACTCCCAATATTTTTGAGCGTCCTGGCAGACATGCCCATATTTGCATATTCATCAAGGCAAACATGCTAAATGGACGCAATCCTCATTGCATTCGGTTAGTAGGTCAGCTTTAACACGTGTTTGCGTGTGCAATCAAGTTTGCACTTGTTTTTGCACATGAAAACCTTTAGTAAATCAGGGCCTGTTTAGTCTATTCGTCTTTTTCACATACCATGTTTCAGAAAATGTCCTGTTGTATATCTTCCCGCTGTCCTTAGTTTTCTGTGTTACATTTATGTCCTGTCTGGACCAAGCTGTTGAATACTAACTTTTGATCTAATTTCAGTCTTTCATATGTATTTTTTTCAACAGAAACTCTTAGATGCAGCAGGTTTCAGGCTGCACGCCATCACTGCATTTGATAAGATCATGATAGGTCTAATGTTAGTAGTTCTGACCATTGATGAAAGGTCATGGGGTGCCATGGGAGTCGATGGAGAAGGCCCGTGAGTGGAAGAAGGACAAGTATGAGTACTTAAAGATCAGCTGCCAAGAAAGAGGGTGGAAAACCAAGTGTGGAGGTTGGATGTGCTTTGCACAGGTGGAGGACAGCCATTGTTGCCACCATGGACGCAGCTGAAAAGACATCAAGATGGCTCAAGAGAGCAGATCCATGGGTAGCTGCTAGGGCACAGGCCGGGCTTGGATCAACCTTGGTTCGGGTCGCATAGGAGAGGGTGTTTGATGTGTGAAAGACCCAAAACACCCTTTGACCCCAGGTTCCATCACTGATGGTGTGCCTAGCATAGCATCAAACATATGATGTATCTAACAGACAGTTGTTATTGCCACCAGCCAGAATCCTAGCATATCAGATGACACAATGGCATACAACATCAAGATTTATCTGGGCAAGAGCTAAGGACACGGTGGTGAGTGGAGGCCTAACACCACCAAATCTTAGCTAAATCTGAGCCTGTCTTAACCTTAGGTCAGACTGTATTAAGAGAATATGACCAGACCAGAAGAGAAAAAACTCTTAATATTAAATGAGAAGAATGCAAATTGGAGACCTGGATGATAAAAAATTGCACATAAGCAAATGCCAGGTTTCAATGATACTGTTTATCTTTCAACTATGTGGTCAGTTTATCCAAATAATATCTGTTTATTGCTGTATTTCTAGAGATGTGAGAACCAACCTGCCAGATGTCATCTCAGCAGCTTGTTGTATAGTTAGCTACTATAGATAGCTACAAGCGACATTGTTAGTCTATATACCATTATGTATATTTTAAGTAAGAAAAAGCTGTTGTCTGGCCAAGTGTATTGGACTGATTTGAGTGGTATTGTGTATGACACTGGCATTGTAATTGTCATTAAGTTCCACACAATATAGTCAGAATAGAGTCAGTAACAAACTCACTCTTAGCTGCTTCAATTATTAAATAAAAATAAATATGATCAGTTATTGATTTTTAATGTCTTGGCTGGTGGCATTCTATGGCTAGTGTGAGTGCAAGTGATCTGTGCTTGACTACAGTACACTTCCCTGGTCCAGTACGGTTGGATGAAGTGTGCTGGAGCATGGTACACTTGTTCACGCATGCGTACAAGCACGGTTAAGTATGCCATGCACGATATGTAACCATGACTGCAAATAAAGGCTGAGTTATGCTTCTCCGACTGGATTGTGCGGCCTCGCAGTCAAATGCAGCCATGAACTCAACAAAATTCTCCATTAGCTGGTGGGTGTCGTGAAGCAATTCACCACCAGAACAATAGGGGGTGATACGTTTCTTTGCATTATGAGCTGATTGTTTATTTACTGGCCAGCCTTGTTCCTTCACACCCAATGAACAATGGAGACCGAGAGAAGACATTTGTTGGAATTGATCGACATTGATTGAACAGCAAATTGTTTTATTGCAAATGTTGAGATGAGAACTAAAGAGAAGATGCATGGCAGTGTTGTTGGGGAAGGAATACAACCAGCAAAGTGAGATTACGGAAATGTGAGCTCTCTGTCATTTCGACGGATAGTTAAAAAATTGGGGATGTGCACGTAAGCTCACAGAGAGGGAGTTAGATGGGCTACGTAACAATGCAGAGGACTCTGTGTCATTGCGTATCAACGGATACAGACGAGCATAAATCAGACTTAACCATGACTGCGCAGTCAATGAATCCAGGCATTGGCACAGGCTGTTAGTTCACAAAGAACAAGAAAGTTATTGCAGTCGTGTTGTTGAGGTTGAGTTCACGCTCCATCTCGCTGCTGTAACCACTTATAAACAGTCACTTTATGATGATGTTGCACCATGCATGTGTCGTATCAATGTGATGATGTATGTGTTGGAGGTAACCAGGCTTCAGCACGCTTGCTTTTGGGGTAATGTGAGTGGGGGCCAGTGGAGGACAGGGAAGGGGTGGCATTTGTGCTTCAGCATGGTACGGAACAACTGGCCCTAATGTGAGTGCGCCTTTAGTCTTTATTACAGTGAACATGTCATATTACTGTATTGACCTGAATATAAGATGGTATTTTTTTCCTGTCTGATAAAGATGAGCAGTCTTATATTTAGGGTCCAGAGACCCAGGGACTCTATCCCAACAGGTGACATTAAACGTCTTCTCCCCAAACAAGAAAGAGCTTCTTCTTCTCAGGCCTCGTTTACACAAAAACGACACTGAGATTTTCTTTTGCATCTTTCACTAGTTTTGCATTTATATGGCAGTGTCTTCAGAAATGTCCCCTTTTACATGAAGACATTACATTTAGACATACATTTAGTGGCACTGTCATGCTTCATATATAAAACACTATACACATGATTGTTTGTTTTATTATTTTTATTTATGTATTTTCATGAAAATGCCAAATATTCTTTTCCAGCTCTGATCTTCTTTTGTTACTTAAATAACACAAACATTTGAAGAGTGAAAACAAAACAAAAAACAAACAATAAAATAAAATTAAGATGCAAAAATAGTCATCCTAACTAAACAGTCTATCCCAAGTCACCCTATTGCAATTTGGCTTATAGTCGCTCTCACTCATGCATTCCATCCACAGATATTCATTTACTATGTGTACTATCTAGTACTGTACTATCCCCTGCTCATGTGTCACCATTTTATCTTTACATCTTGCATCTCTCAATCAAAAATGGCTATTTTCTGTTCTGTTCTGTTCTGGATATTAATGACAGGTGGATCGTGAGGGCCTGACAACAGGATGAGGAAATTTTTTCTCTCATACATGTTATGTAATCTTCATTAGTGGAGTAATCTATAATTCTTGTCATGGTTTTGCACTGGCTTGATTATCAAAAATATCTGTTCAATGCAGAACACATCTTTTATCTTTCATATATGGGGCAAATCTGTATTTTATGGACAGGCTGGCAACCCTAATTAAATGTCTTTTTTTCTCACCTCCTCTCTTGTCGTCAAGATTCTCCCCTGCCCCCCTGTCTACCTTTTCCTGCACCACTTCCCTGTTTGTGAGTTGCTGGGGGAAGTTAAAGCTAGAAAAGAGCAAAATTACCGAAAGCGGAGCCAAGGGCAGCAAAAGTGATGTTGGACTTGAAGTTATTCTCTGAGGATGATATCGTTGTTGACAACGGCCAAAGCGATGTGGAGTAAACTGAGCTGGCATTTAAGATATGTTAGCAGTCAGTGCCTTCAAAGACAGACAATACAGCAAACCATTTTAATCACTTGAAAAAGAATACCTACCAGTGACTACACAGAAAGCATGAAAATGTGAGCTCAGCGTGCACAGCTTGCAAGTTTGGTACAACTTAAGCCTTGCAATTCTACCATCAGTGTTGTAACTACAGGACCAAATCAGTAGTTTTACAATGTTCACTGTCTATAAAGTATGAAGGATTTGAATAAGTGCATGCATGTTCCCTATTTTTCTATATTTATCTTGTTAATGCGTGTTATTTTGCTTTAGATGTTAATAAAATTTTGAGTTTATCGCTGGTTTTCTCAGATTTGAGTCCAGATGCTCTCAAACTGGCAGTTTCAGAAAAAAAAATCAAATTGATATCGTCCATTATGTAATTTTTATTTATTTATTTATTTTGCCATATTGCCAAGTCCTATCATAATAAATCCAAAATCGGTATAATAGGTTTTCCTTTTGTACCGGTATTTCAGCTGAGCACTTGGTTTTGTTGTTGTTTCTCAGAGGTGTATCACGGGGATGAACCACTAGATGTCATTGGATGTTCAGTAGCAGCATTCAGCCCCAAGATCACCCCAGAACCTCACGCGTCACTGGTCGCGCTCGGTGACAATCAGGGGAGATTACTATTACGTCACTACGGTGCGGCAGGCGATTGGCCAGTCCGTCGTGCATAGTCTCACCACCGAAGAAGATCGGCGTTTGTTCACCATGTTGGATCCGCGTCTCATCTCAGCTGCCTTGTGACCCGATATTTTGACATGTCAGCAGCAGCGGCGAAGAGTCGCGGGCTCGACGTTTAGGGGTTTAGCCCCTGGTAGGTTCCTGTTCGCTCCTCTGCTGACTGCAGGCGACATCGATACGGACGGAGGCAGCGGCTGTTTTGATGCGAACGCGCGGACACATCTCTGCTAGCTGCAAGCTGTCAGCTTCATCACTACCGTCTTCTTTCTAGCTCCTGGCAGCAGAAGCACTGATCCCCACATTAAAAGGATTCAACTTCGCTCCCGCATTGTTATTTACTATCTGTGTGGATCGGTTGACGTGATACGCGGGAGGGTGCAGTCAAACATAGCGAACACTTCGCTGTCCATGGGGGAAATAAGTTGTCTGGCAGCCGTGCGTGAGGATTTCTCTGCTCCTGTTCTGAGTGCCGTCTTGAAGCTCGGTCTCTCTGTCACGGTGATGGGGGGTTTGTTTCGTGGAGCACGGCTCGGTGGATCACTGTATTAATATGTGAGTGTAGTGGACGGCCGAGGCCTGGGCCTGCATGCCTCTCTGCTGTACTGTGGCCAGGCTTGGGATACACCTCATCTGCACCGGATCAGCAGCGTTATTTACGGTCCGGAGATTAGCCCTGTTTATGGAGGACCTGTCTGAAGGAGGAGGATTCACTTTGGACGAATAGATGAGATTCCCGGTGGTGGAAAGAGCAACGGCGCCGGACCGGATTGTGTGGCAAACTTGGGCACTTTTAGAAGATGAATGTGCTGTTGCCTCCCATGTGACAGACTTTAGATCACAGTGTGCTAGCAGGAGGGAGGGGGCTCCACCTCCATCATGAGGGACATCTAGGGCCATCGACTTTTTTTTTATTTATTCTGGGGGTGCGGTTATTGTCGATTTAAGCTTTTTTTTTCTCTCTCTACTTTTTCTTTCCCTTCTTTTTTCTTTCTTTCTTTTTTTATTTTCGTTTGTGTTTGTGTTTCGTTTGTGCAAACAGGCTTTTAGACTCGGCTGCTCATTGCTGGAGCTACATGCTCATGATATGCTCTCCATCATTAGCCCCCGGCTACCGCAGCTTAATGATGTGCCAGTCAGAAAATTAATTTAAGTGTGTCAGATCCTTGTTGGTGCTATGGTAAATCAGCGCATCACGGTCGCTTCTCTCCACAAAGATCGGAAGTAGCTGCTGCTGGATCATTTAGATCTCAGATCAATTTTCTGTATGTATGTTGTCTTGAAGTTTGAGTCGCAGTGTTGCAGCTACTAGCATCACTTTTCGGAACAGGTTCCGACAGGCGTTTTAACGTCAGTGAATGGCTCTTTGCGGTACCGCGGCTACAAATGTTACAAAAATGATGGCCGCTTACAACGGTGGCTCTTCGGCTGTAGCTGCCCTTCACCCTCACCACCGCCACCAGCTCCAGCACCTTCCGCCTCCCCACATGCACCACCACCACCACGCGGGCCAGCATCACTTGCAGCACCCGGGCTCCGCCGCCGCGGTGCACACAGTCCAGCAGCATACGTCCACAGCTGCTGCTGCGGCGGTGATGCTCAACCCCGGTCAGCAACAGCCCTACTTCCCATCTCCCGCCCCTGGACAAGCTCCTGGGCCGGCTGCGGCTGCGGCTCCCGCCCAGGTTCAAGCCGCCGCTGCTGTCAAAGCTCACCACCACCACCACCAGCAGCAGCAACACACACACCATCTACAGCAGCAGCTGGACATCGAGCCTGACAGGCCAATTGGCTACGGAGCGTTTGGGGTGGTCTGGTAAGTGCACTACACTACATCTATTCATAGCTTTTGTCATTAAAATTATATTTGGGTGGTAAACCAGAGTTTGAAGTGACTATATCTGCCCCAAGAACAGAATCGTTCATTAATAATAATGACAGCTCATGTAATCTGAGAGTAAATAGCAAAGCACTGCCTATGTTTACTGTGATGACCCAAGCAACGCTCAGATCTCTTCAGTCCATTTTCTACTATAGTGACATTAAAGGAAACTATTGACAATACATAGTCAACAATCTGCACTCCAGTTCAAATGACTATACCACAGTGCAGTCTACTCATGACAGTGACTAGCCAGAATTAATTTATTAAATGTGTGTGCATATGCACGTAATTTGTGCATAGTGGCTGGAAAGATGCAAAAGTATTTGAGAACTGTGACAGCAGTGCCACAGATTTTGAGTCAGTCACTTTGGTTTGATAGAAGAAAAGTCTGGGTTACAAACATCCCAGAAGTGGGCATCATTACCATTCTCTCAACATAAGTATTATTATATATTATTGCAGTTTTATGTTGATTATACTTGCACAGTTTGTATATAAAGGTAGTCATTGTAATGCATTTTCAAAGCTAAATAAGATCATCAGCATTGAAAAGCTAATATTTGGCTGCAAACAAACTACACAGTTGTACACTGCATGCACAACTATTACGCAAGTTGTATTCTTAAAGATTAATTTTCTAGAACAAATGTCAGTCCAAAATGTTGATAAACCTCAAACCTGAATATATATAACAGAGGAAAAGTGAGTTTTGGTCTTCTCAGGAGAATATCTATGTGTGCACAATTAGTAGACAACTATTAGTCTGCAGAATTATTATGCAACTTCATGATAAACTAAAATTTTTACACTTGGTGATGTGTGTTCCCATGACGGGGAGTATCATGCCTTGTTTACACATAGCTGGGTGTTTACAGAGTTTTACAGCCCCTCTCCATTTTCAGTAATATTACAGACACCAGATCATTAAAAGGTATTCACAGTGGTGTCAGAAACATAACAAATGTGAGGGGGGCACTGTGAGGGGGGTTAATGTTGATTATACATCTTAAACTGTAGAGTCAAACATTTCATAGCAACATGATAATAGCAAAAATGACACACACTACACATTCTGCATCTGTAGAACTTTTTTATTTCCAAAAAATTGTCTCTCATTTTAACATTTTACATTTAATGTGGAAAATTAGCGAGTAGTCCACTAGCTTAAGGCTAACACAAAATGGAAAATGCCATAGATGGGCAATCATGGTGATTTTAACTCAGCAACTATCGTTTACTTCAACATACCTCACATAAAACATCATGTAACAACATGTGCACTTACAGGTATAAATGTCCTGAACTGAGGAGACAAAGTTAAACTGATAACTTTTCTTTGTTGGTCTAATCTGCTGCTTCAGCCTGAGCACAGATACATATTATATAGATAAAACAGCTGGTACCTGCACATTGAAGCTACAGAGTGACAGTCATTTATTAAATGAAAATTGTCACTGGATACATTTTTAAACAGTAGCGGAGTAAATCACTCTTCCTCCACACAAACTAGTGAAAGTGCTTGATATCTCAGATATCAGGCAAACAACTGATAACAGCACCGTTTGTCGGGGAGCTTAACAACACTGTTGGTACCAACAAGACAGGAAATGGGCTCAATTTAGCACCGGTTCTCATCCCTGCCAGCTTTGACCAGCCTGCACTGACAGTTCACTTCTTTTAATTATGGAAGATACTTGCTCAAAGAAGCCTCTGGCTTGTGTGAGGCACATTACCGTGGCTGTTGTAACTAGGAAAATGTGGAGTTGATTTCAGCAGAGTGGGTATTGTCTTATGAATAAAGTGGAATGGATTTCTTTGCAAACAACTGAAACAGAGCTAGGTGGACTAATATTTCCTACTTAATAGATGTGGGGTGTCCAAACAAGTAATTTAATGTGGTATAATGGTAACAATGCCTATGGGTATTCATTTATATGAATCTGCATAAATATTCTGTCAAAAACTAATATGAGCCACACCTATAGGTGGCAGTGTAACAAGAAGCATAAAGCCATTTTAGCCAATCAGACACCATCTACAAATTTCACTGACGCTGATGCATTTTGAAACCTCTCAAATCTCCACTTTGGCTGGAGGTTTCAGTGATTTCAGTGATTCAGTAATTTAAACCTCCATTTACATGTAAATGAAAGATACGGATACGCATGGATATGCCATCATTTTTCCAGATACCCGGCTATGTGTAAATGGGGCTTCAACAACTGGTCTGTGACCTGTAGTGTTCACACTACAAAATCTCTCAATGATAGACCCCTTTATCCTACCGTGACATCAACAAGTTATGATGCCAATGACCTGTGATCACGTCGTTAAGGCTGTTCACACATTATGCTAACTAACTAACGATTCATCAGTGATCCTTGGCCCATGTCGGCGAGCTTTAACTCAGCTTTGACTCGATAGTAGGTAGACAACAAATGGGGTTTAGGTCAGGTGAGGAATGGGGCATGTCATTACCCAGCCGTTTTTAAGGCTTTTGTAGCTAGCCATACAGTGGAGTACTTGGGGGTATGTGATGCAGCATTGTCCAGCATTAAAATCATGGCCTTCTTGAATAATGCAGATTTTTTCCTTACTTGAGGAAAGCATCTTCTAAAAACTGGTAGTAAATTTGGGGGTTAGTTTTAAGGATTTTCAACCCAAAAGGGTCCAACAAGCTCATCCCTAATAATAACAGCCCCAACTCTACCTTACTGGCATCTGACTTAAGTGGACCTCTGTGCCCATAGGTGATCCAGCCACAGGCCCATAATTCTGGTCTGTCGAGAATCATTCTCATTTCCTCTGTCCATAAACCCTTTGGGAAAATCTGTCTTCTGTCTAACTGCTTTAGCAAAATGTTACAAACATGCCAGAATTGTTAATTGAATTGTTAACACACCAAATGTTAATGGCCAAGTTGTTATTACAGGCTACATGGTTACCTTATACAAAACATTGCATTTCTACAAGGTTGGGCGATCATGTGATCAGGTTATAAATAAAAATATTTCCATTTGTGTTGTGCACACTAAGTAAGTATGAATGAGATGCCACTTTGGTGTCACTTGAATGTGTTATTGGGCACTGAGATCTGTGCATAAAAGTATAGTGTTTCTCAAAAATTGACAAACTTATTTTACCCCCATAAACATTCAAGCTGGTACACATAAATGATAGAGTGGAGTAATTTGAACCCAGGGTCTCCTTGATCACATACAAGTTAAATACCCTCTGTCAAGATCTACTTTACATTGGTTGAATTATCGAGTTAGACTGTCTTTTGTTTTCACAACCAAATAGCAAATATTGAAAGTAAGTCGGGTCGCCAGCCTAACGAATTTAAATTGTCAATTGTCAGTTATGTATTTTCAGCATATAAATCAACAATTACACCACAAATATAGCCTTGACTCACACTAATAGTTATCATTTAAATCAAGATACAACATATGTGCGATCCAGGTAAGTGGATCGGAAAATAATTTTTATCTCTCCCTTCACTGCAGTGTAATTTTTTTTTCAATCTTAGGACCCAATGGGTCCACTGGAAGGGCCGTGACTTAGGCTCCCTGTTAACCAGAGAAGAGGCCTCGCACCTCTCGTCCAATCAAAGCCTGTTACCAGGCAGGAAATGCCGATTTTTTTTTTTTCACTTTGATGTTACCGCGTTTACGTAACGTCAACCAACATGCAAGCGAACCAGAGTAGCGATCTCTCGCCTTCATCCAATCGTTACCAGGCAGGAAAAGACTGTATTTGACTGAAAACTGCCCACAAAGCATCCTGGGAGATGTAGTTATTTAGGAAATGCAACGTTATCAGCCTGCACTGATAACGTTCATGTTTATCGTTCGTTTGAACGTTATTGATCATTCTATCACTGCTGGCTCAGTCAATTTTAGTCGGCTCATGATAAAACCTCAGCTCTCAGCAGAGATGTTGCTTGTTTGTTTACAAAGCACTGCGTGGAGATGAGGGGTCCCAGTTTGTGTAAATGTCTTTTTGTGGAGTTTTTTTAATTGCTCTTTTAATTGTTTGTAGCTTTAGCTGTGCTTAGTGGTTGTAGAAATGCTTTATATAAGCTTTTAGCTGATATTCTGACGACCACACCTATGGGCTTTAGATATAGATGTGAAAGTTGGGTTTCCAGAGAGACCATATATGTGGCAGAAGTTCTCATACAACATAAACTAACTATCACTGTTAATTAAATGAATTACAGACCAAATACTTTTATCCATCCAGACCCCCTACCAGTATAAAAGCAGTTGTTGGTGAAAGAGCAACAGTTTAACAGGGAGTTTTTGAATAGGAAAGTCACATTTTAATAAAAAACTCTGGAGATATGATACCAACAATTGTTACTATTAAAGAAGGCTGTTAACCAATTAATTTCTAAGGTTCTGTTTATTGAATCAAAATCAATTGCTTGTAGGCCGCCATCTTTGTGATACTTAATCAACTCAGCTTTTTTAATGTAGTGGATCTTTTTCTTCCAAATATAATCAAAATCAATCTGGTTAATTTTTGAATAGCTTTGTTTGGAATAGCCACTGAATACATCTTGATATGCTTTCCAACCTAGTGAGAAAAATTAGACCAATTAAACTAGTGTCTCTTGATAACCAGGAGTTTAATTTAGTTTGACACATTCCACACATTCTTATTATCTCTATCTATAGAGTCTCTTGATATATGAATGCCCAAGCACTTGTTTTTATAGGAATGGTATAAGCTTCAGTTAAATCAATTTCATGACTTGGCATCAAGTCACATTTATTTAAATTTAATTTGAGACCAGAGACTTTGGAGAAAAAACATCAATTGACCTCAGTCAGCTGCTTCATAAAGATGGTCAAATCATCTTGACTGGCAGTTAATGAGAGATCGCCAGCAGTTTTTCTTTTCGTTTTCTTTTTTGTTCTTGTGAATTTATTTTAATTAAATGCAAAAATGGCTCATATTAGTGGGGCAGAGACTGGTTGCAATGCCTCAGTTGGGGGCATCGGTTTTTAATGCCATATTAATATTCAATCAGTATTCTTATGTATCATGTTCATCAATCTCTTAATGTGTGTGTAATTTATGTTGTACCATGTTGTGATACATCGGCCAGACGTTATCACAGAAAGTGTGCATTTCCCACCATAAGCTACAGGAAACAATTGCAATAATAGAAAGAAACCTGCAACTCACCCGTTTTAAGTTCTCTTGACGTGAAATCCAGCTACCTGGTCCTGTTGTTATCAATAGAGAGTATTGATAATCCACTAGTTGTCTCTGTCCCATAGCCCTCCTCAGATGGTTCTTTATCAATTTAATCTTAAAAAACAATTGTTCTGCCGTGGCCACCGTGACCAGTATGGTTAGATATGAAAACAATGCAAATGTCAGTAAATGATGCTACTGAACCTGTTGACAAGGTAAGCTGGGCAGCGGAGCTTGGGCCTTTGTAAATGTTGAAAATAAAATGAAATAAAGTGATAAGATGCAATTATGACCACTCTGCACTCCCAAGAGTGTTTTTTTTTCTCTTAACATGTACAGGAAAATTTCCTGTTGTACATTTTTCCCCTGGTATTGTTATATGGGGTAGTAGGAAGTGTGTGTGAGAGGTGAGGGACCGACAAGGACGAGTGTGTGAGTAGAGAGAGAATGAATGAGTGGTCAATGAGAAGCAGCAAAGCAGGGCAACTGGAGGAAGATAGTTAAGTTAAGCTTAGCCCTGAAGCTAACGACTAGCTTCGGTCAGGAGGAAACCAATCTCCTCTGTTCCCCGACTATGGTGTAGAACCTGGTCAGAAAATTCTGACATTCGTATGGCGATGTTGTTGTTGTTGTGGAAAGAAGTGAGACTCTGGAAATAAGGAATTCTAGCGGACCAGAGCTATGCAGTCTTAGGGAGGTTCACGTAAGCCCACAGAGAGGGGGTTGGACAGATACAGACAAGCATGAATCAGGCTTAATAGATGCATATAATTGGATTAGATGCCATAGCTGAGGTGTTTTTCAATGGTAGTAGAGAGATAATGGCACTGTAATGTCCAGAGCTGAATCAGGAAGCTACCTGTTGTATTTGCTTCTGACTCGATGGGGACTGTAGTTCTTAATTGAGACACTATTTGTTGTATAAAGAGCTCAGTTGGAAAAAGGGTGCTATTATACATTTCAGCTGCAGTAGCTTAGGAAGGAAGAGATTTTTGTAGACATTGACTGACCTCTAATGTGTCTGGGTAATATTAAATTAAAATTAGTGAGAAGTACTGAAGGTGTAAGTAATCCACCTGAATGGGTGGATTATTACACAATGACACACTTATGATGCTATATGAAATGTGACAAGTTAATGCTAAAATCCTAAAAAAAATTCTAAAAGAGCTTGCAAAGAATTTGTTCACGTAAAAGACTACAGTGGCTAACATTAATTACATTAACAAAAAAAAAAAGGTAGAAGCAATTGGAAAAATGGAATGTAGACTATTAGGGCTGTAATCTCCCAGTTGACTGGTCAATTTATTGGTCAATATCTTCTGGTTCGACCAAAATTCTGATTGGTCGATTTTTTTTTTTTTTTTTATTTTTTTGGCGTGGTAATTTCATATCACTTCAATACGAATGAGCTGCAGACCAGCTTGTGTCAAGGGCTGGTGGTTAGGAAACAAACTCTTGCGCTGATTGGACCAGCCCAGTGTGAATTGAGCCGCTGATTCCAGATTCCCAGTCCGCCCCTGAATATGGCATATTGCCTAAAAACGGTAAGCCAACTTGTCTGTGTTAGGTTACTCCGTCCGTTTTGAATCTATGAACATATCAGAATTAGCATATTTCAGTGTTTTAGCCAAATAATCGTTTTATAAAAATGGCAGCATCCCTCAGATACACCCGGCAATGTTGGATGTTGAGCCTCCTCCACCCTCCTCTATCATTCAAACTCAAAAATGATATTTAAGTTAATAGCCTATTGTCTCTGCTGCAAAGCTGAGCTCCAATGTTCAGTCTTGTTCTTTGTGAGGACATGCACAGAGTCAATTATTATAACATGAAAAAACAATTGTCTAAATATTCCTCAACAGTTCTTGTGCTGATATCAGTGTATGTTATACACTGATGACAGTGTATTTTAGGAAATCATGGGCTATGATACTGTGCAGATACACGTGATGCAAAACGCTGTCAGAGCCGACAGTCTTGAGCGTGTAATTAATTTCAGTACCTCACCCCTCCCGCGACTAGTGGATTTTAATTTGAAATTTCTGGGCATCCAGGCAGTCGACCAAGAATTTCTTTGGTTTATTACAGCCCCAAAACTATAGTTGTGAACATGACATGACTAAGATGAGCTGATCAGAAAACTTTGTGAAATGTGTTCAGTTACGATGAAACATTATATGACAAGCGAGTATTGCAGTGTGAGATTTTATAGTTTCATATTAAGGCCTATAAACTGTTGAAGTAAACAAAGGGCAGAATTCCAAAATGTATGGCAAATTCAAACGGTATGAAGCTGTCAAGTTATCCATGCAACCATTCCATGGCTTCTGAGTGCTCAGTTTAAGTTCCTGTGTTTTGAGACTACAATATTATTGCAGTTATTATTATTGAACTCACACATGCACAGACTCCACAGTTTAACCCCCCGACCCTTGGACTTCCTTTCTTCTATCCACCTACTGTGAAACAGTTAATATTTAATATTTAAATGTTACTGGACCACTGTGCAATATCTGTATACTGTGCAATACCATTACTCTTTATTATTATCTTATCACACTGCATATCAAACTGTTTTTTTTTTTGTTTTTTTTGTGTGTGTATGAATATAGTCATAAGAAATGTGCACCTAACCCCCTTGCCCCCCTTTTTAATACTTTTTTATGCTCTATATTTTTATATGTTTCTTGCACTTTTACTTATTGTGTTTTATGTTGTTATGTTTGCACTGGAAAATAAGTTGCTTTTAATCTCACTGTAAAATGTAAAAAAGTGTGACAATAATAGTGACAACAAAAGGCGTTCTATTATTGGTGGTGTTTGGAGCACAGTGTTGGTGAAGTGCTGGGGTCTTAGTCCATTGCCATCTGTCTACCTTGACTGATCCTACTTAAAAAGGTTCACTGAAGGTTGCACTGAGAGGGTTACAGTGTGTTGAGTTGAAATGCTCTTACTTTCACCTGTCCACTTTATAAGGCTTTCATCCCTGCATCTGTGCGCTTAAATGTTCTTTGACTAATCATGGAGAAAAGGGTCTCAACCAGCAAGCATGCTGGAGGATATTATTGTTGTCTTGCTTTGTCACACTCTTTCTTATTCCTATAACAATTCCAAGCTTAGCTATCAATGCTGCACATTATACATTCATATTTACTATATGTACATGGACTACAACTACGAACCTTAAACCAAAGTGTTTACCAACTGGAACTTGCCTTATTTCTCTCCATCCATCCATCTCCTACAGCTTTATCCTGCAGAGTCGGCAAGAGGTGGGGAACACCCTGGACAAGTTGTCCAGCTTGTCTTAGGGCCAACACATATAGTCAGACATCCATTCACACTGACGTTCATACCTATGGGTTATTTAGTGTGATCGAACCTATCCTCCAATGCATGGTTTTGGACTGTGGGAGGAAACTGGAGCACCCAGAGAAAACCCATGCTGACATGGGGAGAACATGTACACAGAACAACCCTATGCCCAACCGAGGAGTCGAACCTTGTCACTATGAGACAACAGTGCTAAACACTGCATATCCATGTTGCTCTGCCCAATTTTTATGCAAAAGAAAATGTCAGAGGGTAAAGAAAGGATTTGTAATTTATCTAATGTTTGTGTTCTTTACCTAGGTCAGTTACGGACCCCAGAGATGGAAAGCGAGTTGCTCTCAAAAAGATGCCCAATGTCTTCCAAAATCTTGTATCTTGTAAGAGAGTATTTCGGGAGCTGAAGATGCTGTGCTTCTTCAAACATGAAAACGTAAGTATGCATCAACAATGTAAACACACCCATTTTAGCATTTTATTGTTCTGCATGGACAGCAGCCTCAGTTGGAGGTATTATGTTTTTGGGTTGTGTGTCCATCCATCCCATAATTGTGAATTCAATGTCAAGAAAGCCAGGCCAGTGGTCAAAGGTCAAGTTTATTGAAAGACATAAACACTTTCTTGGCATTGTGAATGTGATATCTTTTGAAAAAATTATAGCCTTCGAAAAAAAATCTTAAAATTTGGACTGATTAGATTTTGGAGGTTAAAAGGTCATTGTGATACATAATGTTTTTGACTGTCACAAGAATTCATAGGCTAAAGGGCCATTTATGGTCTATGCAGGATACGAATACGGAGACAGATGGAGCCTTTTGAACATCATTACGTGCGTAATTTGGTCCATTTTCAGGGAGCTTAGTGATCTGTAGCAGTAAGTAGCAAACAGAGTAATACCACCGGAAATTGTCGCGGCACTGTTGCCCAGTATAGCTCACATGCGACCAGCAAGAGGAACAAAGAAGATGAAGACAACAGAAATCTCTATCCAATGTCTTGCCATAATTTAATGGCTGCTAAGACCACTGCCGTCTACAGCGCTACCTCTTTCTGAGAATGTACGCTGTGATCTCCCTTACCGTCGGCATGTTTGTCATTGTTAGAAAATTATGTCGGAGATTAGAAGTCTGCACTTGGCACTGCCCTCTAGTAGATGTGTTGTTAAAAACCATAGTGACATAAAGTATGCATGGGGAGTAAAAAAGCCCTGACATTAGGAACGGACATATGTAATTACATACATAAAGGGAGCATAAATGGGCCCTAACTGTAATGTAGGCTACCTGTGGTTGGTTGGTGGAGGCATGCAACCACAAGTTTGAAATTCTAGTATAATTTTTATTTTTCATTAGTCAGTGAAAGGGGTGGGAATGGAGAACCGGTTCAAATTTCCCGATTCCATTGGAATCGTACACCACATACTCTCTGTGACTCCACCTTCCCCTGCTAGGCAGCATCATCTTTGGAGATGACGATTCTGTGACTTCTCTGTGACCGGCTTGCGGTGTTATTATTAATTAACTGCATGCTGCAGTCCATGTGGTGTGTGTGTTCAAGAGAGAATAAAATAGAAATGTCTGTTTGTTTTTAACGTGTTTCATGTTGAAAAAATTATTTAATTTGTAGCGGCCTGTGTTGATTCTGTGATGACCACCACACATTGATCATTACATGTCATATGATCATCCAAACTGTCTGATCATTTTTTTTATAGAAACTATTTACTGTCTTCTGTCGCTTATTAAAATGGTGCTCCGTCTTTGATTTTATTTATACCATTGGTGTAGAAACTATCCCCAAAAAGCAGATTATTGATATGTCTTTACTGTTCTATTACAGGATTCTTAGAGTCTGGGTTTTTATTAAACAGTCTTGTGTTTGCTTAATTTTTGAAAAAATAAATAGTTGAATGCGAAGCCATGAAACTCGCCTTGAGTTCAAGTCTCCACAGCAGGATATACCATTGGTGTAGAGAGATCATGAATCCTCCCCCAAAAAGCAGATATGCTAGTTTTTCTGAATTATTAAATGTCCATTTACTGTTCTATTATATGTATAAGAGGATGGAGGTCCATCCAAACATAGAACCTTGATGACTTCGAACTCATCATGACTCCTGATTTGATGACTGCAGATTCATCTTCATGAAAGTTCAGACTCATTGTTTATATGAACAAACAGGAATCATGTATAAGATCAAGAGGATTGGTCCTAACATGATAGCTCCATAACTGCACTTAAGACCAATAAACAAACAGGAATCTAACTACAAACCAATAAAGTACAGTGGCTTTAATCCCAACAACATGTTCTAGTCTTTGTAGTAGGATCTTATTTTATGATCAATTGTATCAAATGCAGCACTAAGATCCAACAGGACAAGTATGGAGACAAGGACATTGTCTGAGGCCATAAGAAGGTTGCTGGTAACTTTCACTAATGCTGTTTCTGTACTATGCTGAGTTCTAAACCCTGACCGGAAATCCTATTTTTATTAATTCCCACCCATAGTTAGAGAGAATAACCAGTCACTTGTATAACTTGAGCTCTGCTGATTCTCTTGTATTATGTCATACTAGCATGGTTGATGACAAAGACAAAATATGATCCCACCTCTGCCTAATTAATTTAATGTGTGATGTACAGACAGAATGTAAATGCAAAACCTCTGTATTTGGATGTTTGTAGTCCATAACATGTCTAGACAAAGATACCATATATAAACCACTAACCACAGCTTTAACTTTCTCCTCAGGTGCTCTCTGCTCTGGACATACTGCAACCTCCACACATCGACTACTTTGAGGAAATGTATCCTTTATCATTAGTTAATTCAAAGATAAATTGAGTGATTCCTGTACAGTAAATCTAAACCTGTGGACAGGCTTGTGGGTTATCATTGGTACAGTTGTCATGAGGCTGCAGCGTCCTCTACTTGTTGGAGTACTAAAACATATACTGACAAAATGTCTTTTTTAAATCCAGTCTCCATCTGAGTGTTAAAGGTCATTGGTTTAGCCAAGGTAGGTCCTAGACACAAAACTGTAGTGAGAATTATTAGAGAGGTAGTTTACAGTTTTGCAGGTGTTTGTATGTCTGCATGTCTGTGAACAGATTTTCTCACCATGTTTGGATGCTCATGGCAGCCGCCAGTTGTTCAGAAAAGAATAGTAGAATTTTTTTGTTTGTCTGTCATCATTTAAATATTAAGAGTCAGACTGATTTGAATGAAATGAATTTTTAGGCTCATAGTAATTGATAAGAATATATTGACTGCTATATATTTTTTAAAGTGTGCTGAAAGAGACTAGTTATTTTGCTTTTTTAGCACTGAGCTGCAGATGCTGTGACATAAGAAACACATAAAAAAAATCAGATTTGTGTCAATCAACATTTTCCTTTTTATATTATATTCTTAAATGTCCATTTAAAATAAATGTTTATACATCCACTCAAGAATCATTAAGATGCTCCCTATAATTGTAGATATTGACTGAGAATTTTTTTCTTTTTAGTTCTTCTTCTGTATGGATTTTCTTTTTCAGGATTTGTTAATAATGAGTATCTGCTAATATTAAAGGGGACATAGAATGGTTGAACAGGGTTTTGATCCTTGTTCTGTGATGTGAGATATACACAATAAAATGTTGGTTGGATGTGTAACGCCTCAGAAGCTTCATAAAAACCTCAGAAAGCTATTTTCGGGTGGGGGTTTTAAAACGCGTGGTTTTGCACCTATTTGTCATCTTTTCAGGCTTAACTGGCAAAAATGCAAGCACTTGACACTGATTGGCTCGTTTGATTGCCACTTAAATGAATGTAACTTTCCCGCCTTCGGAACTAGAACAGGCCGTCTTTTTGCAGCTAATTGACTTTCAAGTGGAGGGAATGGAATCAGAGTGGAGGGGGGCAGTGAGATACATTTTACATCACAAACAACCGTTTTTGAATTTGACCCATTTTCTAGAGGACATGTCTAAACGAGGAATTTCTATGAAAAGGAGATGTTCAGAATTTCTAGAACTTTTCACATGTTCCTGAATGTGGACCACAGTTCTTCAACAAAGACAAGGTGAAAACGCTTTTTGATTCTCTGTCACAAATTTGATGTGGTACTTTTATTGAGGTAAATGTTGATAACTGGAGACCTTCAATGAGGTGTCTAGTATATTTACTCAGTCCTAAGGTTTCTGCTTCCTCCTTACTGGTGACTTTTGTCTGGTCATTCTTTGCAACTTAGTTCCAATCATAAGCTTTGTTTCTGGCTGGATGCATAAACAGGTGCATGAGCATTTGCCAAGAGATGAAAATAAGGATATATTTCTCTGCTCTGCAGCCATTGCCAGATGGTTTTCCCTTTACAGCTGAGGTTTATTCTCCTTACTCATGGCTCTCTGGTCATGAGGGCCCTTCAAAATATTGTCGTCCATTTAGGTTTATTAGGTTTGCCTCATTATCCATAAAGAGAATGAAGCAGCCAAATGTCCCATTGTGCAAACTTATGTTTAGTGCAGTTGTCATGGTTAATTCTTGTCTCTGCAGGTGGAAGTTTGAGTGTTTGAACCGACAGAGATCAAAGCTACAAATGAACTATGTTGAGACCTGACCAACTGAGACGGAGAACCCATCACTATAAAATTCTAAAAATAAAATAAAACTAAAACTAAACTAAAAATATAAAATACTGGCTTGTGCTTTTTATGAACAATGTGAGTCTTTTGGCCGATTTTAATTTTTTTTTAATTTTTACAGTCTATCATGTAGTTCTAATGAGTGACTTTGTACAGCTGTGATACTAAATGAAAATATAGAGGTTGTGCTGATCCTCTCATAAGATCATCGCTATAATTTTGAATTTCTAGAGGCTTCAGGAGCATGCAATATTGAGTGCTTTATATCTTTTTTTTCAGCACAGCCTAGGTAATATTATGAAATAATCCTATTTTATTATAGGTCACTATATAAACATGACTGAGCAATAACCATCAAAAATATTTAAAATTAAGTTGAGTTTTTTTTAGATAAATTGGTGTCAACCATACCAGATATCTCTATCTGACGTGTCCAGACATTGTGACAGAGAGTGTTTTCCATATTTTTGCGACATTCTAGTCACTGTAAAATGTAAGTGTTTTAAAAATAATTACAAATTTAGTTCTATATCATACACCCGGACATCCAAGCACACAATTTAACGTTTTAACCCTCCCTTTTTGATACATACTGGCAGGACTGGCATATAAGGAGTTGCTTTTTTAAAAATTCAGTCAATGCCCAATGTCATTTCAGTGGCATAAATCCATGCTGCTCAAATTTTAAGAAAGATGGCATTATGTTTTCAGGTTGTTTGTCTATTCATCTCGCTCTTCTGAACCTAATATTCAATAAGCACCCTGAAGAAATCCTTTCAAATTTGCAAACATTCACTTGACCTCGAGGATGAACAGATTAGATTTTGGTGGCTGCGGTTGAAAGGTCAAGGTTACTATAACATCACAGTGTGCCTTTTTGGCACGTGAACATGATATCTCAGTTAGTAAATTTGGTACAAACTTTCACTTGGACTCAAAAATGAAGTAATTAGACTCCCCACCCTGGGCCACTTACTGCTACAAGTAGAATCTAATTCTGTGGGGAAACAACGCACCATTGAACTCTGGCCAAAGTAAATGGTAATGTCACAAGTAGTAGTGCTCAGCCTGCCTTACCTTTGTTGGCTTTTGATACTTCAAATGTATCCTCACATTAAGGAGAAATGAGTGCTTTCAAGTCTACATTCAAGATTTAAGGTTTTTATCGGCCATTTGTACATAAACTTACAGTCCAGGCACATTCGAATTCTTGTGCAGAGTTCTCTTCGAGTCGGCAGAATAGAAAAGAGGACAGTGTAATAAAAATAGAACAACATAATAAAAAAAAAAAAATGCACAAAAGATATAAATATAAAAATATTTAAAAAAAAAACACTATGCAGGGAGCTGGAATATGTACAATTTTAAACAGAAGTACTAAACAAATGTAACCCATTCCTGGTAAATTCAAATACTCTAGGTCTATAAGGAGCTTAGGGACATGACCATAATAACCATAAATGAAAGCAAACAGACAACAAGGTAAGTTGGAAACTATAATTTCTGTAATTTAACTTCACAGGTGAAACAAAGACATGAAAATAAACAATGTAACACTAAACATCAAATACAGAATAATACTCTATAATGATATGTTCAGGCCTTGCATTACACTCTAGTTCATTAACTTCTCAACTTTCAGTATCACTCACAGTCCGCAATCAGTGATTACAGTGCTGCCCACAATCCTCCTACAACACTAAATGAACATGCAGGTAACGCAGCTCCACTCACACAATTAGTACAACACATTAGCACAACACTGCTAGCTTGCCCAGACAAAAAAGAAGGGAAAACACAGATTTCCAAGTTCCTGGTTTCTTCTTTTTTTAATTATCTTCTGTTTTGATTTGTTAGCTTGTAGATAAACTACCTTTTATTAACTTGACCAATGCTACTTATTTTTTTTCCGTTCTCTGCCGCCATCACACAGGTGCGTCGCGACCTGTCAGTCAAGTCCAATTAGAGGGACTTACTAGAACTATGACTTCTAATTGGCTGATTCTTCTCTATTTGCTTGCATAAAGATAGAAACGTTATACATCACATTAATGCATTTTTTCAACCCTTATTTATCACTGGGTTACACAAAGAAAGAGGAAAATGGTCTTGCAGATATTGCACAGTTAGAATAAAGCACAATTAAGAGTATTGCTCATTTATCTACATAGTTTGTATGGCTCTGTGTACCCTGCATATTTCTTAATATGTTATTATTCATCAGCAGGGACATTTCTAGAAATTGTAAAATTGTTTTTAAGCATGAACCATAATGGGAATGCCTGTTGGCCTAATTATTAATTCTATATATATTCATTATACCGGTTTTAAATAGTACAGTGCAGCTTTAGAACCAGAACTATCTTCCAGTGGTTTTCAGTGATATTTGCTATTGGATATTTTTTACCTTAATTTCTTATCATTCAGCTATGTGGTGACTGAACTGATGCAAAGCGACCTCCACAAGATCATTGTATCCCCACAGCCTCTGAGTTCAGATCATGCAAAAGTTTTTCTCTATCAGATTCTACGAGGTATGTATGTTGTTTATTTCTTTTTTACTTTCATGTCATGTTGTTGTTACTGTGTAGTAGATGTGCCTATACATTGTCCTCAAAGGTTTAATTAATGTCAGAAATGAGTATCTCAGTGCATCCAGAGGGAAAATGTGTTTTTACAGCAGATGGAGACAAGCAAAAGTGTTGTGCTGCCTGTTATCAATGTCTGATAACCATTAACAATTATACTAAACTTATATTACAGATATAGAGGAGGATACCACTTTAACTTCAGTGCAAGTGGCTGTAAATGTCAGCACACTCATTCAGTCTGTTCTCTTACTCCCCCACCAGGACTTAAATACCTCCATTCTGCTGGCATTCTACACCGAGACATCAAACCTGGCAACCTCCTGGTCAACAGCAACTGTGTGCTAAAGGTGCAATTTGGAAATGATGTATGATGCCAACTGAATATATCAGAAGGAAAGTTAGAATCCTCCTAATATGGTCTCTGCCAGTAATGAACATTACTGATTTTGGATGGTAAAAGAAACATATCAATTAACATTGTCAAAGACTGTGATAGTAATGTTCCCTTCAATAAGATGTCCTTGTTTTTTTTTTTGGTTTTTTTTTGGTTTTTTTTATCCCAAAAACGGTTTACATCATGGAAGATCGAAGGTGGTTATAGTTTTAATATCTCTCAAACAGGTTACATTTATAGGCCATTTGTTATCTGTTACATTTGTTGAACAGATATTTCTATTAGGAGCCAAAGTATGAAATGTTTCACATAGGCTTTTTATTATATCCATGAGGAACCGATGCAAACTCAGATAAATTGGGTAAAGTCTGAACTTCCTTTATGAACATGTGTGTCCTTTAAAAAGGACAGAATACACGTAGGTGGCTGTTAATATAGGCTACATGGGTGGATTGCTCAGTATAATCTGTGTGGGAAACATGATGTAACACTTCCTGTGCCATATGAGCAACAAACATACACACACACACACACCAGTTGTTTCCATCTAAGAAGGGGAGAAAGTGTTCTTTTAAAGCAAGACCTTACAGAGATGACAGCAGGTGGGGTAATTTCTGAATGTTTTTCAGATCTGTGATTTTGGTTTGGCCCGAGTAGAGGAGTCGGACGAATCTCGGCACATGACTCAGGAAGTCGTGACACAGTACTACAGAGCTCCAGAGATCCTCATGGGGAGCCGCCATTACTCCAACTCCATCGATATTTGGTCTGTGGGCTGCATTTTTGCTGAGCTACTGGGTAGACGCATCCTCTTTCAGGCCCAAAGTCCCATCCAACAGGTAACACCTGGTCTCTTAAAGACAAGATGGCATAAATAGCTTAATTCATCTCCATTATTAATAATCCTGAAGGCGATTCAGTGGTTTAGATGCTGCAAATAAGTATGAAAATAGATTTAGTCAGAGCATTTTGTTGCATCTCAGAATTATTGCTGATAACTGACTGTGTGTGTGTGTTGGGTCATAGCTGGACTTAATCACTGACCTTTTGGGGACTCCATCTATGGAGGCAATGAGGACAGCATGTGAAGGTGCTCGTGCTCACATTCTCAGAGGACCTCACAAACAGGTAACCTGTCTTACTTTGCATGTTTCTGAAAAGATGAAATGATTCTGTGAATTTCCGATTTGCCAATAGCACTTACCTTGTTCAATATTGTGACAAAAATAAAATAACAAGGATAGAACACGAACCAAATGTCAATCTAGAACACATATCCGGTGGGTATGAGCACATCAGTAGAGAGAGTAGTATTGTACAGTTTTTTTTAATCAAAGGTATGATTTTCTTATTCAGTTTTAGATTTTTGTTAGTTTTCATTAACACAACAACCTGGAGATTATACTACAATGCACACTGACTGTTCTGCTTGGTTTACAAGGCAAAGAATCTGTGTGGTTGGGGCTGTTTTTGAATCCCAATTGGAGGTTTTGTCTCAAAGATCGCAAGTTCCACATACCATAATACTCCTCCTCTTGCTCCAGTCCTGCTCCCACCCCAGGCAAAAGTCTAAGTCAATGGCAGTAGGCTCAGTCTCCCCCCATTCAGTTTAAATTGGATACCCACCCAACTGCACCTAGGCCTTTTCAAATAAATCTGGCATTAAGTAGCAAATTATCTCAGTGAAGAGGGCGTCTTTTCCTTCCTTACTTCCTTGACAGAGGATGAATTTGCCACCATTCTTAATCATATACCAAACACCAGAACATCATGCTCTTCCTTCTGAATTCTGTAAACATTTCTGGTGTAATATCACTCAGAACCTGCTGCAGTTTCACTTCCATTGAAACTGAACAAAGATCCCAAGTCTAGAAGAAACCAAAACTTTATTTATAAAGCACTTAAAAACAACCACAGTGGACAACAGAATAAGGCAAGATGAAATGAAATAGAATATATACAATGCATTCATTGTCTGCCTCAAAGAAAGGTGTCACAAAAGTTACAGAAAGGAAAGGTTTAGTAACAGTCATTCAACAGATATTTTCCTTTACCATTAAGGTATGACTGCCTGCCAAATAGTTAAATTCCAAATTCCTAAAATTCCTAAAATTCCTTCGTTCTTAATTTTTTATTCCAAGATCTAACTTTTTGTAGACTCGCTCTTGCTGGGTGTTTAAACTCTGTGCCTAGGTCTGACTCAGGCATCATTGTGTTTTTTTTTTTTTGTTATAGTGTTTTATTGGGGGAGGGTATATATATGTATGTATGTATGAAATTTATCAGTTTGACACCATAAAAAAATATGAAAATAGATTAACAGAAAATAAAACAGTAAACAGAAAAATAAATCAATATTTTATTTAAAAAAGAAAAGGTTCAAGTCTCCTTGTGCGTGCAATGTTTTCAGCTAGGACATGACATTTCACAGGTAGCTGTTGCATCGGCCGACAGCGAATTATCGCAGTGACTTGCGAGAACTCTGGATGTAGTAAAAATACTAACTACCAAATACTAACAGCGAGCAGCTTAATGTCCTGTGAGCAGCACTGCTCAGTAACACTGATGTGCACCGGGTCACTCCACCACTCCTTAATATACATTGTGATCCCCACCTCCTTCGTCTTGCTGGTCTCGTTAGCCCCCCTGTTCTCTGACGGATCCTAGTGAGGTCTCCTCCAGGATCATGGGTCTCTTGTTGGGGTCATTGGAGAAACAATAGGGCAATGGCTCAATGGCTCTCTGGTTGTCATAGTCAACAAACAAAAACAAATACAGGTGTAAAAAACAGGCAAAAAAAAGAAAGGGGAAAAAAAACTTGAAAAAAAGCCATCCCAATAAAAAAGGAAGAATAGTTTTAGTTAAAATGTTTAAAAGTTTAGGTAAGAAGAGGAAAAAAAAGTAAGAAAATGAGATGCTGCTGTCAAACTGGCAAATAGCATCTCCATGGCCATGGCAATAACCTGTGCAGCAGTAAATTTATGATAGTTATCTTCTATTGTATTCATATATGAAGCTTGGGTAAATAACTGCTCTTTGAATTCAGCCACAGCATCATCAGACAGACACCTACTGTAGTGACACTGCATCTCAGAAGCTGTGTAATCTAATACTGTAAACTCAAACGTTATTAAGAAATGGTCAGAGACAAGAGGATTGTGAGGAAATGTTACATTAAATTAGAACAAGGTCATGGGTGTGGTTAAAGCAGTGAATGGGTTCCTTTGTATGCTGAGGAAAACCTGTTGAATCTAACAAAATAAGTTAAACGCAGAACTGAGGCTGTTGCTATCAACATACAACTACATCAAGGATAATGTTTTGCATTTTCCAGTTTGGATGTGAGAGACTAAGAGTGAGACTCTCAAATGAGTTATAACTAGGCTTAATTTTAGGATTAATTATTATTAATATATATATAATATAATATTATAATTAATAATTATTCTGACTGCCATATTCGGGAGTCATTACCACCAACGTGGATAATGATCTTACTGTATTTATGGTCACATTTAGCCAGCAGTTTTAAATAGAAGTTAACGTTACTCGCTCTGGCCCCTGGGATACATTGGACTGTGGCTGCCTTAGTCGCTAACTTCACGTTTCTCGAAAGAGGTTTCAGTTAAAATGTTGAAGTTGCCATTAACCAGAGTTGGTTTCACAGCAGGTGTGTTGCTGAGTGGGGATAATTTATGTGACCCTGGGGCTTAGGTTTGGAGTTGTTCATTAACTGCTGGGGGGCACAGGTGCTTTAACAGACACGTGTATGTGAAAAGTAAGTACACAACTGTTTTTTCACCACTGTGAGAGAAACACCAAAATATAATTGCTTGATATAGTTGTTTCTTTTGTCTGCAGCCATCCCTTCCTGTTCTCTACACACTCTCCAGCCAAGCAACCCATGAAGCTGTTCATCTCCTCTGCAGGATGCTGGTGTTCGATCCAGTGAGTCAGTCATTTACACATAGTTTTGCATTATGTTGATTCATGAATTAAAGTAACCACAGCCTGTCAGTGTTTCTATACAAACACTAAATGGCTATAGTGAATACATCTGTGCTTAAGGTTAAAAGATTTACTTGTGGATGTGATCCAAAAAATGAGATAAATGTACCAGATTCTGCTAACATCTATTAGTGCTATCTAGTATATGAATTTAACTTATTTATGATTTAACTTATAAGTTATTTCTATTTCATTTCATCATTTATTTATCAGTTTCTTTTAATAAAACATTTAATAATTTTGTTTAGTTTAAACCACTTTAATTCATATCAGTCAGCTTCTGGGTAATGACTAACCTATTACAAGTGAAATCAAATTTAATCAATCATATCATTACCAATAATGATATGATCATACATATGTATTAACACATTCCTCCAATAATACTGGTTTAATAATTTGTAAATGTCTATTTAAAAAACTGAGCCTAGAATAGAAATCATTTCATTATGTTTTCCATAAAATCAACATTTTTCACTATCACTTCATGTGTGCTGTAAGATTTTGTCATAAAATAGAGTATGTGTTCTTTGTTTATTTTTAGTCTTTGCCTATTTGCCTTTATGACACAAATTATTATTATTATTATCATTGGCTGTTATTTGTACAGCCTTTCTTTTAACGGGTATTCTTCCTATATATTCCAGTCAAAAAGGATTTCAGCAAAGGACGCTCTGGCTCACCCTTACCTGGACGAGGGTCGACTGCGCTACCACACGTGCATGTGCAAGTGCTGCTATACAACATCATCTGGCCGTGTTTACACCAATGACTTTGAGCCGATCACTAATCTCAAGTTTGATGATGACTTTGAGAAGAACCTGAGCTCTGTGCGGCAGGTCAAAGGTATGTCTGCCTGCTGCTTTATTAAAAGACAAATACTTTATGTATTAAAGAAAAATATGTTTTACTCACGTTCATTAAACAGCATCAGCCAGAGATGTTGGTCAGGTCTATAGGTCTGTATACATACAATATCATTTTCTGTGGGTCTTGACCTATAGAAGAAAGAAAAAAGTAGCAGATACAAGTCCAAAAGTACTGTACTGACCAAAATATGAGATGGCATTTTTTCCCTAGAAAAAAGTCTGAAAAAGACGGGTTGTCTTATATTCGGGGTCTAGAGGCACCCCGCCATAATCTAATTTGCTCTAACATACTTTCTAAATTGGGCTGGTGATAATTGCCTATTATGGCACTTGGTAACCCTAATGCTAATGCACTGGTGTGCCTGTTAAACACTGCTCCTAGATAGCCGAGTGGTTATGGCTTACCATATTGGCTTATATATGCCGACCTAGACAAGCTTTTCTGTGTGTCTTTTCCTACTTTGCTGTCTCTCTGCGACATCTGTATTATTAAAGGCAAAAATACCCAACAAACAATATTAAAAAAAAAAACAAAAAAAAAAACCCATAAAATCACCACTTTCTCAAAATGGCTGCAACATTGACAACAATTTTCAAATTAATTTTCTTATTAGCATGGGAAATAATATGATATTTGTGATCTAGTTAGTTACATTTAGTAAGTCTGTAAGTTTGGAAGTCGCGACATGAATAATAGAATAAGTCACTGAAAAATCAAGATGGTGGCCATGGTTAGCATGATAGGCTTAATTAGGGGTCCATGCAATGGAGTTGCAGGATCCTTAAGAGGGGTGTGGGGGATGGCTAGATAGGTCTCTTATTGGGTTAAAAGATCAAAGGGGCTGGTCAACAGTTAAATATGATGGCAACTTAAGTCCAGTGTAACAATAATTGCAGCCTAGAGTTGCCCTGGCTGCTAGTTCTACAGTAGGCCACTATTATTATTATTATTATTATTATTAAGAAGAAGAAGAAGAAGGTCTAGTATGATAGCATAAAAACTTACCAATAATTTATCATTAAAAAATCAAGTAGCATACATAAGCATTAAGCCTAAACCTACAGCTCAAAATTAGGCTGTGCAAAAAATAAATGACCAACAAGGAGGATTCTTTCCGATTTAATTATAGAGGCCAAGAAGTCACAGAATTCAGATAATAAGAGAGCTGTTGACACCAGGTGAGCAATAGATCAAAACATGGGTTAGCATATCCAATTTTAGTCACTAGGAGTTCAGATGCCATGTATGGAGAAACAGTCCTTATGCACAACAGATAATAATCAGAGTTGATTACTAATAAAGTGTTGTGCCTTGTATGTATTCTGCTGGCAAATTACCATAAAGCTCCAAATAATAGCCAAGTGGTGAATAGACGCCTGTATCTTTTATTAGCTGGGGGCAGCAACGCATTTGGGCCATAAATGCCAGTCTCAAATAAAGGGTTTTTATCCAAAGACCAGAACGATCGCTCCGCCTCACTCCAGTTCTGCTCTGATACCGCTCACAACATGAGTCTAGGACATGCACAGGGCTATGCGCACTTTTGAAAAGACAGGGCTACATTGGTCCACATGCATTTAAAAACCGTGCTGACACCTGATTCACCGCGCCCGCAGACATGCCTGATGTGAATTACACACACGCTCCTCCGCCGCTCACGCACTGTGTGGTGTGAATCTGGCCATAGAGTTTACAGTGATCAATGACAATGAAAGACTTAAAAACATAACAATACCGGAGCACCACGGTACTTCAGTATTTTGCCTTAAAAGATTAAATGTCTCTCTCATATAGATGCCTGTCCCAAATAAATGCAGGATCTGTTGAGTCATTTGGAAAAATAAATGCTCAGGCTGTTATTTGCAGCTTTACAGTATTTGTATTTAAATAATTTCTTTCTGTGTAAATATATCCACTACCTGGTCATGGGTCGCCAGACAAATGGATGTTGGTCCTTAAACTTTTGACAAGCAGGTGACCTGAGGCTGCTGGTTGTTTTACATGCTTATTTATTGATTGTGATTTGTTTTCGACACCTGTCATTCAAAACACATCATGTTATCATGATGCCTTGTGGGAACTCCCTTGAGATGTAGTACGGCCAAATAATATGTTGTGATTGTTGTGATTCTTCCTTTACAGAAATCATCCATCAGTTCATTTTGGAACAGCAGAAGGGGAGTCGAGTGCCACTCTGCATTAACCCTCAATCAGCTGCTTTCAAAAGCTTTATTAGGTAGGAGGCTCTTTCATTGATAATAAGATACCAGTATTAAACTGGCTTCACTGTTCTTGAGAGAATTAAATGGCCAATTCGAATATTGGAAAAAACTTTTTTTCTAAGGCTTAAGTTTCTTGCTGCACCTGCTACTTTTTCTGTTTTCTGTCTACAGTATTAGTGTCATCACACTTGTATCATTGAGGGTGTTAAGTTAAAAATTCCCAGCATGCAAATATGTAATTACAAATCTACAGAACTTAGTGTTTAAGGTCATTCAGTTGGGTTATTTGGTATTTAATTTGGAGAAAAGACATATCTGTTGGTAGTTGATCCATGAATGACTAATTTTAAATTAACCCACTTGTTGGCATCCACAGCTCCACAGTGGCTCAGCCATCTGAAATGCCTCCATCTCCTCTGGTGTGGGAATAGCTGCTGCTGCTGCTACTGCTACTGCTGCTGCCGCCACTGCAGCCACCACCACCACTGTGTCATCATCCTTCCTAAACAACAAGCTGCTAGACTGGGAGCAAAAATGCATCTCAGCATCCTCTATCATCTGCGTAGCATTTCACTGGAGAGCAGAACTCACAGGTTTGCTGTGTGTTTGCCGACATATGAAGCAAATAAAGAGAAATCAACTGATAACTGCTCCCTGGGGTTAGTTAGAGGGTTTGGTATGCAAATGAATCAGACAAAAGTTCTGTAGACAAAGTCAGAATGTTTGAAGCAAACCCATCTTCTCACTTCCAGGTAGGTTAGATTTAACAGTTATATATGAAGTACATACACCCACAAATATATATGATTTTTAAAAAATGTACCAGATTCTGAGAGATTCAGTATTCATGCAATTTGTCTACTGTGCTTTATTATACTCCTGTTTACCCCTGCACTGATTAATTCAGGCCAACTTTATATCTAACTCAGACAATCGATTGTAATTGTGTTTATAGACGCAACATTTTCTAACTGAAAGCTCTCCATATTTTATGAAAAGCATTTTAACTTATTAAAGATGAGTTATTACTGGCGCATTGCCCCAGTGCCACCCCCTCTGCACATTTGGCCATGGTTTTACAGTACCAAAGATGAGGAGCCTCATGTATAAATGACGCATAAACATTAATACTGTGTGCATATCTGCACAGTTTGTACATCATGCTCAGCCAGACACGTTCGTCTACGTTGCTGATGATGTTTTTGAAGTTACCCCTCACAGGAATAAATGTGTCAGCTTCCTCTGCAAACTTCCTCTGCCCTTGGTTGCCAAAAACAGCTAAATTCAGCTCTGAACAGGTAAAGCAATGAATCCAGTGAATATTAAGGAGTAATTCTCTTCAGCAGTCTGTTTCATACATAACATGCATGATTACCATTGGCTTTTTTTATTTTGTGCATGATGTCAACATGCAGAAAGCACATAACTTAGTTAGATCTTGTGTCTATATTAGTAGTAAATTAAACAAATGAATCCAATTGAGTCATACTGCAGCAAACAATAAATCTTCAAATATAAGGGGCTTAAGATGAATACTTAGGTGCAGGAATGTAATCCAAGTTTAGATATGTGAAGACTTACACATATTTATACTATACATGTGTCAGAGCAAGTAAATGTATGCATGCATCTGCTATTTTGTACATAATTTCAGTGATAAATGTATGCAAGAGTTTATACATGAGGCCCCAAAATGTTTTAAATGAAGTTAAACCGGTTTGGGTCAGAGTGTATCCTGAAAACACTAATAATTACTTTGTGTCTATCTGGAATAACAAACCTGAGTGTTCACGAGGGCTGGGTTTAAAACTATTTTCTGATTCATATCACTCTTCATTTGAAAGATCTAAGATCTGGCATACCCTAATGTATGCCATTTCTAAGATGCTTTGGGCATAGTCTTGTGCACAAGGTTGTGGATTTCTACAGGGTCTAGGAGAGGCTGTAGAGAGAAAAAATATATATTTATCATGGAGATGTTTAATTAAAACATGTACCAATTTTACATGAGCATCATTTGCTCATTTAAATAAAATGTGCACTAAATTTAGCAAAACATTTGCATACTTATCATCCACAGTGTAACCCCAAAGCTTTCAATATCCTTGTAAATTGTCTCATATTCACAATAATGCCATGAAAAGCAGGTATTACAAATCTGTGATCTTTACACACTAAAGACAATGAATTACAGGAAGGATGTGAGTAAAGTTATCTCACTATTTGCGTGTGTGAAAAATTTTATAAAAACATGCAAATGTTTTAATGAATTGACTGCACATTTTGATACATCAAAGAAATGTTTTACTAAAACATGTACAATATTTTTTTTCTTTCTATTGGCTCTCCCAGGCTCTGTAGATTTAAAATGTATGAGGACAGGGTGAACTGGACAGAAACAAAGCCGTATGTAAGATGTGCAAACTAGAGGTAAACATTGCAATACTTGATATGATTTATTAACACCCACAGTGAGTTGCAATGTTGACTTCTTTGGGTCATATTCAATAAAAATACATTCTTATAGCTACATTGAGGTTAATTTTTAAAGTAAACATTAATCTTTGTAAGATTTGCAGCCTGATTTTTGTGAAAATATCTTCTATATCCATGCAAAACTGATATTGAAATTGAAATATCTCTAAATGAATTCTCTAAATGAATTTGAAAAATCAGTAGTAATACCCAGCCCAAGTAATCATATTTGCTTTAGACAAATAGTGTCATGTAGTCCAGAAGGTCACCTGCTTGCTGTTGCGAACAATTTGAAGCTCTGTGTGAAGAGGGGATAAATTTAAAAAGGGATCAGACTGAAAGTTGTCCTTATACCACAGCCTGCTTTCAAATGAGACAGCTCAACTTCAGAAAGCCAATTTTCACAGTGACACTCCCACCCCTTCTTCTGATCAGGCACAGCAGCCCAAACAAACAGTCCCATCAGTCTAACTGAATTGTACTTTTCTTGTTTTATGATGAAGGAATGTGTCCTGTCTACTCATGTGCTAATAGTCACAGCTGGCACAGTTCGGGAACTCCTCACACACTCATCCAAACTTAAGTATATTTCTCCAAAGATTTTGAAGAAACTGCACGGATGACAATTATGTCAGCTTTCCAGTGTTCCCCCATGATCATTTGCTTGACTTGCTCCTTGTCCAAATGGGGAACTGCTTCACAATCTGGCTGTTATTCTGGTAGTGTCGGCCATCCCTCCTGTTGTTTATCAGAACATTTTACTGCAGTTTGACTGAGGGGGCATTTCTACTGGGTCACTCTGGGCCTCAAAGAAGTGGTTAAACTAACTGGATCATATTGGGGGTTTGTTTAAATCTGTGTGGTGCTGCTGATCTTGCTTTGATCAAGTACTTTTTTCATCCACATATGAAAAGCAAACAGAACAACCACAGCCCAACCAACAAGAACAAAATATGAAATGTGTTAAAGTAAATCAAAAACAATAACAGCATTATGGGTCCATTTTATCTGTTTCCATATTTGACTGAAAGAAATCAGAATCAATCTTCTGATTAGGAAATAGTTATTAGCTGTTGGTCATCCTTCCTAGACTCCCTAATGCAGGTATTTCCAAACTGTTCCACAAAGGGCCGTGTGGCTGCAGGTTTTTGTTCCAACCAGTCAAGAGAACACTGTTTTACCAATCAACTGCGTGAAAACTGAGATTGGTTAATTAAATGAGTCAAGTCTGGTGGGCTGCTAGGCTGATGCATTAGACGCTTTCACATTGTTTCACTTTGTGCAAAGTTTCTGAAAGATATCCATTGGCACACGTTCACTCCACAGTGGGTGGATACTTTCTGCTCCAACCAGTAGCTACTGTTTGGTCATGACCAAGCCGCAATGCGCCGAAACAAACCTAGTCTTCTTTCCTTAGACTCCTTAGTGGAGCATAGTGCGGCAATCACACCCTTCCAACGGATTCGATTTTGAGCAGTTTTCTTAGCTGGGCCCTCATCTATCCTGTTTTCTTGTCTTCACTCTTGATTGATCTTTGCCACGTCTGTTTTGGCATCCCCATTTTCCTCTTCCCCTGTAGATTCCAGTCTAGTGCCTGCCTTGTGATGTTGTCTGCTGCTTTTCATGTGTGTCCAATCAACCCCCACTTTTGTTTCATCACATACTGGCTGATTGGCTTCTGATTTCTTCTTTCCCACAGATAGGTGCTTGTTATCTTGTCAGGCCATCATGTTGGGCACCTGTTAGTGAAGGTCTGAAGTTTGTTGGTGGTGGTGCTGGTCACTCTCCATGTTGCCATGTCTCAGACTGCCTTGATGTTGGTATTGAATATCCTTCTTAACTTATTTTGAAGGGACAAGCCTTGGAATTCCAGATGGGTGGTATTGTGTTAAAAGCATGTCTTGCCTTGGTTACTCGGCTCTTGATGTCCTGATCTGATCTTTGCTGACTATGCTTCCTGGATATGTTAAGTAGTCAGTTTTCTTGATGTTCTCTTGCCGTAGGTAGATTGGAGATTCCTGTTTGTTGTTAATTTGCATGTTTTCAGCCTTTGTCTTGTTGATCCTCAGGCCAGTCTTAACAGCCTCTTCAGGGAGTTGCGTTAGTTTTGACTGCGTGTTGGTGTTAATGGGACAAGACACTGATGTCCTCTGCAAAATCGAGGTCCTTGAGATGTTTTGTAGGGGTCCACTGAATGCCTGTTTTGTTGTTGATGGTTGTTTTTCTCATGATCCAGTCAATGACCATTAAAAATATTTTGGAGACAACAAGCATCCCTGTCTCACTCTAGTTTTTGGAACAATCCTTGTGGTCTCTGGGTATTAGCAGCATTCCAGTTGAGCATAACGTGTTAATGAGCATTGTCGATCCTGCGAGTAGCTTCATTCAGTGCTGCTTGAACTACATGGGAAACTCAAGCTTGAATGCTTGAGTTCAACATCATCCCTCTCAGCCCTCTCTCTATTCCCTGACTGGCCTGAACAGCTCAGAGTGGGTGCAAACCAAATCCTACAAATAGATCCCTGAGCAAGTGGTGGAGATAAATTAGAAGTTGAACAGAAGCAATAGGCGGTGCTAGCTTGGCTAGTGTGCTGCTGCCTGGTTGGAATAAAAACCTGCAGTCACATGGCTCTTTGTGGAATAGTTTGGATACCTCTGCATAGACCTGACTGATCTTTTTTCACATTTTAAAGAGTTTTGTCATTTAAGACATATGAAATAAACCAATCAGCCACAGCATTAAAACCACTTGCATTATTATTAAGGTCCGTCTTGTACAAATAGAACAGCTCTGACCCATCAGGACATGGACATGAGATATCTAAGGGTGTCTTGTGGTGTCTGGCATGGAGACATTTGCAGCAGATGTTTTTGGGTCTTGTGGATTGTGCAGAGGCGAATCCATGGACCTGCCTTGTTACAGCACATTTAACCCAACCAGGATTGGAATCTGGGCAGTTGGGAGGCTTGGTCAACACCTTTCTCTGCTGTTTCCAAAGTAATTTCTTCTTCTTTCTGCAATGCTGCAGAGCACTTTGTCCTGCTGAGGATGGGCATTGCTGTTGGGAAGTGTCATTGCAAACACAGGGTGCCTAAGGTTTCCCAGCAGAACATTGCATTGTAACCAGATGATCAGTGTAGTTCACTTCACCTGTCATTGTTTTTAATGTTGTCATTAATTGGTGTAATATATTCATTTTGCAACTCCAGCCTCATCTAACAACAAAATGACAACTATCAGTAAATAAATATGCTGAACATGGCATCAGATTATCCATTTTTTATATTTAATTGACCAAAACCAGTCATTCTTCTGTTTCCGTGTTTTCGGTGTTTTTCATACTTTAAGGAGAGTTTGTAAGATTTAAGGTCTGTTTTAATATATTCAGTTTACCAACCTATGAAATCCATGTACAATTTTCGATAGATAAGCAATTTTGGTTATGAAGCTGAATCTACATCTGTTTGGGATGTGCTGGGACTCAGTGATGGTGATGGCCAACATTATAGGAATGAGAGCTACATTGTAAAGACATCCTTATAGAAGCATAGACACAGCTTTACTGTCACAGCAGGCAATATCCAGTCTTCCCTTGGAGCCTGACAGTGAAAACAGGAAACCTGATACATTCTTTTTCAGACTAGAAGGACAGGCAAGAACAGCCATCATCTTATGAACAAAATATCACAATAAAAATAAAACCAACCATGATGAAGAAGGTTTTCAAGCAGCTCACCATAAAACACAAGTAGCATAGGAATGGTGTATAAATGAGGGCATGGTTTAATCTTTGTGGGTTTTTCTAAATGGTAACTCAGTGCAAGCGTCCCCTGCTCCTCCTCATAATTCTCACTGTCTCTAGGAAAAGAGCTTTGAAGTAAATGATTTAATATATTTTTTAGAATTGTTTTCTATTCATGTATTTGTGTCCTTTGGCATGCATTGTTCTCACACCTCAAAATATGATTATGTACATATGTTAAATTGAGAAGCAGATCTACACACCAACTAATAAACAATACCACTGTATAGAAATTGTATTAGCCTGCACATTTCTAAGGCTGTGAAGTTAATTTTATTTTTAAAACTTGCATACAAATGTATATATATTTTTAATTTTTACCCTGCAACTAGAACATCTAGAGGACAGTGATTCACAGAATACACAGTCATGTTAACTTTATCTTGTGTGTACAGCAGAGATGCAGATATATTGTAGGAGAAGCCTTTCTTTTGTTAATGATTTCATCACAGCAACACTGTGTGAATATGTATATAAAGGATTTGCCGTGTTGGTCTCTACCTCCTGGTCTCAATAACTTGGATTTGTTTATCTCCACACTTTTCGGATATCATGTGGGGGTAAATTGACTTGAATGTCTGTTCAAGCTTTTATACTGAAATAATAAAAAATTAACATACTGCCCCCTACCACCAACCTATCCACATCCCCATCTAAACACAGACTTTTGCTGCACTAACCAAGTGCAAAGCATTCCCTTGATATTTTAAATGAAGTTTGTATTACAAAACCCTACCAAAAGCCAAGGGTTTTCTCCTGACTGTTAGTAAATTTCACTCCTTAACAGAATAGGACCTGGTGGGGAGGGAGTTACTGCTTCTGCCACAGTGGCTGTGTTCAAAACAATGTTGTTTTTTTTTGTTTGTTTGGTTTTTAAGGTTCACACATAATAAACTTGTATAAATCTTCATAATTGTATTTTAAGGCTATGTGGCACAGGCAGATGTGTTGGAAGATCAGTAGCTTCTAATCAACCCAGAATACTTATTGAATTGAGCTTTCAACTAATTATAATGGGGAAAAAATGGAGAACTGGATCTGAAATGCATCTTGTCAATCCGAAACCCAGCAACAGTAGTATATCAGTTGATCTAAGGTAGAAACATTACACCAAAGACAGTTACAACACACACTATCTATCTGATGAGCAATTTGTTATCAGAGAGATCAATACACTGAAACAAGAATAAATGCACAAAAGATGTAAATGCTAACAAAATTACTAGGTTTGCAGTTTTCAGAGTACACAGTTTGATTTTGTCGCATTGTCTTAGTTTAGGTGAGATAATATATTGTGAAAAATAACCCCTCAGAGACACTGTGTTATTTATTCTTGTGGATTATCTTTTGCTCATTCAATGAGCACTCTTAAATAAAGAAAGAAAAAAAAGGAGGTTATAGAAATGTGTCTATTGGAAACTGACTAGGAATCTCTCAGGAATGAACACAGCTGACAGTGGTACATGTGGTCACTCTCACTCTCATCACCTGTATCAACTCTTTGTGTACATATAGTTGTTTCCTATATGTTTTATTTTATGTTTAAATGAAGCACTCGAATCAAATGAAGCTCATATTGGAAAATTGTAGAATAACAACTGACAAATTTTGTGACAGACTAATCACAACACAACAATTACTGGAATATTTGGATTCATATAATTTGCTGTCCTAAACCATGTTTGTATATTTGATGTTTTAATCAGATGCATTGTAATTTGAATAAACGTTGCAGTATATACTGTACATTAATGTATCTATTAAACTCTGCGTTCAAGCACTGTAAATCAAAAGATAATGATTTGTTTTCTAGTTGACAGTTTGTCATTTTGCAAAGTGTGAAGTCGACCCAAAAGGTTACATTTGGAAAATAGTGATGAAAACATTAAATGTGACATTTAAAGAATGCCAAACTGTGTCAGTACTCTTGTCATGCCAAAACTGAATAGACAATATCAAGAAATACTTCACCCCACTATATGAAAACTTCAACCCACATCTCAAATCTAGGAGATATTATTTTGTGTTTATGCCAGGATTTATGGGTAAACTGCTTTTCTAGGCTAGTCTACACCACCCAATGAATTTCCAAGTTGTAATACCCAGCACAGCCAGTCAATATCCCAGATAACAAATTGATAAATTAACACCATTGAAAATCAAATTGAGAACATGAAGTTGTCCGTCATAGTTCTTCAGAATCAGTTTTCCTAACAAGAACATTCTTTCTCTTTTAGCCACAAACAGTGTGGTAATGAATATCAGGGCTTGTGTTCACACAAATTTGGAAGAGGTGGCTGCATTTGTGCAAACTGAAATAGCTACTAACGGACAGATATGAGGGTACCGTATGGATGAATGCCTACAGAACAACCAAACCAAAATATTGTAAAGAATACAAAACAATATCCACAGACACTTTTAATCATTTACAGGGGGGAAAAAAAATGATTTATTAGGAGGACAATCCAGTGCCAAAACTTGCCTGTTCCCAGAAGGAAGAAGTGTCCCATGTCAGTAAAAAACATTCATTTAAACATGAGCTCCTAATCATCCCCTGTCTACTGATACTTTGACCATTTGTGTCATGTTCCTACCCATCACAAGAAAATATCATTTGTTCTCTTTGGGACAAAAATGTCAATGTTTGTTTAAAGTAAGAGCATCTCTCTCCATGTGCCCCAGGACTTTAAAGATCCGGTGTTTAAAATGCTTCTGATAAAGATAAAAGCAAAGCTATGCAATTGCTTTATAAGACATGCTCTCAACATTGTTTCTTTTTCTCTTGATGTCCATCATAGTACTTTAATACCACTGTACTTTACAAAAAGTGTAACTTTTAGTCACATGTTTATGTCTGCATCTTCCCCACAAACAGAGCAGAATATTGTAAGGTGCTGATTTACTGAAAGGATTGAGCTGTTGATTTTCTATATTTCTGCCAACTATGACCTTAAACATTAAAAAAGAGGAAAGCTACATAAATGCATTCCATTTATCATTAATCATTATTACCTGAGCTCAGTTACACTGATGAGAGAGAGAGACTCGGGGCAACAGCAAACAATGTCATTACATCAGCTGATGTGGCACTGGGGACTTTAGGTTATTCCTGCCAGGATACATGAGTAAAAGTTAAAGATATTACTATTACATCATTAAGCACACAACAAAATTAACCTCTGCATTTAACCCATCACCTAAGTGAGCAGCCTGGACAGCACCTTACTCAGGGGTACCTGGTAGCTTTGAACCTAAGACCTTCTGGACCCAAGTCCGCTCCCATAGCCACCAGGCCACCAATGCCAGTATGTAATGAGGTTATTATGAATCATAAAATCAAACCTTTGTGATTAAAGGTCCTGAGTGATCTGTGACACAACTTAAGAAGACAGTTGAGTCTGGCTCCTCCCTGGCCTGAGAAAGTTTTTTGGGATATCCATTTGTCAGAGGAGTGTTTCTCTTATTTTTAGAGAAAATAAAGGCAGCCTGCTCCCTGTCAGCCTGGGGTGTACATTCATGGAACAACAGAGGGGAAATTCCCAACTGCAAGAACAGTTAAAACAATTGGAGCAGTTAAACACAAGCCCTAAGACACTGTCCGTATGTTCAGTCCATCATTTTAATCTAACAGTACTTACCTCTCTGTAAAAGTCTCTTCCTGCCATGGTTATAGCAGTGAGGACTACTTTATCTCCACTTTGTCTAATCTTTTGGACGATGTCTTCATGCTCCATGGATTCAATAGGTTCTCTGTTGACAGCTAGCAGTAGGTCTCCATTTTCCATCCCTGCCCTCTCTGCTGGACTTCCCTCATCCACCTCTCTCAGCACATGAACTGCATCACAAGAAGGTACACAAGCTCACTGAAATCATCTAATTATTCCATAAAAGGAAACTGCAGTTTTACTCTGCAAGTAATAATGAGGATCACCAAAACTTGTCCAAAACTTTGGTCATGCAAGATAATCTCAAGTAATTGTCAGACTGCCCTCTTAGTTAATGGGTGGCTAGGGTTAAAGACTCAAATTATAAATTTAATAAAAATTTAATAGTAATAAATTTAATAGTAATTTGCATTCATCATCATCCACTATGGGCACTAGGTACCATTTCACTCCTCATTTCTGTGGCTTGTTTTTATATGATTACTACAAAAAACATTTCCACTAAAGCAGTGAACTGGCTCCGGTCCATAACTGGTCCATAACTCTCACCTATCCTATGAGTGCCTGCCAGCTTCTCTTGTCTCAGCAGGAAGCCATATCCATCACAGCCTTTAGCCAGGTGCATAGTCTTGGCAGTGTGGGGGAGGCTGCAGCATTCTGCCATCACAGGCAGGATGGGCATCTTCCTCCTGACATAGCAAGCCTCACTGTCACTGTCAATGACCAGCAGTGTCACTGAGTCCTTACTCCTCTTCACCTGTGGACCAGACACAGGTAGGCATCACTGACATGATCAGTGTAACAGAGCAGATGTGAAATGTGGTTAAATGTGAGGGAGGGTTCTGGACTTGTACAATTTTGCTTAGAGCAGAGTGTGTGAGTGTTGACACCAGAAATCCATTGATCCAAACCAGTCTGTCTCCAGAGCAGACACCAGCTTTCTCTGCTGGACCATCAGTCACTGTGCTCAGGATATACTGGCCCTTTTGACCTGGTGATACACACATTTTATTGTGATCGTCTTTATCATTTTGCTATCAGTTTTCTTTTTGAGGGTGAAATTAAAAGATAGATGTCAATTTCAGCTCTGTCCGTTTGGGTGCAGTTAGCCTAGCTTAGGATAAAGACAAATTTTGGGATTTTATTTACTAATAAGCTAATACTAATAAGCACAATGCCTTACATCTGGAGAATATGATTTGATCACAGCTGTTATTTTGATAATGCATTTAGCCATACTGAGATTTCGATATCATCTTAATTGTTCAGATATAAAATTTAGCTGGAGACAGATAAATAAATTAAGACAGCAGAAAAAAGTGTAGCATGGGGAATCAGTAATTCCAGCTTCTAGGTTTTTTGTCTCTATAGAGCAGCAGTGAAATAACAGACATCAGTTCCAGAACAGTGCCAGAACATGATTCATTGTTTTATTGTGAAATACTTAAACCCCACCAAGGCTGTAAATGAGTAGTAACAATCTGTCAAACAGTGACAGCAATGTGTTTTTACCTTTCACTGAATTGATGCTTCATCCCAAGGTTAATTTCTTGGTGTCTGCTGATGTGACACAGTCTGGGTCTAGCCCAGTGCTCACCTTTGGAGACCTTAGCCAGCATCCACATGTCCACACACATAGATACTGCCTGGAAAAGAGAGACGTCAATAGCAGGACTGGATATTTTCTCTTTTTGGGACCATTCTCTGTTAACCCTAGAGATGGTTGTGCATGAAAATCCCAGTAGATCAGCAGTTTCTGAAATACTCTGACCAGCCCGTCTGGTACTAACAACCATGCGACGTTCAAAGTCACTTAAATCACCTTTCTTTCCCATTCTGATGCTCGGTTTGAACTGCAGCAGATTGTCTTGACCATGTCTACATGCCTAAATGCATTGAGTTGCTGCCATGTGATTGGCTGATTAGAAATTTGTGTTGATGAGCAGTTGGAAAGGTATGCGTAATAAAGTGGCCGGTGAGTGTGTATGTATATATATATATATATATATATATATATATATATACACACACACACACACTATATATTACAGCTACTATTACAGCTATATATTACATTACAGCTACTGTAATTTTGAAACTATGGTGGAGCAAATCAGATTATGGCACTGCCACAGTCTCCTCAATGTCTGGGAAACACTGTCCACTGCTGTTTGTTAACTTGTCCTTGTTGTAAAGGCACCCTACTCTAGGCTGCCACCTGCTGGAGGGGGCTTCACTCACATCTTCAACACTCACTGAAGAATGTAAGTTTAGCCATTTTTTTGTGGTCTCACTGCTATAATAATAATAATAATAATAATAAGTGGGGAGTTCTGTAATTTTATGTTACAGCAGCAGTCATGTTTCTAATGTCAATATGGCCACATCCAGATTTTGGGTATAATTCTATAAAATATTCACAAATTCTGTATTGCATCACTTAAACATGCAACTCATCCTGGGTTGTTCATCTGGAATATTTTTGTCCATTTGTCCACGCATGTAGGTTATGAAAGTCTATTTCCACTATGGCAGTAAATTGCCCAAACCTTTTAAACGTTTCTAAACCTAAAGGAGGGGTGGGTGGAGTCAAACCATAATCTGCTAGGGTACTGAAATGGCTAGAGCCAGCTCTGGTCAACTGAGTAAAGATATGAATGATATCTGTTGTGGTACCTGTTGTATAGAGCAGCAGAGAACAGGACCACACTGTTAACCTCTTTCAGTGTTGCTGCTGGTAATGCTATAGCATTATTCTTGGCTTTAGTTCAGCAGTACCCTGTAAATATGTGTGCAGGTTTACTAATACACCTTAATGCAATGGTTCCCAACCTTTTTTGGCTTGTGACCCCATTTTGACATCACAAATTTCTTTTTTTCAAGAATTAGTTTGTGATCATGTTTGTTGTGTTTAGACAGGTTGACACATGGAAACTCAAGTAGCTGTCACTTGTGCAGTCATATGATCCCAACCATCAATCAAGACGCACCAGCTCAGATATTTCTACCCCATTTGAATTCCAGGCAACCCCAAGATTGAAAAACACTGTCTTCATGGAAAAGAGCCAACATTAAGATCTAAACATAAAAATCTGTGGTTTCACCCGAGCTATACCTGCCTCACCATGTGATATAGACTGTGTGCTCCTGTGAGGTTGTAATGTTATGTTCCTTCTTATACATACCTGTTCATACTCTGCTTTTGTCAACACTAGCAGAAACAGATGTAGGCCACATGACTGGATCTTCCACACCACCTGGAAGTTGAGGAGAGAGGATGAATATACCCTGTTTCACCTTGTGATGCCATCAGGGCTGGTGCTAGTCATTTGGGTGCCCTAAGCACAGCAGCTTTTTCTGGAGTCTGACAAATAGAAGTCCTGTGAATCGGCTGTGAAGCACTGGAGCAGTGATGGAGTCGGTGGAAACACAAATATTGACTAGAACTTAAACATTGAATTGATACCTGTTTGTATTGGTTAATATTTTTAATTTTAAATATATTGTCATTCTGGTTATTATTATGATTCTGGTGATTTTTGGTGTCCCTGCCTGTACTTGGTGCCCCTACACACAGTGCGTGATGTGCATTATGGAAGCACCGGCTCTGGATGCCATGTTCTTTAATATTTAATCCTAACCCCTACCCTGAAAGATCAGGGGCCTCATTCATAAAAGTTGTGTATGCATAAAAGATGGCATACGCCATGACCCTCATGAAAACTAATTTACTCTTCTGCTCACTGACCGTGTGGAAGTCCATGTTCCCCACATATTCCTCATTGACCTCCAGGACTCGGTCTCCATCTCTGAGGCCGCCCTGCTCTGCAGGACTCCATGGTTCCACATTAATGACATCAAAACCATGGTTGTTCTGGTCCATCCGCAGGTAGAAGCCAAAACCCTGTCCCTCCAGACGCTTTAGCTGGCACACTCTGGGCACTACACTCTGATCCGGTTCTGCAGACAGTTAGGTCACAAGTTTATCATCTTGCACTGAGAAGTGATTTTAGGTGAGAACCTTTGATAGATTCTCTGTGAAAAATTGGTATGTATAAAGTTTACATCACCAGGATCATCATCATCAGCAATGACCAGAGCTGGATTATCTATCCCTTCCTTTGGATTGAAGGTAAAACTAGAGTAAATAGAAATATGGAGACGCTGTGATGTTGTGGCACTGCTATAATTCATTCATATAAAATTTACATACAAGACTTTCTAAAGGACCATCCCATTACTGTATTAGATCACCACTGACAATTGCCAAATTTCTTTTACAAATGAAATTTAGAAATTTCTTTTAATGTAAGTCATCCAGTGATTTACATTAATTTCAGTATATTGTCTTATAGTTATTAGAAGTGTTTCAGTGTCTCTTGATGTCTATTATTTGAAATTATTATTAATATAGTCATATTTTTCTATATATGTTATATGTATTTTAATACAAATCAGGAAGACTTGTGTGAGCATTCAGTTGTGCAACACTGAACTCCAGTGCCATGTGCTCCTCAACTACATTATGTATATATAAATACTGTGTTTATTTGTAACTAACCACAGTTATTTCCCTAACCTTAACTGCACCATATTTGCACGTTGTTGCATGTTGTACAGTTATAATTTTAAGACACTGATCTCCATCACAAGGAGACAGAGGAAGAGATGAATATAAGCCAATTTTTTTTTCCAGTACTCAAGGCTGCTGAAAATATCCAATATTATTTGTGCAGATAAGGAGTCCTTCATATTTTGATATTTTTATCTGTCAGTGTTATTAGAATGACAGGCAATGAATACAACACATGGTCAGTTTTCATAGGAACTACAATAAAGTTTCACTGAATAGATAATAGATAATTAGACATACCTAAACATTTTAGATATTGTTCCTGGAAAACAGATGTTGACCTGAGCTTACCACCACTATTATTGTCTATTGTCCATGGTCTAAAACACAACTAAAAAATAAAAAATAGTATATTTTTAAAAAAAAAAATTATTAGTAGTTTTTAAGATTGTCTGAAGAGTCTAAACTTACCGTGGACATTCCATGGCATTCTCGCAGCCTGTGGGAGTGACAGTGAGAAACATTAACCTTTCTGCAGCCGCAGACAGCTGCCATTTTCTTCCTCATGACAGAACAAAACTTTAACCAGCTCAAAGAGTGCTTAAAATACCATGGCTTCATTTAAAATACAAGCATTTTGTAAATGAAACACAAAGAGTTTGTTTGGTCGTTTGTCTTCTCCAGCCTATCCAGAGGGTCAGGGTCGTGGGGACAGCAGCTTCAGGAGGAGGCCGTGCCTCTCCACACATACTACAAAGGGTAGTTAACGTTAAAGCTGCTAAAAGGATGAAGGTTAATTAATAATCGCACAGGCAATAAAGCATGACAATCTGTTCAGGACCTTATATGCTGTGTCCTCAGACTCTTGAAGAATGCTGTGGCTGCTACTAAACTAATTGCTAGAGAGTGAACTCAAATTATTCATTAAACTGAATAAGAATTCTCCTAAGCAGCCTTTAACTGATCCTGTTTGGTAAATGTAGAAAAATGATGGGTGTGGGAACAAGCAAGCTCAGGGCACAAACCAGCAAGTCTAGTGCAAATAGTTCAAGATTCTTTAAGGGAAAGCTGTGAAATTTCAGCATTCTCTACCCAGGTCTATATTATGAACACACAGCAAGTAGAGTACCTGAAGATTCACTGCTTAACAAGTAAGAAAGCCTACAATAAGTATCATATCCTTAAACCTTCAAAAGAACAAGCTGAAGCACAGACTTCATCTTGAAACACAGCACAAAGCTCAGTTTCTTACCACCACAAGACGCCAGTACTCCACTTCCCCTTTATGTCAACATTAAATGGCATGCAAGCTTACATTTCTGTAGTCAAATTACTGAAAGTCATGTGCAGATGGAACAGGAAGTGAAAAAGCCTACCTGTGGACGAGCTCATGGAGTCTGTGTGTATGTGTTTCTGCTTGAACTGTGATACTGGTTGCTCGATGGACAAGGTTCACAGCGCACAGACAATAAAGTAAAATCAGCAGGTGAAATGGTGTCTCCTTCCTTCACAGGTTAAACATTTACGCAGTGTTGAAGAGTGTGACATTGCTGCATCTTGTTGGAAAATGAATGAAACGTCCAACCAACGTAGTTATGCATGTTATGTTTAAGATGATATAGATGTAGATCCCAAACAGGACACATAGAATAAAAACTAAAATAAAATCTCCTTTTTATTTTTGTCTAAAAGCTGTGTTGTTGTGTTGACATTTCATCACAAGACTGACACTAAATTAAAAAATAGGTGACAAAATTAATGTCACCAATGTAACCCTGCCCATTTAAAAAGCCCTCGTAAGTAGTTGTAAAGCTGGCGTCATTCAACAGGATATTCACCTCCACTGTGTGTGCTGAATTTAACATTTTGTTACTTATCATGCATCCTGATGTGTAGACTTGAATAATGCATCTTTACTTAATATGGTCTCGTGATCATCCACATGCCAAGCAAAAGGTGATTTAAGGAATTGAATACATGAGGACATTTTACAACTTTCCAAGACATTTTTGTGACTTTCAAAACAAATACTGTATTTGTAGCATGTGTTATTTGTAGCTGTGAAGTGTTCATATGGTGAATTTTGATAATCTATAGTTTAAGTACTATAATAACCTTACTTGCTGTGAGTTATAATAAATAAATAAACACCTTTGATAGTAGGATTGCACTATATTTTACAATGTATTAACTGTGGCAAATGTGTGAAGTGTAAGAATTTTTCCATATGCACCATTGTAGAATGTTTGTTTTTACTAATTGGTTTAAGACCAAAACATTCAATGCACATCACACCCCCGTCTAACTCCAATATAGCTATCAAGCAGAGAATGCCAGAAAAAATACTTTTGAAGAAAAAATTAGACAGTTATTTCAAATGACAATAAAAACTGGGAGAATATTGTTCCTTGCAAAACAACTGACTGAGACAGATTCTTATATTCCAGTAAGAATCTGTACATCATATAAGAATAAGCACATCATTTTGTTTACATATGGTAAGACTGTAGCATCTCACATGAACAAATCTTCATGTAGCTGTCTACACAGACTGATTCATTGTCAAAAAAAAAAAATGTAATTAAAAAAAGAAACTATGTTCTCATATGTTGGTCTCAAACATTCATAAATTTCTATCAGGCAAAAAAAGGTAAGGTAAAAAGAGTAGCGCACTAATGTAGTACTCTGAATATTTCAATTCAATTCAATTTATTTTATTTATATAGCGCCAGGTCATAAAAACATTTATCTCAAGGCACTTTACACAGAGAAACCCAACATTTCCACAATGAGCAAGCGCTTGGCGACAATGGAGAGGAAAAACTCCCTTTTAACAGGAAGAAACCTCCAGCAGAACCAGACTCAGAGTGGACGGTCATCTGCCTCGACGGGTGGAGTGAAATGAAAACAGAGAAAAAAGAAGAGACAGAGGAAAGAGAGGGAGGAGGACGGGGGAGGGGTGAGGAAGAAAAGTGGGAGACCAGGAAGAGACAGTAGAGAGTAGATGGTTACAAGTAGTTGTTAAAGTAAAATTATCATTACAATTAATATTACAATAATAATAATAATAATGATGAAGATGAAAATGATGATGTCGTCAAAGAATTGGAGTCCAACAGCTCTGGAGTCAAAACTTCCTGTAAAAGAGAAAGGGGTAGGGGGAGACACAACTGCGAGAGAGAGCAGATGATGTTAAAAATATGTAATATATAAATATAAATATCAGGACATGAAGTGTGAGGGAGAGAAAGAGACGTGAGGAGTGAGGGACAGAGAGGAGCAGTGTATTGTCAGAGTCCCCCAGCAGTCTAATCCTATAGCAGCTAAACTAAAGGATGGTTCAGGCAGGCCCGTGTCCTGCCTGGACCATCCTTAACTATAGGCTTTATCATTATATTAGCTTTATATTTGAAGCAAGGTTTTACAGATGTACCAAATAAGAGTGTGTTATGGTTTAACACTTGTTGATACACATCAACATGACAAAACTAAAAGCACCACACCTGGTGAACTGAGATGTTGGGAAAGACGAATGTGTCAGCAGTGAAAAAGCAACAGAGACAGAATACAACCCGAATAAAGAAATAAATAAGATAGATATAACAAAAAAGAAACATATTTAATTTGATGAAATCAATTCATAGTAAAACAATACTGTGCAGTGGTTGGTTTAAAAAGCAGATGTCAAATTATTATCACTACAGATTTGCATAGATGTGGCTCCAAGTTGCAATGGCTTACAATGGCATAGACTTTTTTCTGTCCTTTTTAAGAACTTTTCTTCTTGTGTAAATATATCCTTACATGACCTGAGGGGGTCTTACAAAGGGCCAATATTCAGTTAAATTGTGGGAGGTTTATGATTCAGTGTCTTTGAGATTAAGCCATTAATTCTAAAGTCTTGAAATTGCAGCTTCTGCTCTTTAATGTGTTTGAGGTAAAATTAAAGACCTTTAAAGAAATTAAAGAAATTGCTTTTTATAAAACAACGAGTAATGAACAGGTTGAGAAGAAGATGCTTAAAACATTGTGACAGCAATATTTTTGCTTCATCATTTTAAGCCCTGTGTAATACTATTTTAATTTCCCTATAATCAATTAAAGAGCACTGTCGTGTTTTAAATATTCCTGTCTGTTCTTTATCTTATATTAAGTCAGGAATGTGAATATTGTTGTTCTTTTACATCTTCATTTTGGCAGATGTTCCCCTCTTTGTGCATTTCTCTTTCCTGTATTAAAGACATACCTTATTACCATGTTTTGTTTTTTTTGTTTGTTTGTTTGTTTGTGTTTGTTTTTTTTTGCCTTGTCTTTTTTGCTAGTGCACAAGTTACATATTTAGCAAAATTACATGAGACATAATGAGACAGCTAATGTCAATGCCTGAATTAATGCAGTGGCTGAGCGAATACAGACACATCTTACTGAGAGTCCTTTATATGTGTTTTTAGAGGACACTCTAAATGCTCAGGGAAAGTTAATGGATGAGATAAATGAACTAAACAAAAGACTAGATGCAATACAGCTGCCCTGTGTAGACAGATTCCGCCGCTGAAGACAGTTATTGCCCTTTTACCTCTTGCTTTTAATTGATTGCTTGCTGTATTCTGTAGGTGGAGACAGGGTGTCCTTCTCAAGCATCTTAAGAGTCTTCCGAACCCCCCTCTCCACCCTGAGGAAATGCAGCCTCTTCCAGAAGCTCTGTTGCTGCTGACGACCCCACTCCAGATCCCTAAGGAAGACCTGCAAACAGGGGGTGAATCTGGATGACTGTTTCATGCAGGCTTTCATTATAGTGCTCTCCTAAGCAGGATGGTTTTTTAAATGTAAAGAAAATCTAACCAACATTAAAATCAGTGTGAACTTCTGTCTGATTTCTATTATACGAATATTAATGTGTGTGAAGGATTCTGTTGGTTCCAGTGAGAGTTTACCTTAAGCTGCTGCATGACACGTTGGCGGTCCCAGGATGAGGCATTCTCACGTATCACTTTGAGGATGGGGTGCCAGTCCTCAGAGATATCTGGACCTTCAGTAACTGAAGCCAGGACCTTTACCCGTCGGCCACTGCTGCAGCCAGCGCCTTGGACATATAGGGACTGCTTTCCCACATCACTAAGGGCATTCAGGTACAAGCTAAAATACACACAAGCAAATACACTGCATCAACACAGTCAGTGCAGATGCTCTTCTGCAAGAGGAATAGCATGCCAAAAAACAAAAACAAAAAAACAACCAGTACATTGAGAACTGAGTGGCTAAACAGAGGAGCATCAGATCACTACATGCTTTTTATGACTTGGAGCCAAAGTACATGTCTGATCTGTCTGAGTTTTGAAGGCTCGGTTTACTTCCTATTCTTAAGAGATAAAACTCTGTCTAGAATAGAATAGAATATTTTTATTTGTCCCACAAGAGGAAATTTAGCTGTTTGACAGCATAAACAAATTATGAAAAATAGATTAACAGGAAATAAAAAACTTAACAGAAAATAAATAAATAGTTTATACGGTATATACGGTATATGCAGGAATCCTGAAGTTAATTTCAATACTTTTTTAAGACTTTTCAATTCTTTTCAAAATCATCGCCACATCAAGCTGTTATCAGCGACAAATATTTAACTTATAAAACTGTTGTAGTGTACTAAAAACCTCTTTAGATATTTTAGGGTGGAGGTTTTAAATGCGTGATTTTCACCTATTTGGCATCTTTTCAGACTTAACTGGCAACCTCATTATGAAATGCAAGCACTTGACACTGATTGGCTGCCTTCGCTGTCACTCAAATTATTGTAACTTTGCCAGCTTCGATTATAGATTTTTAAAGATCAATGCTGAATTCACCAGAATTCACAACTGCTCCACTTGTTTCCAGGTAGGACAGTCTGTGGATGATCACTATTACGTTTTGAAAAAAAATGTGGAAAAAATTTTGTTGTAAATGTGCATGGTAGCATGAAAGTAAAGTTTTGACTTGGGCAAACAAAATATTTTTGATTGGTATTAAATCAAAATTATCAGTTTAAGTCATATATGTAATTTGTGAAAAACTAATAAATTTAGGTGTAACAAATCAGAGTAATTATTTAAGATTAGTCCAGATTAGTATCATTTTTTTCATTGAAGACAAGAGTCGCTTACTGCACAGTGTGAATGCTGGGATGTTCCCTGCAGGCGTCCACCAAAACCAAAGCAGCACTATCACCGATGTTGTTATAGGCCACATTGAGCTCCTCGAGCCCTGTATGCTGTTGGATCCTTTCAGCCAGGTCCAGAGCTCCCTGGTCGCCCAGGCCAGTGTGCATCAGGGACAGGTGCCTCAGGGACTGGTTCTCTGGCAGAGCCTCCAGCAGGGTGTGGGCACCAGATTCCAGTAGAGGGTTGTCACACAGTCTGTGGAACACACTGGATTAATAAAACATTTCTGTTCTACTCAGAGTACAAGCAAGAAATACCAAACAGAAGCCTGATACCAAAACAAAGACTGTGACTATGGTTGATATCTAACTAATCTAAATCATCATTCATCAGTTAAAAGGGACAGTTTTAGGGACACAGACTTCATTCATGTTGAAGCCTGTGTTAATAAGTGGAGTGACCTTGCCTTGAATTGCTTTTGCCAGTGTTGCTGATAGCAATAAACAGCTCAATAATAAATTGCTGATAGCCTTGGGCTGAACAACTGTTGATGTAACTTATGCCAGCTCTGATAAAACTCTAGGAACATTGTGTGCAAACACTGAGGCTGATGTATTACAGGGATGAAGTAGTGTAGAGTAAAAAGTAGAGTTAAAATAACAAGATTCTGAATTGAGAGCTGGACACAATGACTTTTAAAACCGTCCTTTGTCTCTTGTCTAAGGACAGATGCATAATTTAGGTGAGTACAGTAAGCAGTAAGCAGCTAATTGGCCCATAATCCTGATGTTTATATGTTGGATAATTTAATTCCCTCATTTTGGTGCAAAAAGGGCAAAACATACAGTAAATATTATTAGAACATTGCCAGCATTCTGCCCTTGTAGCTGCATAATCAGGGGGTGGTTCAAGTTCAGCCTGGGCCAAGTCTAACTCAACCTAAGTCAAAAAGGAAAGTTTTAAGTCTGTACCTATACACGTGCAATTATGTTAAAATACTGATGTCATGGTTTTAATGATGTTTAGCAGGTCTTATGTTGTTATTATGTCAACCAAGCCAACATTCCCATCATCCCACCAAGTGATTTACTAATTTCTCAACAACATATCATCATCATGAACTTCTTACTCTGGGATTTACTATGGGCAATTAAAAGCAACGGAGTATATACTGAACATACACAGAGTATGAAGAGCAAGGACTAAGGAGGAAACTATAGCTCATTTTTGCCCTCTAGGGGTTGTGCCTGCCTTTTCTAATTTTCTCACAACTATGATTTCTTTGGCCTCACACACTAAAAATCATAAAGACAAAGAAAATGTCGTCTTACTGTAGAAATCTAATAGAACACTTTGGGTCTAGTAGTAGATCTCTCAGGAGGATGCAGGACTCAGGACCCAGGTTATTAAACTGCAGACTGAGGACAAGAGACAGGCAAACAGCAATCACAACACACAAAGCATACACATTCTAGTTAAACATTAGAGTCAATCAAGATGCATTTCAAAACAGCAGTAAAAAGAACTCTGTCTAATACTGCGAACTAGCCCAATAAGTGATCATGCTGTAGCTGATTTTAAAATAATATAGCCTTGGGCTGATGTCACCATTTTCAAGTCCAATGATTGGACGGTCAGAGAACTAACTAGTCAAGGCTAGAAAATGTGTGCAAAAGCAAGAAGATTTGATTATTTGATTAAGATTTGTTTTTGTTCTTTCAACACACAATATCTGACAAAGGGGATGCATTTTCCAGGCAAACTTTTCAAGAAAACAGCAGTGCATACTTTGCAATATGGCAAGGTGTGTCGACAATAAAACTGGTATAATGCATCAACATACATCACTCCCGTTAGCCATCCTGGGCACTTGTAAGTCAAGGTCATTCTTAGGAGAGACGGCCAATCACCTTACCGTCTGCTAACATTGTTATCGTTTAACTGTTGTTTTAATGTTAGAATTACGTTATGTAACAGTCTGTTAAATGCATTAGTACAGTAACAGTTACTGCTTCATTCACTTTTAAACATGGTCACATATGTATATGTAGTGTGAGTGTTATTTATTACTGTTGTTATTATCACTGTCCTGTTATTACTGGTGTTTAATAAAATATCTAAAAAGACTTTTTCTGTCTTTTGATACTTTTCTCATTCTTCTCTTCAACAACAAGTAGTTGTTATACGTTGTTGTTACCTGGATGAATTATAGACCTGTCCTCACTGAAAAGATTCATTTCATGTCACTAACTACAATCTATTATGATATTTATTCTTTAATGGTATGATATATCTTATATATATAGTTAATATATATTTTATTATTAATTTATAGTACATTATTGGTAGTATTAGTGTAGGTATTGTTTATTATTGTTGTTGTCATCACTTTCATGTTATTAAAAGTGTTTGCAAAAATGTGAAAAAAAAATCTGCCTTTTGATTCCTTTCTCATTCTTCTCTTCACTTTATTATTTTTTATTATTATAATTAACTGGCAGCTACACTATTGCATCAACTTTATTCAAAACACTCACAGGTTGGTAAGTCCAAATAAACTCAGTCTCTGTAGATAACAATCAATTATGACAATAATAATCCTTGTTTTTATCATATTTGCAATACCCATGATTACAACACGTTTCGAGTAGAACTGGACTCCATCCGCCAATTTTGAGGGTTATGTACTCAATTCTTGATAGTATTCTTGGTAGTCTTTTGCTATCTAATGCACCACCTCCTTTGGACACCACTGAAAAGCAAAAGGTATGAAATACGTAGTACAATGTTTGCCAGGTTCAACGGTTAGATCAGATTATAGACAAACAGATTTTTTATTTTCAGCATGAGAAATCGTAGGTGTAACATGACAGCATATGAGGGCAGTCAAAAGGGTGTCTCATGCTCATTGCGTGAGAGTTATCTGTTAAATATAATCACAGAAACAGCAGTAGAGGCAATCGAGTTCACAGTCCCAAAACCATGAAAACACAAGATGCTTTTGTACATCTTCCTCTTGTGGGATGGGAGTTTTACGAGAATTGTGGGATATCGTGAAACTAGACTTGAGAATTACAGCTCATACACAAAACACCCTACAATGGAAACACCTACAATTTTACAAATTTTAGAAATATAACTTTTATTTTGCAAAAAAACTAAAATGGAAACAAAATCAGTGTCGTGGGGGTGTGTGTTTGGGTTAAAACAGCGTTAGCATCTGCAGTGGTGACTATCATGTCACATTAATGAAAGATTGACACTTTTCTGGTGTTTTTCTTCCATTCTGGAAAATGACAGAAGCTTAATCCTTTGTTTATCAGTTTCCTACAACAATCATGAGAACATCTATGTCAGTTGATAATGCTCCTCGCCATTTCGCTGTGTAACGCATTCATATCTAGCACCACTCCCTCAATGTTCCGCTAAATCCCACAATGCTTCATATTAATCAGGCCTTTATGATTAATGATTACCACACATTGGCAAGCACTATTCACTTTGACTGTCAGTGGTTTTAATGTTGTGACTGATCAATGTACAGTTTAATCAGTTGATTTCAGCTCATAACAGATATATTATATCAGTGCCTGAGGTAAATAAGATAACAGTTAATTGTCATTTGATGAAATGCACGTCTGAGAGCAAGACCAAATTTCAATAAACCTCAAAAATCCACAGGACCTAATTCAATAAGCACATCACTCTCAGACAGATCTCTCTGATGTTCTCAGATCAACTAATACATGGCCTTTAAGATAAGAGTGGTGCAAGCATCATACCATGTTACATTCAGATGGATATATTCATGTTATATTGCAAATATTTACTCAGCAGCAGGACTCAGAATAGTGTGAATGACAACTGTTTGCAGTTTAAGTGTCACAACAGATTTATAATCTGACATTTGTGATCTACACGTACTTAGCTGACTCTGGAAAACTTTTAACTTCTTACACTGGGGGAAAGACATCTTTCTTTTCATTTGTGTCACTGAAAAAAAGTAATGGAGTTTTTCTCACTTGAGGTTACGTGCATGCCTGAAAGTGGGCCACAGCATCTGAAGCATGTCATGGGTCAGAAGACAGGAGGACAGGTCCAGCTCTTCAAGTTGATAACTACAGGAGGATAAGACAGATGTCAAAACAGTGCTACAGGATTAAATATTTGCATTATTTGCTTTTCTGCTTTTTTTTAACAGCTGCTCATGGCTCTTCAAAAGTTGTGGTTTCAAATTACTGTCAATATACTTGCAATATGGCTTGCTGTTAATAATTATTAAAGCACTCTTATGATATCCCCTTTGTAGAAAGATAGATAGATAGTCTTTATTGTCATTGCATAAGCACCTATACAACTAAATTACTTAGATACACCTGAAGGAGCATGTTTAAAAAGTAAAACATAAAAATAAAAGAACAGACAAGACAATACACAGAAGCAATTATTGCACTGAAATATTGCTGTACTTGTCCCAGGGTACTTATTATGTAGAGTTTATACATAATAGTTTGACATTTCACTTTTTCATATGGGTGTTTAGTGTTATGACAGCTCATGGAAAGAAGCTGTTCTGGTTCTGCTATGTATGCTTCTGTACTTTTTTTTTTTAACCACAGAGCAGCAGGCTAAGCAGGTGGTGTCTCTGGCTGTTAGAAGTTGGACTGTGTGTTCCCTGCATGATGTTGTAAATATCAAAGATAGTTTGTGAGAAAGGAGCCCCCACTCCTCCTGAGTGGTTCTTCAATGCCTACAAATTCAAGTGAGTGAGACCTCTACATGCTCCCAGTTTGTGTCACATCACTGCCATGGTAAAAATTCTCTCAATTCACTCATATTGTGTGAATCAACATTTAATTTTAATTGCTCAATATTTGATTAAACACAAAGTAAGACTGAGGCTGATATGAATATTATTAGTTTTATACTTGGCTGTAAAGCATTCTTCCAACAGATTTCAGAACCTAGAATGTTTTTCACAACACTGCAATGGCAGTAGATACCAATTCAGTTAACCTAGTTTGCAGCCTACTTTTAAACCACTACGTTACCTTGCAGGAGTGCAAGAGAGCACAGAACTCAGTACAAAGCATTTGAGTGGTGTCATTCGAATGTTGCAGAGGCGGATGCTTCTGATTGAGGCCAGAACCTCTGCAGTCAGCCTGGGGTTCTGAAACTCATACAGAAGGACCAACAGATCCATCACCTCCTCTGGTGGTTGCAGCTTGTTGAGTTCTAAAATTAAATAAGAAATAATTTTTACTCATACTGTCTGGAGCTGTTAATCTGTCTATCTAAAAGGACATTTTGGAAAACTGGTTACCCAATTATGGAAAAACTGGTGACTTCATTCTCAAGGTAGCCATTTTTAAAGTCAAGATATAAAAGCCTAGATTGAACTAAAATTTTAGCTTCATACACAGGAAGCTCTGAATGTGTCCAGTATGGGTGATAGCACTTCGATTTAAATGCTGTGTATACAATAGACCATGTATGATATTTCACGTTTTACCTGCAGGGTATTTCAAGATATTCTATGATTAAACATTTCTAGTGTAATTGACTTAACAGTACAATATAACACTATAAAAGTACTATTTTAACTAAAGTAAGAAATTTGTTCAAACACAAGAACAAAGATAGTGTATAGAAAAGAGAGAAAATAACTTATAGTTTACCCCTGACAAGGTGCTTCCTAATTGAACGTGTGATCTGAACAACAGTGGTGCTCTGAATGCTGCAGCCAAGTTGCTGGAGAAGGACACGGTTACTGTAATGCAACAGTCCACCCATGAAAATGGGGTAGAGCTCAAAAGGTTGGCCTTCACTGAGCTGCTGCGGTTGAGGGCCATGGACACCCAGAAGGGATTGCTCTACTTGATCCAGGACATCCTCATTGTAGCTATCTTCGGTGCGGAACATCTCAGCTGCCATGGTTCTGGCTATGCTGCCTTTGTTGTGGTTTCTGATTTTCTCAAAGAGCTTTGGAAAAAGCTTGATGAGGTTGAACACAGCAAATATTCGTAAGGGTATGAATTTAGAAAGGATGCTGAAGAAGGCGTTGACATCACTGGACTCACTTGCCTCACCAATGACTGAAGACACCTTGCTAGTCAGCTTCTCCAGAGCCGATTTGTCCTCTCCTAGGACCACATACAGGGCCGCCAGATACTCCTGCATGGCTGGGACAGCAAATACATATCGCCTCTGATCATTCTCACAGAGAGTTTCTGGTAAGTGTGTACCACTTTCTACACCGGGGGTCAAGAAGAAGTCTAGCACATCAGTCCTGAAGATAGCCAATTGACGTAGTTCCTCATCTGTCTTGGTCTTTCCTCCTACCCACTGCTCAAGTTCCTCCTCTGAGAATGATGTTCGTTTGTATTTCACTCCATCAAATGCCAGTTTTCCAACTGTTTGGACTACATACAACATCAGAGAACTCTGGGATTTCTGAATGGGCATATTTGTTCCTGTTCCCACCACTTCACCTCCAAAGTTGAGCCTGAGGAAACTGGTGTATATGCCAGTCAGTGTGCGGATGGGTGCTGTGGCATCAGTGAAATGAAGGAAATGTAATGTAGCACATACAAGCCAGCAGTAGGACGGAAGGAAGCAGACTGCAGCCAGCTGGCTTTCTCTCTGCAGGTTGAGGTATAGCAGTTCAATAAGAGCCTGAGCCTCATAGTGCCGTGGAGCCTGCCCACTCTGCTGCAATAGGCGGCTGGTGAAATATGCCCGCTGACGGTCTGGATCATTGAAACCACAAATCTGTGCATAGCGACTCACATACTTCTGAGGGATCTTATCCAAGGCAGAAAGTCTTGTGGTAACCAAGATGCTGGCCTGTAAAACATATAGGAGACAACTTCACAATCATCAATCACAAATATTAAAATAAACACACTTAAGGAAAAAACTATTCAAAAAAATAGTAGGCTGATTGTGCTTCAGTTTGGTCCATTCTGATACGAAAGGCCCCATTATGCATCTGAAGAATAACTTATGTCTGGTACCTAGTAAAAGCCAAGTAAAAATACTGACAATTGAATAGCAGTTCAAGTAAAGTAAATTCAGTCATATTATACTTAAGAACACTTTTAACAGAAGTTATGCTTTACTCACTCAGTACTGTGATTTTTACATAGGCTCTGTCTCTTCTAAGTTGTTGTTGTCTGTTATACGTATATTTTCATCTTTCTTTTTCTTTCAAATTAGCAAACTGAATTAGAACATGTCCTAAAAGTAACACTCCTTGGCGCTAACAATGGCCGTGGCTGCATTTTGCAATTTGGCAAAATTAGTACCTAGTAACCACTAAATTAGTAACCGCTAAAAAGATTGTGAGCACAGGCTGTCCCTGACCTCAGGCAAGAGGTACTTCCTCAGCAGGTTCACCACCACTACATCTGGAGGCAGCGGTTCATTAGGATCACTACAGAGCTCTGTTGATCCAATCCGGAAGTCCAGTTTTATCTTTTCCATCCCATTGAAGAGAAAGAGTACATGCTTGGCCTGGTTTCCCTCCCCGCTCAGCAGCGGGTGTTTTCTTAAGTGCAGGTACTTCCTACTCACCAGGTCCCTTAAGGAGGCCACCCTGTGTGGGAGGGAAGGGGGTTATCATTAATGCTCTTTGTTATGAATATACCATCAGCAGTATGAAGCAGCAGTCATTGCAAAAAAGCAGTTTCATACTGCTTATTTTTGAGGGTTATGGGGTCAATCCCAGCTGACTTTGGGTGAGGGTTAGGTACACCCTGGACAGGTTACCACTCTGTCACAGGGCTGACAGTGATAAACATCCACACACACATTTACATCAACTAGTAATTTAGAGTCATCAGTCAACATGACGTAGACTTTAGGAGGAAACCAGAATGCATAGTCCAAGAAAGACCTTGGACAGACCTTCTTGCCATAAGTTAGCAGTGCTAAGCGTGCATCACCACACTTCCCTATGAAACATACAGCACAACAGCAAATATGTGACCTAGTTTTCAGTACCAAGCCAATATCCTGAAACTGTGACAGTGTTTGGTTTTCTATTTATTTATATTATTTTTTATTTTATTTCCTTGCTCTTCATGGACACATCGGCCCATTTTTCAGGACAATGATGAATCTTCTGATCTGGAACATCATTCAACCTAGCTGTTATGAAAACAAGACGTCGGGTAAGTCTTGTAAAGTAGTCTTTTTAATAAACTCTCGGTATGCTTAATAAGTTATCAATACTTTGGTTTATGTGTAGGGACCCTATTCATGCTACTGCCGAAGAGTGTGCTATTTTGAGCTTTATTAGTGGTTAAAAGACAGCAATTTAGATACGTTCGGTTGACACCCCTAATTACGTTCATACTATTTGGCTGTGGAAACAAAAGACTGTCAAACTTGATATTACTTCGGCGAACATAAAATGGCTCTTGAGGGGGTGTTTGACTCTTATGCATTGGTTCAAATTACTACGGACCATCACTTTAAGGTCATTCACCATTTTAGATGACCAAAAGTCATCTGCAAAAGGTGTCAAAGAGTATTTTTGAGCCGAATGAGGAAGATGTAAGATGCTGCACTAAGACTGGAATCCTTCTTCCTTATTTATTAAGGATTATATTCAGAAACAATACTCAGCTGACTTTCCCTTTACACTGCTGACCTGCTTAATATATTTCCAACCTGCCTATCTCAGTTCCCACTGCTCTTGCCACCCTTCATTCATTTGTTCAAATAACTGGATAAAAATTACATTTAAACGAAAGGGAGATATTTCCCATTTAACCCTGCTGCTAAGATGAAAAAAATGCACTCTTGCATACTTTTTGATCAGTCACATATCAATGACCATGATCAATTTTGGAGAAATTCAAACTTTCTAATGGGTGTGTGTGGCGTGGAATCTTCGGGTTACAGTGGAGCACAGAGTGATGAGGCTTTCACAAAAGGCTTTACATTTTTTTTTATTTTTTTTATGTGGTGCTCACAACCACAAATTTCACTCTACGCATATGATTTTCTCCAAAGTTGTTGTGTTTACACAATATGTCTAAAGCAAGAAGAGTACACCTCAACAATAGGTTCCACTGTTAATCCAGAAAAGGATTTTATGGGAAAAGCAGAAATTTCATTTTTTTTTTTTTTTAACTTGTTATGTTGTCCACATTTTTGACACTAGGTACAAAAAAAATTACAATTATCAATGTGTTCACAAAAGGCTTGTAGCACTGATGGTGAAAAAATGTTGTCAGTATTTCCTTTACTTTTTGAATAAACAGCAGTAGTTTGAGAACTAGATAGAGTGAGATTTGCTGTACCTGTGGGTGCTGTGACAGCAGAAGCCTCACACCTATCTTTGATTACAATCTGGTTGAAGAGTCTCTCTTAGTCTCAACAAGAGGGTCACCCACATAGCTGAGTCATTAGTGTACAGGACCTTAGTGCAGCAGATCGCCAGTTTAAATCCCAGCTATGCTGATCATTTTTGTGTGTTATTCTCTTGCTCTTCTCTCCACCTTCCTGTCTACCTTCACTTACCTATCAACAAAGGCTAAATGGCCAAAAAAAAAAAAAAAAAAAAAAATCTCTTATTAAAAACTTTGACTGTAAAATGATGACTGTTGATCACAAATTATACATCAAAACAATTTTTTGCCAAAACAAGTCAGCAAAAATCATTATGTAAAAGCATAAGAAGAGGTGAAAAATTTCATCATATCAAATTTCATCAGCATTTTTTTTTTTGCCTGTTAATTATAGAAAAAAGATTGGATGAGGTGAAAAGTCGAATTTTTCGCAATGGTAGTAGCGAAAAATGAATCGCATTGTAGCATCGTAGTATCATATCATCATAGCATTGTATCATAGACTGCTACAAAACACGCGATTTCCCACAGGGCAACACATTCTCATGCAACACAAAGTAGAAGAGAAAAATCTTACTTTGACAGTTGGCTGAGATCCTCACAAGAGAAAGGCACCAGCAGCTTAAATTGGTTCAAGGTGGTCCCAGTGCACCAGTCCAGCACCAGCTTGCGGAACACTGTACTCTTCCCTGTACCCACAGCCCCGTAAAGCAACACATTGACTCCTCGATCTTCACTCCAGGCATCAGTGGGCTCAAAGAGCTGTTCCACAGTCACAGATGGGGTAAAAAGGGGCTGGGTTTGGACAGGGAAGCTGAGTAGTCCTGTCCTCTCCTCAGCCTTTCGCTCCAGGATCAGTGGGTCCACATGCATGGTCTCTAGACTGACATAACCTCCAAACTGTTTCTCCTCTTGTGGAAGGTGGCTGAACCATAGGAAGAGCTTCCTTTTGTGAATCTCGATGGGATCTACAATGACAGAGAATAAAGTGGACTGTTTTAACTTTCAGTGGATGTACCTTACTGCCTGTTTTCTGAAATCATTAAAGAGCAAACTTGCTGTATTGTCAAATGGCTATTTATGAAGCTATGCCACCTGCTTCTGAAATGGTGGAACATAAAGTTCTGAAGTGAAACCCAGTGGCTGAGCAGAGAGAAATATCCACCCTCCTCTTCAAGCTCCATACTGTGAGCAGCTGATTCAGTTGTCTGGAAAACACAGAAAGGTTCAGCATAACTATGTTAAGTCTTTACACTATACATATTCATTGAATAAGATGGAAAGGTTACTTGAATCCCACAAGTTAACAACTCACAGCTGTTCAGCTGTTTGCAGGCAGTCAAGGCAAGTCAAGGCAAGTCAACTGATATACCTTTAAGCCACTGACACTTGGGCAAGCAGCATGATTAGGCTACACCTTACCTAATGCTGCTTTAAGAAACTCACAACAGGCTCCAACTGGCTCTGCAAATTATTGGCAACCTTTCTGAATAGCAGAATACAAAATACTTGGGAAGTTGAAACAAAATCTCTCGGAAGACACCAGGTATTTTCTCAGAAAATGAAAGGAACATTGGACAATGTAACATTTTTACAAAGTGAAGCCAAAACATTTTGTTCACCCCCGATCATAAACCCTAATGCCTCCCTGTGGATGGTACATAGACAAAATTTAAAACATCAAATAACACACCAAATAAGGATGGTTTCTATTCATTTAGGATCTTATCACTCTGACATGATTTATTCATTATTCAGATTTAGCTACCTGAAGCTACCATATGTGCTGTAACAACAAAGTTCTAACACATCTGAAATATAATCTTTTAAGTTGATACATTGATTAAATTCAACTTCCAGCACTTACAGAGCAACCAAACATTTTACTCTCTGTAAGTGCACTTTTTGCTATATCTAGCTTTTTAGCTACTAAACGTTACACTATTTTAAGCTTATCTCTAAGTACGTCGTTGTTTGCTGCTGAGCATTTAGCAACAGAGGTTTTAAGTACAGCTTTACAATATCAAAAAGCGGTCCTCCCTAAACAAAGCAGAGTTGTTTATGCTTGTAGCATCATCAATGCTGATGTGACTACGCAGGGGTGTGGATTAAATATGTCACTATTTGCCATTAGAATTAGATAAAAATTACAACTAGACAATTCCCCTGCATGAAATTGTGAGAGTGATTCAGTGTGCTGTCTGTTGTCTGATCCAAAACTATAAAACCTATGAAAAAGTTTAATACTATGTCGACACATTGGACTTGAGTCTATGATTAAAATCTGAATGGCATCTCTAGGTGAAAGTACAAGCATTTTCAGTTTTTTCACGTCATCCTATTTATTTTCAATGGTAAAAGGTTTTTACACTTTTTCATGAATTACATCTACTCTGTGCAAATATCCTGTGTAAAATGAAATTTGTGGTGTTAAGCAGTGTGCAAAAAAAGAAATTCTGAGAATTTTCTGAAAGCCTCTCCACTCAACATTCTGTGCAATACACACCCATTATAAACTCATGGTCATTGAAGAGTGATTGATCATGATCATGATCATGATTACACAGTGATTGATTATGTAACCTATCAAAAAGTTGAATACAACTTCAATACTTGTGTCTGCAGTTCAAAGTTTGAATGGCATCTCTAGGTGAAAGTATGCCAGAGCAATAGATGTTTGAGAAACATCAATTTTTCTGTGGTTATTCTTTTTTTTTTTTTTGCAAATTGGTGTTCTAAAAAAAACTTGTGTTCTGTAGAAAAGACTGTTCAGTTACTGTTCAGTGAACTGTATCACTAATAACAAGGTTAAAAGCCCTGTTGGCTCCAGTCTTGTATCAAAACTACATAAAATAAGCAGGTCAAAATAACAGCTGGTTTAACATAAATAAAAACACAGTTCCTAAACAATTTGCAATTACCACCTGAAAGTGGGTAACATAGCCATGTAAGCTGCAGGCAAACTTCACATCGTGCATACAATATGATTTAAATTACGGTCATCAGATTTAAATAAATAAATGCTGTGAGGAAGTGAACATCTCATAAGTACACACTCCACCACACCTAACATCAGGTGCATCCTCAGAAATGTGATCGGCGACACTTTTGACCACACCCAGAGGGTATCTCACACAGCACTAATGCAGATAAAAAAAAAAAAAACAATAATACATTCAATAGCACATAGTTCAAAGGCTTTTATTTGCCTTCGGTATCAGTAACTGATAATCAGTAGTCACCAACCTGTGCACTGAGTGCATCCTTCTGTCCGTCTTGTCTGCTGGGAGAGTTCTGTGAAGAACAATTCACACAAAAAGTCAGGTTGTCCAAACAACTGCTACTGGAACCCTGAGGAGATTTTGACCACTGTGATTTATGACTCTATGCTTAGTGGTTTCATGTATGGGTTCCCTATTTGATCCCCAAATTGTCTATAACACATCAGAGTCCGTGTGCATTCACAAATAGCATGTAGAGATGATGCACACATCAGTCAACAAGTTAAACTGTAAAAATTTAGGAATATGCAAGTATTTTTACGAAGAACCTGAATTTAGACAGAATCCAGACTACACAGGGTGATTTTAAGCATTTCAAATGAAAAATGTGCAATGTCTGAGAAACACTGTGTGAAACGACATTCCTTTATCTTTTTTTTTTTTTTTTTTTTTAAATCACATCTATGTCTGCCTTCTCTTAGACTGTTTAAGTCATTTTCCTGTTCTAGCTGGTTTGTTTATTTCAGTTTGTCTTTGTGTATCGTTTCCTGTTCCGTTCCCGTTTACAAACAGTTTCTGCTTGCATTGCAGAAATTATTATATTTCATAACACAGCCCGCACCCTCACCCTCCCTGCTATACACAGAGTCTTCTCTCTGGGGGGTTGTACACAAACAGAGAGGACGTACTTGAGACCAAAAGGTGAAAACAGACATTCCTCGCCAGTGAGGGTGGCGATTCTCACTTCTGGACTGGCTGCTGGTTCCGTATGATCACGTGACCTGGCGTGTGAGCTGTCTAACGGTCAAAAACGTTAACAGTCTGTTGTCTTACCGTCTCGTCCAGCGTCGGTTAGCTGGACTCCCTACGAGCTTTTTCTCGCTGTTACTCGCTGTTACTCGCTGTTACTGCAGCATGTATCACTTCGTCAGTTCGTTCGTTGGTAAACCCGCAATCAACGACTGACAATCTGTCAAACTAACGTCCACACAGCCTTCCGTTCTCACGTGCGGGTAACACCAGGGCAACTGTTTCACAATAAAAGAAGTCTCTCCTCCCCATCGAAGCTGACTCGATTGCTAATGAAGCGGAAAGTCATTAATAATGACGTGACAAAAAATCAGCCATTAATCTATTGTATTTTCGTGTGCAAATAACATGATTTGCGTTGTTGCCAATTTTACCGCGGTTCTATAGACTCTGTTCAGAAACGTATGTACACGGATTGCTTGTTTTAACCATGATTTAGTCACCGAAAGGCATGTCGCCCTATATCCGTTCGACTGCCATTTCCGAGTCATTACTTTTATTTTGAAGGCAGTGTAGTCCAACCGCATGTGTGAGGTCATTTCCGTCTGGACCGGAGCGGTAGTTATATATATATTTATATATATATATATCTGTATATCTGTACATCGTACATCATAGCAAGTCACCAAGAATTCATTATGGAAGAAAGACAGGATGATGTAAACAAGCAAAACAAATAGAAATACTCATGTGGAGTAAACATACCGTTAACCTGACAAGCTAGCCAGATATTCATTCATTCACTTTAAAACACATATGTGACCGCGTTTTAAAGTGAATGAAGCCGTAACTGTTACTGTACTAATATATCTAACAGACAGGCTGGTTCATAATGTAGTTTTAACATAAAACAACAGTTAAACACTAACTAATTCATATATTAATTAATATATTTAATTCGATTTTTTAAAAATCTAATTATTAAATTAATATCTAATTATTACTTTGGAAAATACTGATTTGCATTGGGCAAACTACCGTAATCCCAGTGAATCAAAGTTGTCTCTGGTCAGTAAAAAACTGGATGATTGGTATTGATTGATTGGTACTGATACTGATCAGTATCGGGCGGGACTAACGCAAGGCATGGTTTTAGATATACTAATAATAAAAAGATAAAAGATCCAGAAAGAACTTAAAATTCTGATTCTCGAGTAGCATGGAGAAGCCTCCTGCTTCTTCAGCGGTATCATTGCCTTCTGATATGAACTCTGTAGCTTTGATTGTTCAGCCATGCTAACTCTGGCAAAAAATGTTAACTTGATGTTATTTTCTTAATGGCTATGGCTACTTTCATGCACTTCTGTGCCGACACTTTGAAACAAGCAGGTAAAGTAATAAAAGCCATAGCTAACATTCAGGTTGCAAACATTTTTCATAATGAGAATAATGAGAAGGTGAAACCACGGGTGTAACATGATCCTGAGTTACTTGCCTGCTGCTGGATTTTTAAATAAGAATGGTCTGGGCCTTTATCCTCTTTTTATACACATATGGAAAGGAGGTTTTTATTTTTAAAAAGACAGAATTTTAAAAAAAAAGCTGTCATTTTCTGCTCAGGTATGTCTCAGGTTTTCTCTTGTCAGTGGTGCCTGGAGGCATATGGCTGTAAACACTGTGTCTACCATTTGGCTACTTGATGAAAGACTAACAAATTGAGCAAGACTGACAAATTGTATCTGTCTATAACAGCTGGAATGTAAACCCTGGCATCTGGTTTCTGAGCAAAACTACTTACCAACTGAGCTAATGGGCATAACATGTGCCACTTTTTTTGTGCCTCTTCTGCACGGCCCATCCCCACTCTTTAAGACCCATTTATGCTCCCTTTACATACATAAGTACGTATTTCTAAAGTTGTAAAATGTCAGGTGTATCCTGCGTAGAGATTGAATGGGCCTTTAGTGTACCTTATGATTTGATTCTGCAGGTGCACCTGTCTCTTGTCACCCATTTAGCACTTGGACACCAGAGGTGTCATTTTGAAGACAGGTGTCGACAATCAACCACACTCAATAAATAAAGTTAACTTAAAACAATACTGATTGGCCAGGGCATGAGAGGGAGAGATGTGCCCCACTGACAGAGAATATTAACAGAGCCAATGAGAGAACAGTTTTGTCCGACACCTCTTGACACAGAAACTTCTAAGTAATTAACCCAACGCAGCAAAAAAAAAAAAAAAAAAAAAAAAAACTAGACATGCTGTGTCAGATATTTAATTAATAATCATTTTGGGCTCATTCCGGAATTGGAGGACATTTTGGGACTCCAATTTTTGGAAAAATAAACCATCTTTTCTTCAATTTTCTGTTTTGTATTTTCTGTAATGTGTCAATAATAGGTAATAAACTATGAAAAGCTTGATTGGCTCAACTCAGATATCAAAGGCATAATTTTTTATCATATATTTTATTTGTTATTTCCTATATTTTTAATTTTTATTCCATACAATGCTAGGAGCATTGTATGTTCCTAGCATCAAATGATGATGATGCTAAGAGCTTATCTCCTCATCCAATCGTTTGTCTATAATGAATAGAAATGATGATGAAATTTGATATGATAAACATTTTTTCAAATCAAATTTCCTTTTTCACCTCATTTTATCCTTTTCTGTAATGAATTCTCAGACTACTGTTATTTATTCAAAAAGTAAAGTAGATATCACCAGAATTTCTTCACCATCAGAAACGCAAGGCTTTAGTGAACCCATTGATGTCATTGTTTTGTTCCTAATGTCAAAAATGTGGACAACACAGTGAGTTAAAATTAAAAAAATAAAAATAAAATAAAGTATTCTCTCGTAAAATCCCTCTCTGGATTAACATTGGAGTGAATGACACAGTTGGGCTGTAGACTAATCACTTAGAGGCTGCTAATTCAAAAACCATAAATCCCATTGTTTCTGTAGACACACTGTGTGAAAGAAAGTTAAGTGTGACTACAAGTTTGGAGAAATCATACATGGAGAGTGAAATTTGTTGCTGTGAGCACCGTGTTAAGAATCTTTTTTCAAGACAATTTTCTGAAAGCCTGTCACTCTAAGATGACGACATCACCCTCTGTAGCCTCAACAGTCAATGCAATACTTTGAATTTCTCCAAAACTGATCATGGTCATTGATCTGTGACTGATCAAAAAGTATACAATCTATCAAGTTGAATGCCTTGTCAATACAACTGACTTTGAGAGTGTCCTTGAGAACCGTGAAAGGTTCTTATAAATAAAATGTATTATTATAATTACTTGTGTAGAATTTAAAGTTTAAATGATGTCTCAAGGTTAAAGTATGCCAGAGAAGTAGATGTTTGAAAAACCCAGAAAAATTGTAAATTGCAAATTGCAATGTTTTTTTTTTTTTTTTACTTTACTCATGAAAAATTCACTGCAAATTTCCCATAGAGATTGAATTGAGGCTGCATTTTTTTTTTCAAAAAAAGGTATGGAAGAGAATCCCACAAATAACAATGGTTTGCAATGCGAGGCACTGCATCACTAATAAACACAGCTGGTACACGGACATTGGTGTGGGGTTATCAACTCCTTGGATGACAAGGTTGTCGGCTATGTTGGTATGCTCAACCAGGAACTTCAAATGTAGGTTCTTTATTGAATCAAGAAGAATTTCCATATTTTCTTTTCGAAGTAAATTCTTCCCTGTCTCTGTGTCTTTCCTCCATGTGTTCTGTCACTCTCTTTTTGTAAGTACTGCTGTCTTTACTGTACATCAGCATCACGCCTGGCATGGCAGTGTCTGTGCTCATTGGTGGTTCTTGCTGTAAGAAAAAAAAAAATACGAGGTCTGTCAATAGATTAAAAAAACAATCAAGCTTTTGTTCTAATGACTAAATCAATTAATTCGCATATTGCGTGCCTTCTCGTCATCATGCATGTAATGAATGCATGGCTTGTGCCTGCATGTGTGGCGAGGGGTTGGCTATTAAAAATTAAGGCATTTGCATTTTTTATGCATTAAAGCATAAAAATGAAAGCATTTGTTTTAATCTGATCATTTGCATAAAAATATTGCGTGCGGTAGCGTGAGACATTCAAGCAAGGCTGGCAATGTTATAATAATATGAAAAATAATGTCAATTCCATTGTGTCCCGTGACTGTTTTCTTCTTCTTCGGCCATGCTAAAAATGGTAGAGTTAAAGGGCTGCATGCATGTTGTGGGACACAAAAGTCAAAATCAAAGTTAACTTTATTGTCAATTATATTATGTGCAATGTCATTACAAAGGGGATCGAAATTGCGTTTCCTCAAAAACTCCAGATGTGTAATTTTATATTTAATATTCAACACAGATTTACATCACACATATGTCGCACACAGACTCCTTGTAAAATATTTATTTTATTTTTTGATTAAAAAATGTTTCCACAATTTAAACTGTATTTAAACTGTTTTATTTAAACTTCAATTTGTTTCAAAGAAAAAAAAAAAACATCAATGTTAGCAGGTACTCCAGACATATCTGACATTTTAAAAAATATTTTCTGTTATTATTTTCTACCAGTTTACTTAGATTTGGTCTCAGAACAGGTGGGTAGAGCAATGCTGCCATCTTCTGGCTGTAGCCAATCGGTTATTTTTGTGCGGGGGTAGGCAGCTCTTTCTGCCAGCTTGACAGTGGAAGTTGGGAGGCTGTCAGGCTTCATTTCCTCTCACAGCATCAAGGACCTGCGCCTTGCCCACACAGCATGGCATCCGAAGAGCTAGCTCGGAAGTTGCAGTGGCGGCTGGCAGCAACGCAGGAAACGAGGCCGGAGCTCGAGCAGAGTCCGATCGAATCCAAAACGGGGGGTCGCGAAACAGACTGCGGCAACTCTTCGTCTGAGCTGTCCGCCAAACTAAACCGCAGGTTGGATATCACAGAGGGTAATGCTGTTCCTCGACCGACCCGTGTCTTCAACCCCTACACGGAGTTCAAGGAATTCTCTCGCAAACAGATAAAGGACATGGAGGCTATGTTCAAACGGTAAGACTGCGGCTCACGGTTCTATTGTTGGTTCGTGTGCACACGGTCCTACATGTTTACTTGCAGTGCGGGACCTGGGGCTGAAGGAGAATACCGGGTAGGAAGCTCATGATGAGATTAGATTGCTGCTGCTGACGTGAAGCCTACTGCTAGCTAATGAAAGTGAGCCGTCATGAGAGCACCTGCTGTGTAACTGTGGACTCTGCACCACTACTGGTCAAAAGAATCTAAACCGGACAGTCGACCATTATTTAAAGGCGCATCGATAAGTAATGAGTGTCAGAGAGTCAGTTGTTTATGCAATAGCTCATTACTTTTGTCAGTTGTCTTTCTTCTTTTCTGAGTATTTAATCCCTTTAAAATGCTGCCTAATTACCGTTGTAAAGCTTAAAGGCATTTAACCAAGACTGAAAAGCAATGACTTGATTTTGTTACATGTGAGTAAATGGAGAGCAACGTTTCAAAATCATATGCAGCAAATCTTGACAAAGGAGATGCTTGTTCATTCCAGATGTTCCAATTTACATTTAATCACAGCATTGTTGGGGGAAGTGTGTTAAAGAAATACCTGCCTGTCAAATGTCTAGTGCTGTGGTATTCCATGTGTGTTAGGGTTGGTCAGTCCACAGTCAATCTAAATAACTGCTCTAACATGTTCATTTGATATAAAAACTTAACATGCAGTTAATGTAACATGCAGCTAGATGTTTTTATATCTCTGCAGCAGGTTGAGGTTGGTCAGTCAAAGAAAACATCTGATTGGCAGCTTTGAGACAACAGAGCGCTTTGTATATAAGATATTTGGGGTCTCTGGCATTTTGACTTTTAAACTTCTTTATAAGATTGTTGTCATTGTTTGAAGTCTCGCTGAACTTTCCCAGGATGGAGGATCTGTAGGTTGCTGCTGTGAGTACTCAGTAGACGTTGTTGATAACCTGGTCCCTAACCTCCAAAAGTCATTTTCATGGACAGGACTGAGTTCTCTCTGCGTCTCAAATCTCTTTGGATTTGCTTCTTTTGCAGCACTGATCCCATTTATACTGCCCACAATCCATGGGGCATTTGCCACCCATTGACCCAGTTTTCTTCCACAGAGAGCTTTTATGTTAAAAGCTTTCAACATTACAGCTATCAACCTGTAATGAATATTGCTGTGACTCCATAGACATGACAACATTTTCAAAGACTGCTGCTGCAGAGTCAAATTTAGCTTAATGAAGTTACAAAGTACAAATACTTTTTCACCTTGCTTAAGTAGAAATATTGGTTATCTATACCTTACTGGAGTAATTATTTTTCAGCTAACTTTTTACTTCTTACATTTGCACGCAATTATCTGTACTTTGTACTCCTTATATTTTAAAAAGAGCCTGTTTTTCATATATATCCTTGTTTTCATTCCGGCTTGTCATCGTTCAAAAAAACAAAAACAAAACAAAAAAACCTATCCAGATTAATCATGCCATCCGAGTGAATAGAGTGAATTTGATTGTGGTCGATGAGATACATAAACATATACTCTGTGTCATGTGCATGGTGATTGGTTGAACTTACGTAAACATGGCGACATCAAAGTGATTCTACTAGTTCAACGATTAAAATAAGACATAAATGTAAATCAGTAGAAAGAGCCGGAGATATTGACCTATTTATTAGATGACTGTATTTACTGTACACCAGGGGTATTCAACTAAAATTTAAAGAGGTCCAGTTAGAGAAAATGTTTTGAAGCAAAGGTCTGGAAGATCATAATGTCTAACTTAGTGTCATATATATATTTAAGCGACCTAGTAGTTGTATCAGTATCTGCATCTAATCAATACCTGACTTATAAATCAAATGATTTCAGTACAATATTTATTGTAGTAGTTGTAGTGTAGTGAACTGAACATATGTATGACTGTCGATATGTATAATGGTCTCTCATTTAAGTAAAAGTAGGGCTGCATTTCAAAATAAGAGCAAGTAAATAAAATGGGAAAACTGTGCACATTCAAAGAAAGTGCATAACTTCAAAAAAAAAACATAAAATGAATTATTTAAGCTTGAATTTCCAAAAATATTTTCACATGAATGGAGCAAACCCTGTGAGTTATAGGAACACAACATGCACTCACTGCAACCTTTACCAAACGCAGCCAGACACCAGATAGATGCCAGATATCAACAAAACATCCACATAAAAAAAATATTAGACTACCCTTGTTTTCTTTAATTTCTTGTTCATTATAATGCCTGGTACAACTAAAGGTATATTACCTGAAACATACAATGAACACGACAAAAAATGCATTTGCTTCCATAATACTTTATGTTCTATTTGACATGCTTTAAGCTTAATTGTATTCCCAGGGTATATAAGAGGCCATTTCATGTCATAACCAGCACTGCACATGCAAAGGCCCAGAGTGGCTTCCTGCTTACATTCAAGCCGTAGCACAACTTGTTTTAAAGGAGTGGACATCTGTAATCACTTCACAAATTGAATTGTCATTGCCCTGTAGCTTCAAATTCGTCGCATTCAGATGTGAGGTGAAATCAACCAAAATGGCCACATCATCGGTTTCTAATTTCCTAAAAACAGAGAAAACTGTGTTGCCTTCTGACTTCTTAGCTCATGCAAAAAAAAAAAAAGCATGCTAACACCCTGCCTTTGCTGAGGAATTCCCTCAGCATTGTGATGCTGGTAGAAAGAGCATGCTCTGAGAAAATTGATCATTTTCATCATTGTATCCATCACCTCAGCACGGTCATCTGACAGGGAGGCACATAGGACAGATTGATGAATGATGCCATGGTAACTTATAAGCTCAGGATTGCCCTCGTTCAGTCTTGCTACAGCTCCTTTCTCTCTCCCTATCATAACAGGGGCGCCATCTATGGAGCTATAGCCCCTATCTATTATTGAAACCACTTTTCTTGGCTCTACTCACTTTTTTGTGGCAGATGATGCTGATGGGTATTTTGTCACTCAGCTCTTGTTTTTATTTTCCCTCAAGTAGTGTTTCTGCTACTGCACTCACTCATTATTTCATAAATCCATCCATCAATAAATGGCTTTTTGTGTTGACCCAAAATCCAAAGTATTCTGATATAGCTATTCTGGAACACTCATGAGCTCGTTGTTAGGCGCTGAATGTGTGGCTCAGGATCCTGGTGGACTGGTCATATTGGGCTCTGAGACTACTTATTTTCTGTGATCTCATTTGAGATTTGAGTGGGTATGTTTGTTCAAAGCCTTCATGTTTTGTCTCATAATGGTGTTTCACATTGGCACTTTTAATAAGTGCTATGGTTTCTGAGCATTCTGAGTTTCTGAGACACAGTGGTTTAGTGCTCCCAGTGGGAAGTATCAACAGAAATGAGTCTGTCCATTCTGGATTAAATGCTCTATTTTCACTATCCACTTTTCTTTTTTTTCTTTTTTTTTTTTGAGAATGCCATGTGTTTCTTATTTTTCTCTCCATTTCTTAGTCTTGTTTGGATCTCTTCCATGGTTTTCGCTACATTTATTACTCTGTTTCTTTTTCTTTCTACCGTCTTTTCATTTGCATTTTGCCACTAACTCTCTCATCTGTTTTCAATGCAGCTTTGCAATGTTTACAGCCTAGAATGCACAAACTTGATTGTCTGAGTGGTATCATATGGGATGACTTAACTTGCATGCAATTGGCCTGTACATTTCCTCATCCACTAAACCACTACAAAAGCTGCGCCAGTTAAGATACAAGTGCCCTGTTAGGTTTTAAATCGTAACCTTCTGTTCTGGCTGTAGGTTTATCTGCTAATCTGAAGGAGTGGGTCCATGGCACAGCTTCTGGGTCCTTCATGATGAGGGTATGTAGAGCGTAATGGAGGTTAGCCCCTTCCTCAGTGATTATATTTATTATAATCACTGTATTTATAGACCTGCTGGACTGCTCATAACATTGTAGCGGACTCCGCTGATTATCACACTTTAAGAAAGTAGATGAAACAACTCATCCACAGGACCTGGCTCTCCTGTCATAAATTACACAGAGAAATAAAACTCTGAGTGACCCCTAAACTCTTCTTAAAAAGACCAGGCTCCCACAGCCATAAAAAAAACCCTTTTCTCCCTTATCTGATTGAAGCCAACCTGGACCAGTTTCCAAGGTGCAAAGAACACTTCATGTGCTCATATCGAAACCTAAAATATTATTTGTCTTTCTTGTGTTATCACCTGTTATGATTATTATATTATACAGGAAGTATTCAGTTGTTCTGTCTACTCACCTATGCATTCCTAAATGTCTAACTATTGTTTGTGTCACATTGCCCATAACCATTCCTTCCAATAAGGTCACAACCATAATAAGTTGCTGCTAATTATAAATGCCATTATTATGATAATCAAATAACATATGGAATATGAAATTGTGTAGAGATCACACATGATCAATTTTCACATGTAGGATAACATACTTGGGTCATCATGAAGGAAAGGAGGGGGCTGCAGGCCCTAGACTCCAAGCTTGTGAAAACATTGTAAATCAGAATTTCGCAACAACTGAAACCAAGGGATCTTATTGCAGCTAAGGGGGGATGACATCACACCCCTCAAGGTGTATAGAGTATGTTACACACAGCTCTCATTCACTTCACTTCATACTATTTATTCTTCACTTCACTTGAAACGCAACTTAAAGTTTCTTGATTAAAGTTTCTTGAGTTTCTTGACATTAATTATTTTTGTTCGTCTTTTTATAACATATTATTTTTATTATTATGTTAGTGCGTCGATTTTTGAAAGTTTTTGAAGTTTTTGTATTGTTTGGTCAAACGTTCAAATTCTTGATCTACGATCGAGAAACGTCTTCACCAATCAGACCTACTATCCTCCTTGACCAGCAAAGAGTTTGAGCAGATCACCACCCAGGACTCGTCACGCCACTGCGTCAGTTCCTGAGTCCGGCAGAGCCCCTGAACCGCCAGCTGAAGCAGGTTGAGTTTAATCCTTGCTCTTGGGTTGAGGTCCAATAGTATAAAATCAAAACTTCAGTTCATTTAAATTAGTTATTCGTAGACTTCGATATTATGGTCATTAGTCCCGTTCAAATAGATATGTTTCACCCTGACCCAATTTAAAACACACACACACACACACTCTAAGTCATTTATTCATACACATTGGTTCATTCACTTACTAATTTGTTCATTTGTACATTTAAGTCTGCTGGTTTATATAGTCTTTACTTACGTATTCACCACTCATTCACTTAATCCATAATCCATTCACTGTTTATTGTTGTATTGTCTTTGTTTATTAAATATTGTTATATTTAGACTAAGTTCTTGTGTTTGGTTCCTTTCTGCTTGAGACGAGGGATCAATCTGAACTCAACCTTGAGATCGAGACAAAATCAATTAATAACAGTCTAAATTTGTTGAATTTCATTCTAAATTGCCAACATAAAACAGTCCTCTTAGACGTTGGCAAGAGGTGGCGCCCTGGCTTCAACAGACTGTTAATACTAGTAACTATATGTTGATTATTAATAATTGTTAATATTAATAATCCTCATAGAGGCATTTTCCAGTTTCCTCTACAACATTGTGCAATTTACAATAACCATGTGCAGTAATTTAATAATTCACTCTCCAGAAAGTCGTCCGTCCATCCGTCTATCCATCCATCCATCCACCCACCCACCTTGTTATCGCACATTGCTGAGATGGCATTGCAGAGCCTTCCTCGGCAGGATTCTGCGGGATGCGGTTAATCACCTCCTCACCAACTGTTGTTCTTTGGTTTAACAGACCCTCAAAGTGCTCTTTCCAATGGGTCTTGATCTCATCTGTTTTAAGGATCTTCTGCTTATCTTTTGACCAGAGGGGGCTACACAGTGGCTTGGTCCATAGATTGCTCGGATGGCACTGAAGAAACCTCTGGTGGCCCCTATTTCTGCAAGATGTTGAATTTCATTGGCTTGTCGTTTTTTCTGGTTTTCAGACCATTTTCTGCCTAGCAGTCAGTATGGTGTTCCTCAGTGCGCTCCAGTGAGCCTCAACATGATCAGGATACTCTGATGGAAAGGTGTCACACATAGCAGCTTGGAGGAGGCCTGGTGACTCAGGCCTTTCAGGGGTCTTGATGTTTAGGCTCGGTCAGCATTGCTTTTTCTACAACCTTCTCTTGGGCATGAGTCTGATGGCCATAGTTGAACGGATGAGAGACAATGGTCAGTCCAGCATCCATATGTTTTGCTCTTGTGAGATATACTGTACATCAAGCCTGTCCCTGGTGCAAATGATGACGTAGTCTATCAGATTGGATAATTTAGTTTGGAGTGAGAGTGCATCCAGGATGTTTTGAATTTATTTTTCTGTCTAAAGAAAGTGTTGGTGATGGTAAGACTGTGTTCCGCACACTTGGTCAGGAGGAGAACACCGTTGGAGTTCACATTTTCTACCCCTTCCTTTCTGATGGTGCCACTCCATGTTTTATAATCCCAAGCAACTCTGGCACCGAAGTCCCAGAGAAGGATGATTTTGTCTTCCCTTGGGATGGCTGACAGGATGTTATCCAAGCTGGCATGAAAGGCCTCTTTAATGTCCTCTTGTGAGTCCAAAGTGGGGGCATAACTTTAAAATTGAGAAACAAAATTCTCCTGTGTTGATGTAGCATATAACTTTTTTTGCTAGGTTGTATCCTTTTTGATCAGTCACAGATCAATGACCATGATCAATTTTGTAGAAATTCCAACCTTTTAAAGTGTGTGTGTGGGTGGAGTGTTCGTGCTGAAGTGGAGACTGCTTTCAAAACTGCTCTTTTTTTTTTATAACACTGTGCTCACAGTGACAAATTTCATTTTACATTTATGATTTTAAGTTGTTGTCAAACACTCCAAAGTTGGAGTGTTTGACACAATTTTGTATACCTAAATGATGGGATTTACAGTTTTTCAATTATAAGCTCTAAATGACATGTGGAAAGCCCAACTGCCAATTAGGATCTCATGTTAATCCAGCAAAGGTTTCAACTAGAATAGCAGAAATGTCTGTTGTTTTGAACTCACTCTGGTGCCCACATTTTTCACACTAGAAACAAGAAATGACATCACTGTGTTCATTAAAGCCTTGTAGCGCTGTATGTGAAAGAATTTTGTGGATATCTGCTTTACTTTTTGAATAAATAGCAGTAGTTTGAGGTGTAAGCAAAAGGCAATTTCTGCCTCTGTGAATGCTGAGCCAAACACCTGTGTTCCCTATATAGACTGTGTGATTCCCATTCTAATGAGAGGTCATATGGCCTAGTGATTAACACACATGACCCTGGTGCCGCAGATTAGAAGTTAATCATTGTGCTGATCATTTTTGAAAATGACAAATTATACATCATCAAAGTGCGTGTTGGCCTCATCCTGTTGATTTCCGGCTGCTATAACATGCACAAACATGTTCCTGTGTGACGTACACTTCAACACACACACACACACACACACATACAGTCATGTTTTCATGCCTTCAGGTGACATTTCATTGATTTGCATTTATTTCCTGGAGACTTTCTTGAAACCCTAGAGACTTTAATTGTTGGTACCACTTGTCTAACCTTTATCTAAACCTGACCCTAACCTTAACCAAACAAGGTTAAGAAAAGCGAAATTTTTGCAATGCAAGTGGCTTAATTTTTCAGAGGCTTCTGATTTTGTTTTATCAAGCCAATTTATATTAAAATCCCCAAGTATTTCTGTCTTTGTTCTACATTCTTTTAGTATATCCTGTAGTTCCTCTTAAAAAAAAAACAATAGAAGAAGATGGTGGCCTATAGACTCCAATTAGTGTTGCAAGTTGCCAAAATGTATCTGGTATAACTGGCAGCTAACATTAACTGAATGGGGCATAGAAAATTTTCACTTATTTTTTAACAAAACTGATCAATAATATCAGGAGGATAACAATTAAAAGAAAAGTTTGGGTTTTTTTTGTTTCACAATACGTTCAGTAAGCACATTTTGTTTGATAACTACAGCACCAATATAGGCCTAGTATATTCCTAAAGTACTGAAAAGTAAGGCAAAAAGTTCCACTCTGGGTAAGTATTGTACCAAAAAGTGACCAAGTTCAGCCTCTGCTAAATGACTCAAACTAGGACTTTTTGTTTATCTCTGAAATCTGCCTGCATAAGAATTCCCCAAAGGCTGTGTTATATGTACCAGAATAAAACATCCACAGGTTGGACAGGGCTATAGGAAAGGGTGGAGGGGTAATGTTTTATGTAAAGGAATACTTCAAGTGTAACCAAATTTAGTGGGCTACTGTAAACAATCTGGAATGCATTGGTTTTAACGTAATCCTTTCACCACATATGTCTGTGACACTGACTGGAACCTATTGGCCACCATCATCTTCCATTGCTATTTATGAGGAACTGCTGGATACACTAAAAGAATGTAGCACGAAGACAGAGATACTTGGGGATTTTAATATAAATTGGCTCGATAAAACAAAATTGGAAGCCTCTGATCACTTCATGAGGGGTGTAATCATAACAATAGATGTTATTGTGTCAAAGTAATTGAGCTAAAATAGTAAAAAAAAAAAAAAAGAAAAGGACAATTTTTTTCCTCACCAATTTTTTGTTGTGTTTTATAGCATATAACCCCTCTGAAAATATGCTACAGGAAACAAAAAACTAAAGAAAACCATGTATCAATATATGAACACGTCTGTGAGTAGTATAAAGGTGGCAGTTTTGAGCGTGCATGTGAAATGTGCATGTACATGAATGACAAATGTATGTGTGCATATGTACACATGCTGTGGGTGTGTGTATGGGTGGTCATAAAAACAATAAATAAGAGAACTCCTCCTTAAAAGGGTGTGTTTTAAGTTGTGTTGGGGATATAAGCAGGTTTGCTCAAGAGCGTGGACAGAATTCCTCCCTCATTTTTTCACGGAGCGACTGCATGTCTTCAACCTCTATCACCACCATCACCATGCTGACCGGAGAAGAATCTTCCTATGAATCATCTGTTATGGCAGGTAAATCAGTGTGTATCAGATTTTGTGACACTGCCATGGATGCGCCTCTTAAAAAAATATGTGGGATGTGCCATTATAAGGCTCTTGATGCGTTTAAAATAGAGGGAGAATTTGTTGGACTTAGGCCTGATTTATGCTCATCCATATCCATCGATACGCAACAATGCAGAGCCCTCTGTGTCGTTCCATCCAACTCCCTCTCCATCAGCTTATGTGCACCTCCCCAAGTTTTTAACTATCCATTGAAATGACGGAGAGCTCACAGAGACCATGTGGCTTTTCAGTAAGCTACTGAGGCTTTACAGATCAAAACAAAATTTTATTGTGTATATCTCACATCACAGAACAAGGATCAAAACCCTGTACAACCATTCTCTATCACCTTTAAGTAGCAGCTTGTTGACAGCATCAACAAAGCAGATCCATTTGTGCTTATGTTTGATGAGTCTGTAAATCAGCTGAATACTTGAATCACTTATTTATACAGTAACCTAATATACAGTATGTTCTAATAATTTTCTATATGTACCTAATAATGTGTCCTTGTATCTTAATAAACCTTGCCATGATTTAATTTATTCTTTGGGGCTTTGCTCCTTCTTACTGTATCTAAGTTCTCTCATGGTTGTGCAGTTACAAACTACAACAGTTTTGTAAATTAAACATTTATTTGAAAAAACATCTTCTTTTTGATGATATATCAAAGGCTGGCTTTTTTCTACCCTGTGTAGACCTTAAATCATCAGGCACATCGACTAATAAAACTGTAGATTTTGTTATTTTTTCTTATATACATTTAAATATCATTATTTATGTATGTGTGTGTTTTGCCCCACATATTAAAAGGTGTTGCATTTTTTTTCCAGAGTCCATAGACAACATGCAGTTTGGGGAGCTGTCCCTCAAGCCGTTATACCCCATATCTCCACTTTCTTCACCCGGACCTGCTCTGCTGGTTAAGTCCCCACCCATATCACCTGTTCAAACTGACACTGAAAACTGGGAAGACAACGATGATGACGACGGTGATTATGTGAAGTGTCCACAAGCTACGCCAAGCGGTCAGGGACTGTACAGGTGCCATCTTTATCTGAGGTTAAACGTTTTTAGCGAATTTTCTAAATACACGTGGGTCAGGTGTCTTAAAAACAAATCAGGCTTATATATTACAAAGGCATTTAGTGACATATTGAGCGAAGGACGTATACCGTTAAACTTCAAACAGACGCAAGCAGAGTTTTACAATAGACATTTTCAGCAATTAATGGATAAATATAAAATTAAACATTTCTCAACATCAAACGAGTGTAAAGCCAGTGTGGTGAAGGGATTTAACAGAACCTGACGTCCATTAATTCTTGCAAATATGTGGATGTAGTGTAGGATTTAGTTAGTTCATACAACAAGACACATCATAGAATGATTAAAATACCACAGGCAGCTATAAATAAAGACAATGAAAAAGTTGTTTTTCAAAACCTGTACAAGGCAAAGCCACAAAAATCGGTGTCTTTTAAATTTGATATTGTGACAGTGAGAATATCTAAAATACACGGTGTGTTTAGCACTGCAAACTACTGTTCCTATAGCTTTGCAAAAGAGGGAGAGTAGTTTGCAATGCAAGTCATTGCATCACTAATTGTACACATAAACCCTTTACTTTTGGACATTGATTTGTAAATTTCCCACCATGTTAATTGTAAACATGCATCCCTTCCACACCTCGTTCACAGCCTGGTGAACACTGGCCGGCTATTTATATTACAAAACACAACTAGGGCTATTTTTTTGACAGTTTTGGTAATTCTCCTGATTGTGCAAGATTCCCATCATCAATAAGTACTTTTTCGATAAAGAATTGTGTAGATGTATCATATTCTAAAAACAAGTCCAAAACGACTTTACAATGACATGTGGTCAGCATTGAATTTTTTTTTATATCACATTCAAAAAGGATTACCTTATGCTAAGGTGATTAAAATGTATGGATCTTATCTTACTGCTAATGATGCTATGGTATGCTGATTTGTTAAATGCAATGTGTATAAAGATTACAATTTTACCTGTGTACAATGTGGAACAAAAGGATGTTTTTAGTTTATTTTGAAAAATAAAAAACATCAAGAGACCTTTTGTTATAATCAATTTGTGATGACCCCAGGGCCTGTGCCAGGGTTGGTGTGTGTCTGTCTGTCTGTTTGTCTTTCAGGGTGCTGGTAGCTGGTTGGCCATTATGGAATTGGAGGCAGCTGGCCACTGTCTTCAGGCCATTAAAACCCCGCCCCTCAGTGAGCCCAGTCTCTTCCTTCATCCGTGGCAGCATGTGGCACTGATTTGAGTTCCTTTAAGTTGCTGTATAAGTTTGGTTTGCATTTTCCTAGGTTGATCTAGGTTGATAGTTAACTTTCGTTGAATGTTGCATAATTTGTTATGCTGGTTGCGTTTGGAGATTAGCCTTGGTTAAAATAAATATTTTATTTTGATTTAACCCCCTATGAGTTTCCATTATTTGCTATGGTCTCTGAGCCAGGCCATAACAAATTGGGGGCTCGTCTAAAGTGAGAACTAGTTTGTAAATGCTAAGCCAGGTGTATTTGTTTGTGTGTCACATATTATGGATATATATTATGGATATATATATATATTATCTTTGTTGTAAATTTGCGCCTTTCCGGTGTGCCGGCAAGAAAAGTGACGTAGTGATGGTGGGTTCCCCAGGTGGTGACGTCTTCCTGGGGTTCCCTTTCTACACTCGGTTTGAGAAGTTCACGTAGGGAGTGTTTATTGGATTTTTCTTGTGTCAATGTTGCCATGTAAATGAAGTACACAGTAGCGGAACAAGGGGAGTAGGTTTTAACCCTCTTTTAATGCGCAAATGTACATGTTGTTGTGGTTCCCCTGTAGGTTTAGCGTGTTTTCCCCTTTGGCATTCATGTACGTTAACTGTAGTGTGGGGTGAAAGTGGTCAGAGCGTTTGTCTCAGGAGCACATCCCTCGTGTTGGCGAGGTTGTCAGCTTTCTGGTCGCCTTGACCGCATTACTGGTTTTAAGTGCATAAGTACCCGCCGTCAGTAGCCCCTGAAGACTAGGGTTGAGTTATATAGATCAAAGTAGGCAGTTAGAGGGGATACCCAACTTTACTATGCGCTAAAAGGGTTGATACAGTTCATTTCTTGTTACCGAAAACAATGAGCTAGTTGTTAAAACATGGAATCGGTGGAAGATTTCTTTAACGCTCCATCGGAGACATTGTTGTATCAGTGTAATAGAGACCAATTGTTAAAGATAGCCGAACATTATAAGATATCTGTGGGTGACAAAAGTTTAAAAGAAAATGTTAGAGCTATTGTAAAGGCAAATTTGTATGAGCTGAATGTTTTTGCACCTCTGGCAAAGTCACCTGTTTCATATAATCTGGCAGGGGCTGTTTCCTCTCAGGACTTGCTCTCGCAGGGGATAGCCTTGATTTGAATTTTGAACAACAAAAAGAACTGTTGAGAACTGTTGCGGATGCAATTTAAAAAAAAAAAAAAAAGGAATTGGAATTACAAAAATTGCGACAGCAAGCACAGCTTGATAAAGCATTAGCACTTGAACAAATGTGGCAACAAACAGAAAGGGCGAAGCTTGACTTAGAAACGGTAAAGTTGAATTTACTGAAAGAAGGAAAGCTATCAGAGACTTCAATGATCAAATCAGCTCAGAATGGTGATAACTCATGGGGAATTTTGAATAGTTTACGACTGGTGCCAAAATTTAATGAGAAAGATTTTGACACTTTCTTCACATTGTTTGAACGTGTTGCAGACGCAAGGGGCTGGGACGACGAGGACTGCACAGTCTTACTGCAGTGCATATTAACAGGATGCGTGCAGGAGGCTTTCTCATCACTGTCCGCAAAGGATAGTGGTGAGTATGTCAAAGTTAAAACAGCGGTACTAAAAACATATGAGCTTGTCCCCGAGGCGTATCATCAGCGATTTAGGGGCTGGAAAAAGGGGGACAAGTCATATTTAGAGTTTGCCCGTGATTTAGTGACTCATTTCAATCGTTGGTGTTCGGCATCAGATGTGAAGGAGTTTTGTGATGATTTGTGTGATTTAATAGTGCTTGAACAGTTTAAAAATTTAGTCCTAGGACGTATTGCAATGTATATATGTGAAAAGAAAGTAAAGACAGCGGCAGAGGCTGCTGCGTTGGCGGATGATTATTTGTTGACCCGCGGAGGTGGTGGTGGGGATCTCCGCACTTATCTGTTTGGTGCTGACATAGAGGGTGGCCCTGCAGGTGGGTGGCACTCCTCTGGGCGTCCTGGTGGAAAATTTAACACGGCACAGAGAAGTGATCACATTATATGTGAGTCTGAAGATGCTTGCCATTTCTGTCATAAAAAGGGTCATTGGAAAAAAGACTGCGATGCGCGAAGATTGCAGAATAATCATTATGGAACGCAGGCAAAGCCAGTTGCATTAGCTGCACCTATTTCCTGTGTATTGGTTGCTGACCAACAGAGTGAGGGGTTGACATCTGTCATTATGTCTAAATCTGATCTGGGTTCCTACTTGCCTTTCATTTCAGAAGGACATGTGTCTCTGGTTGGGAGTGAGGAAAAAGTGCCTGTGGTCATATTGCGTGACACAGGAGCGTTTGATTCATTTATTCTGAGGTCCACCCTACCCTTTTCTGGAGAAACTGATACAGGAACTTTCATACCTGTGTTAGGCATGGGCATGTCTATTTTTCCAGTACCTGTACATAAATTTGTGTTGCATTCAGAGTTGTTTAATGGAGAGGTAAAAATGGGCGTGCGCCCTGAATTGCCTGTTAATGGGGTTACGGTAATTCTGGGGAACGATGTGGCTGGAGACCGTGTCTGGGCTGATCAGCCAGTGCGGCCAGTGGTTGTTCCTGTGCCGCAGGGCAGTAAGGGTCCAGATGAGAGTGAGAGACTTTTTCCTGATGTGTTCACGACATGCGCAGTGACCCGTGCCATGACCAGTCACAATGAAGATTCTTCAGGGCATGCAATAGAGGTGAATAATGAAACAGAGTTGCCTATATTGTCCCTGCCTAACGCCCCCTCTCTATCTCGTACTGTGAGTTGGTGAATGAGCAATGAGCTGATCCTACGCTGAAGGAGCTACGGGTACCCTGCTGCGTACCCATTGCGCACACTGACAGCAAAGGCAGTGGTGCGTGTTCTCAGTCAGTTCATTTCTGTCTTCGGTATTCCTAAAACCATTCAGAGTGATCAAGGTTCGAATTTTTGCTCTCATTTTTTTTGCACAAATATTAGAATAGCTGCATATTAAGCATAACCAGGCCTCTGCGTATCGCACAGAGCCAAAGTGCGCTTGAGCGTTTCCATCAGACTTTAAAATCATTGTTGCGTGTGTACTGTGTGTAGATGAATGCTGATTGGGAGGATGGGTTGCCATGGTTACTTCTGGCTGCAAGAGAGGTAACACAAGAGAGTACAGGATTTAGTCCAAACGAGTTGGTTTTTGGTCATACGGTGCAGGGGCCTTTAACTGCTCTGCAAGTTGACTGGAAAGAGGCCAAGCCGCCAAAAATTTTGATTGACTATGTCAGTGGTTTCAGACAGCGGCTGTATTCTGCTACGGAACTGGCAAAACTACAGTTGACTTCAGCACAAGCAAAAATGGAACGCTTGTACGATTGTCGAGCTGAACAGCGTGTTTTTAGTCTGGGTGACCAAGTTTTAGCGTTACTGCCTATTGTTAGTTCACCATTTCAAGCTAGATATATATGGGTTGTAAACATCACCAGCTTTGTCACATAAATCTGTTAAAGGCATATCGCTCTCAGAAGCAGACAGAGCAAAGTGTGCTGGCAGATGCTGTTCATCCAATGTGTGTTTGTAACACGATTGTTAAATCTAGTGGATTATCTTGTGAAGATGGTTTACTAAATCACGATTCTGCAGTGCTGACAGGAAGGCTTAAAAACTCAGAAGTACTGGCAGACTTGAATAATATTGTTGGTACCAGTAGCTGAGATGGGATGTGAAAGTACAAAGTGAAGGACAGGTAAACAAGCGTGAAGGTGGTTTTGTATTTTCAGAGGATTATAAATTTTGAATTTTTAAATGACTGTAGTATGTATTAGTGCAAAAGAACAATCTAAAAGTAATTGGATGTATTAGTTACAGTTACATAAGATGTCAGTGTCCCTACCAACAAGCATAGCAACACTCCCCACCCCCGTTTTCTAGCGAGGTCCGATGAAACCTCCATATTAACTCATAAACTAAAGATAATATACACTCAGTGAACACAGATTATGAGAATAAAGTACATATTTCTCACTAAAAAAATGTCATCAAAATTAATTAAGGCTTAATGCTAAAACTATCTAAAAAATTGTATTATTTTTTACCAAAATGATAAAAAATGTCAGCCATATTGATCTGTTCTCACAGGCAGAAACTTAACGGTCACGTCATGTGGATGCAGGTAACAGAGGGAAGGAGAAACAAAACGTGACAATTACACGATTTTAGACCCAAAATTGTGAAACTGTTACGTTTTTTCCAAGTGGACCAATGTGATATTTCTACGTTTTGGGATGCAACAACTCCGACCCCTCCACCGCCCTAACTTGCCCACACCCTCATCCCAACTCCAACTTTGTTTAAAACTGTCTAATTCAAACAATAGTGATTTTTAAACAAGTGAAAAAAGGGGGAAAAAAATTATTCTAACATGGAAATATTGAATGAATTTATATTAAAAAAAACTGATATAAATATATAAAATTGGTATAAAGACAAATGATTTTTTTAAGGTGTTTTGACTATTGAAACAGGTGACAGATAAAGTTGAAATCCACAGTAAGGCATATGTGATATCCCTTCTTGTGTGTTTACAAATGGATGTTTACGTCCAGTAACTTTTTTCTATTTTCTACTTTATTTTCATGTATAATTGTTTTATATAGAAAAGAACCATCACATAAATCATATATACAGCCTTTTGCAAACTCAATGTAGTTTGTCCAAGTGGTTTTTGCTGTAGAATGCTGTAAAGCAGGGGTGTCGAACTCATTTTCACCGAGGGCCACATCAGCGTAATGGCTGTCCTCAAAGGGCCAGATGTAACTTATAAATGTAACTAAATGTAATTGAATGGTATGTAAAATAAATGTAACTACTCCTTAATGTTAAATAACTCTGACTTTATTACTTATTCAAGTCACAAACATTACAGTTGCATTGAAAAAATGTTTGCTTGTTGCTCTGTTATAACATAAATCCTTTTAATTTGTCAGCTTATGAAACCCACACAACTCCATCAATCATGGATTAAACTATCCAAGTGAATGAAGAAAAATGAACATATTCATAACTCAGAACTCAGAAAAATAACACAATAAATACCCATTAAAATGGGCTTAATTACTGTAAAATCAACAATTGTAAGTTGCTAAGACCATGTATGACAGATGTAGCATTTAAAAAAAAGGCTGCACATAGCCTTGCATCCAACTAATAGTTTGATTACAATAATTTGTCTGCATACACACATTAAACCTGTAAACACTAAATAATTGCAGCAGCAGCTATACATAAATAATATGTAAACTAAATATAATAAAATAAAGGTGGACTCAGTTCACAACTATATTAGTCAAGTTTTTAGGTTTTTGAAGAGGAGATGCTGCCTGTCCTTGAACACAAGTGGATCCACTCTCTACCATCCTTTGATCATGTTCTGAAAATAACAAACACAAAACAAAATGCAAGCATAATTATTAAATTGCACGCAGAGTTTAACTATTCTTCTTAACTATGCTCCTCAGTGACAGAGAGATCCGACTTCACGCCTCTAATAAAAATTGATAACTGCACTGTATCCGTGTTATCTGTGGTTTCATCAACAGCTAATGAAAAAGCAGTGTAGCTGCGTGTCTCCTCGGCCATCTGTGTTGCAAGATTTTCTGCGAGTTCCTTAACTCGATCCGCGATGGTGTTTCTCGATAAACTGACATTTTTAAAAATCTGTAACTGGTCAGGACACACCTGCTCACAGACCTTCAGCATGCACTGCTTCAAAAACGCTCCTTCCGAAAAAGACTTGGAAGCTTTGGCGATTTCTTCAGCCACAATAAAGCTAGCTTTCACTGCCGCATTGTTTTTGGCTGTGGATTTCGTGAACAGACTCTCCTGCAACCGCAGTTTGCCTTTTATTTCTTGGGCAATTTCTTGCTTTTCTTGAAGGCTAGCTTTGCCGTACTTAGCTCTGTGTTTAGTGTCAAAATGCTGACGTAGATTGTACTCTTTGACAACCGACACCACCTTGTAATACAAAAGACACACCGCTCTTTCTCCTTGAAGCACAAACAAGTATTCGCCTTCCCATCGTTCTTGAAATAGTCTTCCGTCTGCATCAACCTTTCTCTTCTTGGACATTTTGGGATAATTTATTTCTCAATTCCACTCATTGGCATTGATATGGAAACACTGCCGTGTAGTGGCGCTGAGCCGTCACTTCGCGGGTATCATAGTCGACAGGCATTGTGGGAAATGTAGTTTTTGGTCAAAGCACTCTTTTGACCTATTTATTTTTAGACACTTAGACCTTTTAAGCTCTCGCAGGCCACATAAAATAATGTGGCAGGCCACATTTGTAGACAGCCACTTCACATTTGGTTGCAAACACCCCAGTGCATGCTGATAGTTGGTGCTCGATGATGGCAATAGAACCACGTCATCTGCAAAAAGGCCACTGAGGCCACTGTACACAACACCCTCTGCCCCTTGGCTGTGCCAAGAACACCACAGGACCAAACATGAACAGGACCAGTAACAAAAAGCAGCCCTGGCGAAGTCCAGCACCCACCGGAACCGAGTCCGACTTGCTCCTGGCAATACAGACCAAGCTCTGACTCTGACAGTACAGAGACCGGGCCAGCCACCCACCCCATACTCCCAGAGCACACCCCAGAGGGCACCCTGAGGGGCATGGTCATAAGCCTTCTCCAGATCCACAAAGCACATATGGACTGGTTAGGCAAACTCCCATGCACCCTCCTTAGGATATAGAGCTGGTCCGTTGTTTCACAACCAGGGCAAAAAGCACATTGTTCCTCCTGAATCCGAGGTTTGACAATGAACTGGACTCTCCTCTCTAGTACCCTGGCATAGACTTTCCCAGGGAGGCTAAGGAGTGTGATTCCTCTGTAATTGGAACACACCCTCTGGTTCCCCTTCTTAAAGATGGGGACCACCACCCCAGTCTGCCATTCCAGAGGCACTGTCCCCATTATCTATGTAATGCTGCAGAGACCACCCTAAGTCAGCCCTCCACCATCCAGAGCCTTCAGGGCAGATCTCATCCACCCCCACGAACCTGCCACTGCAGAATTGATTTTACTGCTTCAGTGACCTCAGCCCCAGTGATGGGAGAACCCAATTCTGAGAATGACTCTGGTTCCTCCATGGAATACATTAAGGAGATCCCCAAAGTATTCTTTCCACTGCTCAATTATTTTCTTAGTTGTAGTCAGCAGCTCCCTATCCACACTAAGAACAGTGTTGACGCTGCAGCGCTTCCCACTCCTGAGACACCAGACGGTTTGCCAGAATGTCTTTGGGGCCAACCAAAAGTCCTCCTCCACAGCCTTCCTGAACTCTTCTCACACCCAATTTTTTACCTTCGCTACAGCCAGGGCTACGCATCGCTTGGCCTGCCAGTACACAGGCTGCCTCAGAAGTCCCACAAGCCAACCAAATCCTACTCTCTCAGCCTGACAGCAGCCCTCACCAAAGGTGTCCACCAAGCAATTCAGGGATTGCCGCCAAGACCGGCACCAGCTGCCTTACGACCGCAGCTCCATACCACCGCTTCAGCAATTGCCCCATGGAACATAGACCATTCAGAATCGATGTCTCCCGGAGCCCCCAGGATGCAGTTGAAGCTCTCCTGGAAGTGGGATTTATAGGCCAGTCTAATGGAGTCCTCTGCCAGCCATTCTCAACAAATCCTCACTGTCCGTTTGGGTCACTGTCCGTTTTGGGACTCCTTGGTTCTCCCAGCGGGTGGTGGGCCCACCGGGATTTAGACTCATGTCCCTCTCCATGGTAGAGAAACACTAAGTAAATATCAGAATTGTTTTTCCTAAATGAAAGGTCAACATCTTGTTGATACCTCTCAGCCACCATAGAAGGAAATGTGCACAAGAGCTAAAGAATACTATTTGGTTGGTTGCGGTAATCATACACAATATGGCTTTAAGGACAGATGAGAGATTTGAAATATTCCTGTTGGATCTTTCCTCAGGGTCTAACCCATGCAATGTGCCCAACAAAGATGAAGTAGTAATCCATTATCATTTCTTGTCTTTGACAATGTGCCATTATTACTCTCAGTACATTCTCTGTGAAGTGGGTAGAACAAACTTATGTATGAAGAGATTGAAAACTTAGGAAGATGAAATTTGTTCACAACTGTTACTTCTGTCTTGTCGACCTTATTTCAGTGTGTTCAGTGTGTCAGTACAAGTATCATATCAGACTTGGTATCAGTAGATATTCATTATTTCAGGATCAGGAACAAAGGGATTAATTACTTTAAGTGCTTTGTAGGTATGACACTGGGAAAGATGGCTTCATCGACCTGATGGAGCTGAAACTGATGATGGAGAAGCTGGGGGCTCCACAGACTCATCTAGGCCTCAAGAACATGATCAAAGAGGTGGATGAAGACTTTGATGGCAAACTGAGCTTCAGAGAGGTAAGTGTTCAGGAGGGATTGCTGTGTCCTGGTGGTTTCATACATGTGAAGGGAATTAAATATATACTTGGCCATACAAAGACTCATAGCAAACCCATGCACAGCCCTATGGGGTTTACTGTGTGCAAAATACTGGCATTTACCATCATACTTTTTAAGTAATAAGTGAAGTAGAGTATGTGCAGCTGTGGGGGATATGATGAATAGTAAGAATAAGTTGTATGAGTGGCATATGGCATCTACAACATGCATTCATGAATACAGTAGAAGTAAACTACTTAAACACCTGTGGATATTGATCTCTGTTTAACCTCAAAAGTATAAAGATATACTGTAATACAGTATATTTTGGAATATAAAACATACAATTGATGAGCTTCTCCTCCTGAAATAACTCTTATCAGGGAACATATAGGCTACACTAGAGGTGTCAAATAAAATGGCGGGTTAGCACTGGGCAAAGAATAATGGTGAAGATGCAATTGGTGCATTTAAACTTGGCAAGAAAAGAAGTCAATGTATTTGAACCATCTTTTTGCAGTTCCTGTTGATCTTCCGCAGAGCAGCAGCTGGGGAGCTGCAGGAGGAGAGCGGACTGATGGCTCTTGCTAGACTGTCAGAAATCAGTGTCTCCACTGAGGGAGTGATGGGGGCCAAAGAATTTTTTGAAGCCAAGGTATGATGGTATGATGTATTTGATGAGTATGAGTATGATGAGAGAGGCTGAATTTTATAGAGAATCTTCTATTACTTTCCCTTCCCCCGTCCTCCTCCCTCTCTTTCCTCTGTCTCTTCTCTTTTCCCTGTTTTCATTTCACTCCAACCGGTCGAGGCAGATGACCGTCCACTCTGAGTCTGGTTCTGCTGGAGATTTCTTCCTGTTAAAAGGGAGTTTTTCCTCTCCATTGTTGCCAAGCGCTTGCTCATTGTGGAAATGTTGGGTTTCTCTATGTAAAGTGCCTTGAGATAAATGTTTTTATGACCTGGTGCTATAAATTAAATTAAATTAAATTAAATTAAATTAAATTACTTTCATCAAAGACAGACGTTTACATACACTTTAAGTTTCATAAGTTAATTATCAGTATTGGAGTTAATTGGTGACACCTATGGATGTATCTCAAGACATGCCTTAAACACAGTGCCTCTTTGTGTGACATCATGGGAAACTCAAGAAAAATCAACCATGACATCAGGCTTAGAATAATTGATCTCTATAAGTCTGGTTCATCCTTATAGTGGAGCAGTGATCCTTGGGAATTTGGATAAAACATGTTTCAATTTTGAAAATAAAAAGTAAGTTAAATTACAAAATCTGAAGGTATTTCTTTATAGATCAAGGTCTTCAACAATGTACTAGTGCAACCTCCACATTTTGTATTTTTTCATAAAACAGGCATTTTTCCAGTTATTACTCAGTCAACACTGTCAGATACAATAAAAAGCAAATTACTTTTTATTTATTTTGTCTAATATGTATTCAATGTTTTTAAATCATTTATGTTAAATGTTGAATGTTCACTTTTGGCCATTTTTTATACCATTTCATATATGTATGTCCTTTAAAACATCTAACATCATACATTGTTTACTTTGAGCCTAAATAGAAAAAGGAAAAATGTTTTTTTAACATACATATTTTTGTATTAAAAGAGACTATTACTTTAATAACTCAACAGCAGTGTAGAAACACATTGTAAGCATATTCATTTGAAAAAATAAAACTCCCTCTGACGGTGGTGACTTTAGAATTGACGTTGGTGACAGTGGCCTCATTACAATATACAATTCCAAAATTTATACCACTCAAATCGAAGTCTTCTTGCTTAACAATTTTATTTACCTATTTGGTCCAAAAAATAACAACTCCGGAGCACTGTGAAACACATTTTTCAAGGAATATAATGTACAATTAAGCAATATCATTATTAAAAAGACACCATCTCCATATCATCAAAGATCAAATCATCATAGTAAAAAATAAAGTCATTACCAGTAGGAATAATGTATAATGCATCACTGACATCATCTTAAACTGTCATATAGCGCCCCCTACTCATAAAATAATACATTATATTTTTCTGTAAACTGGACTGTAAAGTGTGTATTGGACACGAAGAACAGATAACAAATAACAATTGTGAGCACTGTGGCAAACATTCAAAAGGAAACATATAGGTTCAATTAGCAATAGGCTATTATTAATAAAAGTATCCCTTAATAAGCATCACAATTAGAAAAGAAATCATTACCAGTAGCAATAAGACAGAATTCATCACTGACCTCACATTTAACTGTCATGTAGTGCCCCCCACTCATAAAATAATATAGATCATATTCTTCTTTAAACTAGACTATAAACAAAATATTGGACATGGAGAACGGATATGTAAATGAATAATTATTTCTTACTGAAATGTTTCAAAATACAGAAAGCATTCTGTGTAAATACCTCAAAACACATCTGGTACAATAATAATAATAATCCATGTGAATTCCTGTGAGTATTCCCTGACTGTTTTATGTCACTCCACCATTTAGCTTTATCAGGAAGTATATGGTGTATATATTTCTCCTCTATGAAGTCCTTGACTTCAGCAGACAGGTTGTACATCTCTTGTTGTAACCCTCTTCTTCCATCTCTGCCTTTCCATTCTGAGGTATTCCTCCTGTAACTCTGCCTCACTGTGTATTTTCTCTCTGCTTCTTATGATATTTATATTCTGTTAACTTTTTTATTTTCTGTTCATTTATTTTCATGGTTTTTATGCTGTCACACATATATATTTCCCTTTGCGGGACAAATAATATATATTCTATTGTATATTCCCCATTTTTTCTCCTTCTCTTCTCAACAGATAGCTGCTTGCCTAGCCATAACATTCTTAAATACATAAAGTCAACATTGAGTGTTATGACTATGAAATTTGGGGGAATTACATTGAATATTAGATTTGGTTAAATGTTGTCATGCTATTTTCATTTGGCTTTAGTCATTGAAGATGCAAATTCTACAAGGGATATTATATACTATGTGCTATATAGGCAGTTAGTAGGTGCACAATGTGCTTTACCAATGATATATGCCAAATTAACATGGCATAATAGTGAATTAAGAGAGAGAGAGGGAAGGCACACCTCATCCCCTAGGGTTGGACGATAGGCCAATGGTATAGTTCATCAATGGTAGTAACAATACAGGTCATGTTGGTATTTATTGTGATCAACAATTATATTCTAGCCTCCTTTATATTCTAGACCACCTAATTATAGACCATTTGGAGGTTTTGTCACCACCGTCAGACTGTATGTCACCACTGTCAGACAGAAAATCTGACGTTGGTGACAAAAACCTACTCTTTCACATGATATGCATGAATTGTTCATATTAGCCATCTTGTTTCCCCTTTATTGCTAGCTACTTCAGATCTCTTCTTAAAAAGTATAGATTTATGTCATAATCTAATCTAATATTTTTTATACAAAAGAGATGGTGTTGATATATTGTGATTGTGACAGTAGCAGTGTCCAAAAATATGAACACGTTTAAGAAAAAAGAGCAAACTTACAGGAGCTTGAGTGATCTTGAAGAATGCAGTAGAGTTGATGGTTTGAAAATGGGGTCCTGAGGAATATAGGTGACCTTGTATTTGCCTGATTCTATTGCTTTGATAAGTATCTAATGGTCATGACGAATATATGTGACACATTTTGAGCAACTACAAAATAATAGTAAATATTATTCAAAACTAACTGTTTGTAGATTTTAATAATATTACAATATACTCTTGCATGTGGTAAAGATATTATTCAATTAAATTATTACTCACTTACTTACTTACTTATTTGTTTTTTTAATCAAGTTGAAATGATTATTCCCTGAGGACAACTGATTTTGTAGGCAATGAGTCAGCATATAGTCATTAAATTAATACAAATTGAAAAATAAACCTATAAAATGAATGATTGAAAACAACTTTACAAATTTGCAAAGGACCCCCGATTATATCCTTGATTCTGTTTATTCGTGAAAATGTTATTAATTATTATGTTATTAACAGAAAATAGCACATTTAGAATAGAATAGCGTAGAAAAGAATATTTTTATTTGTACCTCAAGGGGAAATTTATCTGTACTTGACAGCTCAAAAAATCATGAAAATAGATTAAAGGAAAAATGAAAAAGTTAACAGATTATAACAGTTTATATAAATAAGAAAAGGGGTAAGTCTCCAGAGATGAGGAGGAAGGATTGTGGGTCCAATGTTTTCAGCTGGGACATGACAGAGTTCAAAGGTAGGTGCAGCATCGGCCAACTGCGAGTTATTGCGATGACTTGTGAGAACTCCTCTGGATGTAGTACGACCAAATGGTAACAGCCAGCAGCTCAATGTCCTGTGAGCAGCGTTGCTCAGTAACACTAAGTAACACTGATGTGTCCTGGCTTACTCCATCTCTCCTTATTAAACATTGTGATCTCCATGTCCTTCCTCTTGTCGGTCTCGTTAGTTCATCCTCTGACAGGTCTCAGTGAGATCTATGATGCTGCTCTGAGAAAAAAGCCTTTCCAATAAAAAGGAATAACTGCTTTAGTTAAAATGTTGAGAAGCAAAGGAGAAAAAGGTAAGAAAATGAGATGCTGCTGTCAAACTGGCTGCCACTGGGGCAGTGGTGGCCTGGTGGATAAGGAAGCGGACTTGGGTCCGGACGGTCTCCAGTTCAATTCCACCAGCTACCGGGTCCCACTGAGGTACCCTTGAGCAAGGTACCGTCCCCACATATGCTCCCCTGCTCACTTAGGTGATGGGTTAAATGCAGAGGGTAAATTTGTTGTTTGCATGGTGTGCTGTCCTGTGTGCTCAATAATCACTTTCTTTTTTTTTCTTTCACTCACACAGCACCATGGCAACAATACAATGTACAATGTACTGATTTGGGATTTTAAGGGTGATTCATTTTGGCAGAAAGAAACACTTGTTATTTTTTGTGTTACCAGATGCAGGTTCTGTCACTGGGCAGTAGATTTGAGGCTGAGATTCGAGAGGAGAAAGAGGAACTCAAGAGACAGGATCTGGAGAAGAAGCAGAGACAAACGGCTTTCAAGCAGCTGCAGTCCACATTCTGCTCCTGATCCTCCACAGGAGGATGCCTACAATCCTGACTTGCATTTTCAGCATTACTGAAATTTTAGAAATCGCTTTACACGCCACTTATATTTTAACTATATTTAAACTTATATTTTATTTTTTAAGTGTTTCAAATCTCTCAGAATTTGGCACTTACTGTATGTAAACATAGGAAGATGCATTAAAGCACATACTCAGCAAGATACTTGACGGGGATGGGTATCATTTGGATATTATCTGTATCTGTATCAGTACCAATACCAATACAGCTCATCGGTGCCGGTTCTTATCATACAGGAGGATTATATAGGGCTGTCAATTGATTAAAAAATCAGTGTAATTAATTGCATGTTTTGTGAATGATTCATCTAAATTACATTCAATTGCATACATCATGTTTTTACTGTATTTGTACTGTATTTACTGTATTATACAATTGATGAGCCATATTATATTTATTATTACATTATATATAATAATATTATATATAATAGAATATATTGTTATATTGTTACATAATATCTTTGAAAACCTTTGTGCTCTGAACAAGGTGCTTTAGTAATTTCCAAATTACCAAGATATGAATGGCAATTATACATCAAAGAGGGTTACATCTTAAACTGCGGTTAAGGAGTTAAACATTTCAGAAATGATCATAACAAAAATAACTAACACATACTATTCTCCCTGAGTATGACTTGTTTATTTTCACAAAGTTGTCTCTCTTTCTCTCTCACTCTTAATCTTTCTCACTCAGTCATACAGAGTAAAACATATGGTTGCATACACAAACATTAGTGCTTATTGTGGTAAGTATCCATGTGGTATCCATTTTTTTCATACCCCTGTATATTCCTGACCTCTGCGTCATGAGGTCTGAGGAAATAAAGTTAAAATGCTAATTGTTCATTCTTAGTCCAGTCTGCTGCTCTGTTGCTTCACACTGACTATATACGTCTGAATTCAGAGAGGACAGCAGGTGGGACATATTTACAAATAAAACAGGCCAGCAAAGAGGCACTTCAGCTGTGAAGAGCCTTACCAAGAGAACCAAACTGAATATATCACTAGCCAAATTTTGAAGCGGTGGCAGAGCAAATCACTCCTTCTCCACACAAACAAGTGAAAGTGCCGGATATTGCAGATGTCATAGAATGACACAATGACATGAAATACCAACAGCAGCACCATTTGATATTGACAAGGCACATGGCGATATCAATTTAGCACCAGTTCTTGATACCTATCCCTATAGTTTAAAATATCCCATAACCTGATAATCTAGGTATATATATATATATATATATATATATATATATATATATATATATATTTGTGGACTTTTTTTAGTGTACAACAACTGGAAATTTCAACTCCAGGCAATTTGAATTTCAAGGCAAGTGAAGCTGTTCTCAATTGCATGTTAGTTTTGTCACTTGATCCTGTTTTGTACTCACTTTGTTAACATTGTTGCTGTAAGTGTATTTAAGTGACCACCTACTCTGCAACCTCCAATGTAATAAAAACAGTATAGTTATAGGGCATTGTATGAATATGTGTATCTTGTGCATAATATAATACTAATAAATAACAAATAATATCACATTTGTTGTTGGAAAATAAAACCTATTTCAACTCTGGCTGACTGATTTTATAATAATAATAATAATAATAATAAATTCTATTAGAGTGAAATGTTCAGATTGGATTTTTCGTATTCATTTCTGAGCTGGAGTCAGGACGTGGTTAACCCTGCTTGGCATTAAGAGGAGCAACAGAGGGGAAACAGCCAGCTAACATGTTAAAACATGTGATTGTGTTGGCAGCAAAACCTGGTCTTATCTCCACTTTACTTCACATTGACCTATCTCCACGCAATGATTTGAAATACATTGTTGAATGAAATACATTATTGCAAAACAAACTAAAAAAAGTTGTCAGAGTTGTAGTGCATAACTGCCCCCTGAAAACATACATTTTTACAGGTGTCAGTAAGTGTATGCTGGAGAAAGGAAGGTCCTCCCTTGCACCCCACTGCCAGTCTCCATGCTGAGTTTTGAAAATGTCAAACTATTTCTTTAAAATAAACTGTTTTAAAATCACAGTGGAGCACAAATAGTCTGCAGTAGTAACTCTGTTGAAGGCTGTAAAAGAGAATGTAGTTCATTCCCTTTTGTGAGAACATTAAATGTTGATCTGGATACTTTTTCTTGAGAAACTTTAGAGTAGGGCTTCTCAATGGGGGCGGTACCGCCCCCCAGGGGGTCATGGACAAAGTCTGGGGCGTTTTGAATGAGACAGCTGAGAGGGGGCACTTGTGACACTTACAAATATATATGGTCACAAATTTTTGAGTTATTGTATTTTATGTTCTTTTTTTTTTTTTTTTTTTTTTTTATAAGAAATGAGGCAGATTTAATGTGTGTTTTCTATAAATGTTGCGGAGTGTATGTCTGTAACTCTACCACAAGGTGGAGTGTCCCTTCTAGCAAGCGCTAGTTGTGATCTGCGGTGTCAGGCTGAAGTTCTTCAGACAGCTAACAGCCTGCTATAAGGAACGCAACTGTTGATTGTCTCTTCTTTTCCTGTGTAAACAGTTTAATAAAGTGCTTTAACTGACCGCAAATCATTAACAAGGACTGTTAATACTCTTTTGTATGTATGAACGAAGTTTGTTAATGGAGATATTATGTTGTAAACCGTGAGAAGTGAAGTGGAAGTAGTCTCGCTTTCCCGTGTAGAGGACAACTGTAGAAAATGGCGGCCTGTTGATATTTTCATTTGGTTTTGTGTGGCTCCTGTGCATTTATTTTCATTTCATTTTATGTGAGTTGTTATCTGAATGTTTATGCTAAAGTTACTCATTGCAGGTAAAATCGGATGTTGATAGGTAGTTTACATGATTGTTTACATATGTAAAACGTGTTCAAACAGGCAGTAGTATGGTTAAAAACTATACAATAGAAGTTAAGTGTTAAAAGCACAAGCAAAACATTATTTAGCTGGGTAAAATAGTAAAAATGTGACTTTGAGGACACAAATGTTTTGTAATTTCATTTTATCTTGGGAATCTGATATGTGCAGTTAGCATTCATTGAGGCTTGTAACACTCAGGCACAAACGGGGGGCATTAGTCGGTGTTAAGTGCTCTATACACCAAACGTGCAAAGCGCAGCCGGCCGATGACAGGCCCATTCATTGTGTATGTGCTACCACGGCACAAGAGCGCACCGCCCTGCGCCGACCTGAGCAGCGTGCGTGGTCACCTGCCACCTTTAGCCCTGCACCAGAATTGATTTTTTAAAAATCTGGGCGCAATAATAGAAAAAGTAGAATATAAACACAGCAGCAGTTGAGCACATATAAGTGAGTAAATGCGCGCTGCGCAACAGCAGCATTTGGAAAGTGTCTTGCCGTCTGCATTACACAACTCCAAATGTGGCCTTCCTCTCCGGGTTGGCGCTGATGAAGCTCCTCATTAGGCTGCCAATGTCCAGACTGTCCAAAATATCTCCATAGACATGCATGAGAGCAAGGTGCATCAGACTTTTTTGTGTCATTCGTAACCATGTCTTCAGGCGGCACAGAGTGGAAAATGTTCTCTCTGATGATGCAGCTGAGATGGGGAGACATAGGCATAGTTTGATGAAGTTTTCAGCTTCTTTGGAAACAGCCCTTGTTTGTGGATGGAGTTTAGACGTGTTTGCGGCTATGTCCTTTACGGTGTTACCGGGACAGTCGCTGAGGACGTCTCCAATCTTTTTTAGTTGTGTCTCCAAAGTCTTCAAAGTGCAAAGGAATGTGCAGGTAATCCACATTCACGGGATGTTCCTTTTTTGCTGCTTTATTGACCACTGTCTCTCTAAGCGCTGTTATTTTCATGCCATTTTGGTCGAATCTCCTCTTTAGCTCTTCTGTAACCAAGTCCACTGCTTCATAAAACTCACATTGCCATGAGTGTGACTGGAATGATTACACAGAATATTAAGCCAGACCACTACAATTTATAATTATCATTTTCCAGTTAACTTTTAGCAGGTTCTTTTTTTTTCCTAATTTATTTTTTTCACTTTATTTGATGTTTATTTTAGGGTAAATACATTTTTGGGGTCACCACCAGGGGGTGCTGCAGCACCCCAAGCACCCCTACTTCCCGCGGTACTGCTGCCACTCTGTGCCACCTCCAGCTGCGAGGACAGGCTGCTGCAGTTAACTGTGGACAAGTTTCATGGCCTAAAACATGTTCTGACCACCAGCCGATTTACCCCGGGACAGACCTGCCGTTCAGGAAATCTCCCAAACCTACCTATGGCCAATCCACTCCTGGTGTCCTACCATGACCTCAACTAAAAGTCACAGAGATGGAAGGAGATTTGTAATGTTTGAATATACAAGCTTTGTTGAAAGTGGAGGAAGGTTTTATTTTTGCATTTTTAACAATAAAAATATTAGCTAAAAATACAATATAGCATAGCCACAAAAAAAAAAAAAAAAAAAAAATACACGAGACCTGTGCTTGCACCCTGCTATGCCTCTGTTTGCGCCGAAACCCTGTGGTGGGCGCAGCAAAAAACCGGTGTGCTTTATTCATCACAATGTATATACCAGAGCAAACTCTGCTCAGCTGAACTTGAAATAAGGTGTAACTTTGTACTGTGAGTGTGATTAGAAAGCCCAGTGCCACAGATGCTCTTGTATTCCTACTACCAGCATGCTGTCTTCATAGCAATGCACTGAGCGTTTTGTAGATATAAGGGCAGAGGGTGGCAGACGGTTTCTGACTGACTAATATTCCAGAGCCAATCAAAATGTACACAAGCACAATTACATACAGAGTCGTTAAGCTGACTGACAACAGTGATCACAATAACAGCAAAGACAACAAGGACAGAGTCTACAATATTAAGCTGGCCGATCCATCGCACTAGAGCTTCTGTCACCTCACAACAAGAACGTCCTGGATTTGACTTGTTCTACCTGTTCTACCCGTGTCTGTGTGGGTTTACTCCAGCAGTTCCGTTTTTCATGTGTGCATTGGAGGATAGATTAAGAGGCCATTCTAAATTGTAGGTATGAGTATGAGTGAGGTTGCTCATCTCTATGTGTTGATGCTGTGACAGACTGGCAACTTGTCCAGGGTGTACCCGTCCTCGACAGCTGGGATAGACTCTATCTGTCCATTTGATTACTTTTTGAATACATTTAACAGAAAAAGATACAACTAATTATTTTTGACACAGTTCATCCATTCATATACACTCACCGGCCACTTTATTAGGCACACCTGTCCAACTGCTCTTTAACGCAAATTTCTAATCAGCCAATCACATGGCAGCAACTCAATGCATTTAGGCATGTAGACATGGTCAAGACGATCTGCTGCAGTTCAAACCGAGCATCAGAATGGGGAAGAAAGGTGATTTAAGTGACTTTGAACGTGGCATGGTTGTTGGTGCCAGATGGGCTGGTCTGAGTATTTCAGAAACTGCTGATCTACTGGGATTTTCACGCACAACCATCTCTAGGGTTTACAGAGAATGGTCCCAAAAAGAGAAAAATATCCAGTAAGCAGCAGTTCTATGGGCGAAAATGCCTTGTTGATGCCAGAGGTCAGAGAAGAATGGCCAGACTGGTTCGAGCTGATAGAAAGGCAACAGTAACTCAAATAACCACTCGTTACAACCAATGTATGCAGAAGAGCATCTCTGAATGCACACCATGTTGAACTATAAGGCAAATGGGCTACAGCAGCAGAAGACCACACCGGGTGCCACTCCTGTCAGCTAAGAACAGGAAACTGAGGCTACAATTCGCACAGGCTCACCGAAATTGGACAATAGAAGATTGGAAAAACATTGCCTGGTCTGATGAGTCTTGATTTCTGCTGCAACATTTGGATGGTAGGGTCAGAATTTGGCGTCAACAACATGAAGGCATGGATTTATCCTGCCTTGTATCAACGGTTCAGGCTGGTGGTGGTGGTGTAATGGTGTGGGGGATATTTTCTTGGCACTCTTTGGACCCTTTAGTATCAATCTAGCATCGTGGCAACGCCACAGCCTTCCTGAGTGTTGTTGCTGACCATGTCCATCCCTTTATGACCACAGTGTACCCATCTTCTGATGGCTACTTCCAGCAGGATAACGCGCCATGTCATAAAGCTCGAATCATCTCAGACTGGTTTCTTGAACATGACAATGAGTTCACTGTACTCAAATGGCCTACACAGTCACCAAAACTCAATCCAATAGAGCACCTTTGGGATGTTGTGGAACGCGAGATTCGCATCATGAATGCGCAGCAGACAAATCTGCAGCAACTGCGTGATGCTATCATGACAATATGAACCAAACTCTATGAGCAATGTTTCCAGTTCCTTATTGAATCTATGCCACAAAGGATTAAGGCAGTTCTGAAGGCAAAAGGGGGTCCAACCTGGTATTAGCAAGGTGTGCCTAATAAAGTGGCCAGTGAGTGTAGTTGTTCAGAGAAAAGTGCCCTGTTGAAAGCAAATGTTTCCAGTATTTGAATGGCTATTAAGAATGCATTAAACATCAAACTAGACAATTCCCCTGCAGGGAAATCGTGAGAGTGATGCAGTGGGTTGTAGCAGTCTATGATAAGATGATATGATGATATGGTACTACAATTCTACGATGCTACAATGCTATGATGATATGATACTATGATGCTACGATGCTACAACACTCCATTATGCATGATGATCCAACTTGTCTCCTCATCCAATCATTTTTCTGTAATGAATAGAAAAAGATGAAATGATGATGACACTTGATATGATGAAATTATTTGTGACTAGCGCCGAGAATAATAATTCTCGATGCTAGTATATTAATAATTTTCACAACCTATTTTTTGGAGAAAAAAGTAATAGTCAATCCAAGACACACGTTTTGATGTATAATTTGTGTTGGTGCGATCAACCGTAATGATGTTATTAACTTTAAAACATTTTAATAGGAGAAATAAAAACAGAGAGACACACCTGCACACATGCACGGGAATATGTGTCACAGCAGAAGCCCAATCATTGACGGGCAGGGGGCATGGGACAGACTTCCGATCGTCTTCGCTGTGATCTTTCATCACATTATAAATAAACTACACACTGCAGTGTGTGTGTGTGAGAGAGAGAGATGGAGAGAACCGTCCTTTTGTTGTGTTTTGTGATGGAAAAAATTAATTGATTAATTTGTGGCAGCCAGTGTTGATTCTGTGGAGGACCGCCACACTTTGGTCATTATATATGAAACTCTGGGATCATTTGGCTACCGTTTCGACTGTGTCGCTTTGTTGACATCTTCGATTCTATTTATAGAAACTATGGCTGCATCCGAATATCCCTACTAGCCTACTACGTAGTAGGCAAAAATGAGTAAGCAACGATCCAGTACAAGCGAATACCTTAGTATGCTTTCAGTAGTAGGGAAAAGGTTCCTGGATGGCTTACTACTTCTGCTAGGATTTTGCAGTATGCAAGCAATGTACACTACGCTATCCCAGAAGTCACCGGGAGGTTGAAAACCGTAGAAGAAACTTCTCCCGCTAAAAGTGACATCTGATACTTACTCGGATGAATTAATTACTTATAGTAAGCAGTGATCGACAACCACAAGGGAACAGCAAAAGGGTCAGATATCCTGTGATGTATAACTCCTTTTTTTATACAAACCTTAAAAAGCGATTGCATTTAAACGCAAATGCAGACTGTTCAGTAAATAAAAGCCACATGTACTTCAGTAAATAAAACATATCCATAGTCATTCACATCACCAATGCGAGTAAAAAGTTGCCGCTATGACTGCGATGTTAACTAGCTGTGGTAGCTAACCCTCTGCTTCAAGCCGCAAAATCATGACGTTAATGTAAAACAGGCAAAGATGGCAGTGTTGTAGTATGTCCGAATTGTGCCTAATTCTGGCTAGCTTGCTATGTAGTAGCTACTACTACAATGGCGAGTAATAGGCACTCAAAAGTACGCAGTGCGTACTAAGGATTCGCATGCAGCCTATGTATTGATAAGCTTCTGTCGCTGGGTTTTAAATATGGCGCTTCTTTGTTGACTGCGTCATGTGCCATCTTGACTTAGAACCAACCACCACTCAGTCAAACTAAAACTTTTCACCTGGAGGTTGTAGCTTAGCATAGCTCTTTGCTTTACCTGTAGAGTAGCTGTTATCATGTGACACAGTGCTGTGCTGCACATGTCTGAACAAGTTCTTCATCCTTCCGCCCCCTCTTCCCCTCTTCCACACTGCACATGTCACTGCAGACAGACACACACACTGACCCAATTAAATATGGCAGGTAAAGTCTGCAAATTTGTTGTCATCGGGCCGATGTTAAAATAAATAAATAAAAAACATGCTATATCGGCCAATACATTTTCAAAAATGATCAGCACAGACAAGATTCGAATTCGCGATCTGCTCAGTGCGGGTAATGTGAGCCATTTTTTATATTTGCTTCCCTCTAGCCGAGCTAAAATTATATATCAGTAAAGTTTACACATTTCCCATTAATTCAGAATGCTTCCTAGCAATGGAAATTATCAGAGTGTCTTCAGGACAATGGGCTGAAAAAAGGGAAATGAAAATATAATTGTTTTTTTTTTTTTGTTTTTTTTTTTAAAAAGTGGTCCTGTGTATCACTTTACCTAGCTAAGGGGTAAACTGAGATAGACCAGAGAAATCAAGGGGGTAAAGTGAACCCATTCAGGGTAAGCTGATCCACTAATGTGTTGCACTTTTAAACTACCATAACAATATATGTTGTAACATTTAGAATCCTGACAGCTAGATTAACAACCACACATTCCAAGACTAATGTCAGACTAGTAACAGAATTAGGGGGGTTGGTCAATTAAGCACATTTTTTAAACAATTGAAAGTAACCCAAAGTACTTAAAAAGTAAATCAAATACAACATAATATCATTCAAAATGTTTTTATTAACATTCACAGTGTGGGGGTCAGAACACAGGACCTTAAGAGCCAGCTAGTCTCTGGGGGTCAGAGCAAAGGACAATCAAATCCCGCTCATACACTGTCTGGGGGTCAGAACATAGACCCATAATCAGAACCATTTCATACATAGTGTGGGGCTCAGAATATAGGACCATCAGAACCAGAACACTAGAACAGCCTGGAAGACTCAGAACACAGGCTAGACCCACCTGGATTAGAACATCAGCCTCATACTCTATAACAAGACCTACTCTACATTCCAATCCTGAAAGTTAGGGAAAGGTGAAAAGTTCCTCCAGAACTATTTGGTTGAGGCAGCTTCTTCACTACATCACGTTTGGGAATATATGTACTATCTCCTAATTAGCAGATAATTCATTATTATAAGATTCAGCTTTGTGGCAAGATTGGTTGGCCTAAGTTAACCTACAGAATCATTTGATCTCTTGCACACCCTAGCCTACCTGTACATTGTTTCTCTGTCCAATTGGTAGGAACAGGGATATTGTTTCTCTCTGCAAATTCAAATGCCAGTTAACAGCACTTAACTGGAGCAAGGCCATGGAACTGGTCAGCTAGTTGTTTCAAGTATTTGGCAAGCTCCCCCTCCATCTTATCTGTGAATATTCTCTTTGCCTTAGCTACTGCACCCCAGGCTACTGATTTTACCTACCCTTTCTCTTTTTTCTTTATGAATCTTTGCAGGGTCGTCTTGTCAATATTTCTGTCCCTCCCAGCTTTTCTTAAGGACTTCTTTCCTTGCATGACCTCAGCGGTTGCACTCTCCATCTCTGCAAGGGGTGTTTGGCCCCAGGCTGTCTTCCTAGTGTAGTTTCTTGTTTAAGACTAAACTTAACTTGTGCTTTATAGTGGGGTAAAGAGAAACAGTGCCTCACTTTAGCCCACAGCATTTGTATCACTTTACCCCACACCCACCATTTTAGAAAACACAATATCTCTAGCAATTCAGGCTAATCCTCAACTAGCATCAATCACATGTTGGAAGTTCATCAACATGTATGGTATAAGTTTTTCTACCTGAATCTATTTGTTTTGACACAACAGTTATTTAAGTTCACAGCAAGAAAAAAGAACATACTTACCACAGCACCAGCACCAACTTCTCCTTACTGGCAATGGGGGAATGGGAGAGGCTTGAAAAAATGATGGTCACAGGGGGTGTCTCACATTACCTGGGGTCTCACATTACCCCGCTCTCCCCTACCCGCAGCCCAATCGTCCGTAGCTCTCGTCCAACAGCCTCCCCAGATCCATCTTTCCCCCTCCAATCAAATTGCTACCTCCTTTCCCCCTCCAATCAAATCGGCGTCTCCATCTTTCCTCGGCCAATCAAATCACCGCCTTAATCTTTCCCCGTCCCTGGATGCTCATGGGGATGCCACCAGAAGCATATGAATGACCGCCAGACGACTGACCGCCAGAAGCGTCAGACTTACCGGACACCTTAAAAAACAAGTGTGTTGTTCATATTTTGTTAATCCAGTGGCTTAGTTCTTGTGTTTCGGTAGCTGCTGGACAGCTTGTGGAATTCAAATAACTAACGAACTTTGCTAGCAGTTTGCTATAACTGTATTTTATTCTTTTTATCTGAAATGATGACTAACTAAAGGCTAAGCTAGAAGTTGCTGGCCACACACTCACCCAGAGGGTCCACTGAGATGCAGTGTAAGTTTCTCTAATTTATCTGCTGTATACTATTTCATTCGGCATATTACTATGATCTTACCTATGTGTAACTGGGTTAAGTATGATATGTTTCTCTGATGTTCCCACACAATTTTTGTGTAGTTTTTGAGATTTCCCACACCACTGTGGGCATCAGATGTGTGACAGAAACTGATTTCCAAGGTGGGAGGGGAGAGATGACTGCTGTTGTGGTAATGAGAAGCATGAGGATTGTTTTGATTGTTTCTGATGTTTATTACAATGACAAACAACCTAATATATCCTGTATCCTGTCAGCAGACACACATGACCTCACAAAAGACGCAGCAGTCGCACACAGCCATCATGTGTTAATGTGTTAATAAATATGTTTATTTGTGAAAAAGATTCTGTTGTTTTCATTTACAGTAAGTACTAGACTACATGTTTAATGATATTCAGAATTGAAGCACTTAAAATATCAAGAAGCTGCTTGTAGTCTGAATGAATCAGCATTAAGATTCAAAGTGTCTGTAGTCATATACAGCAAGAAAAAAAGTAAGTGTTCTCCGCGCAATGAAATTCTTTTTTTTTCTGTCCACACTAATACCGAGGTGTATATAAATAATACAAAACGGAATAAAAGACAGAAGTGCAATACGAGGGTCGTTCAAAAAAGTTTTAAGCCTCGTCCAGAAGGAGGTGGAGAAACAAGAGAGTTTGTCACTCTTTTTCAATATAGTACCATTTTGATTCACTAATCTGCAGTGGAAATTCTCAGGGTCAGTCTGGAAGCCAGTCAGAAGTGTTCTGTAAATGTCAACCCTCTTCAGCTTTTGTTCTGGCGTCAGCATTCTCAGGACCCATCTTCCAGACAGCTTGATCATCCCGAAGATCTCAGTTAAAACAGTGTGGACTGAACCAGAACTGATGCCTATAGACCTGGCTATCTGCTGGACAGTAAGACGTCTGTCATTCAAAACCATGCGGTGAATGGCATCAACTTTTTCATCAGTGGTTGAAGTTTTTGGAGGACCTGGCCGAGGGTCATTTTCTGTGGTGTCCCTGTTCTTTGGGTGTTATACCTTTTTTTGCAGATATTTTATGACTGCTCGGGCCTCTGTTTTGTCCGTTTTTGGATTTTTTACACACCTCTCGCATTTGTATGTGCCTTACTTGCACAGAAATAATTGTTATATTTATATACAAAACGCAGGTGTGAACAGAAGTACAAAATGTGCAGTGATAAGATAGTTGTGAGTCCTGTCAGCTGTTCTGGAGTCTGATAACATTAAACAAACTACTAACAAACACAAAAGTAAATGCCTTGAAATCTGTTGCTGTGAGCACTGTGTTAAAAAAATTCAGATAATTTTGTTAAAGCTGTCCCCACTCTGAGCCACCATCTAGCACAAACATTCAGCCCACACACACAACCATTATAAAGTCTGAATTTCTCCAGAATTGATCATGATCATTGATCTGTGACTGATCAAAAAGTATACAACCTAGCAAAAAAGTTGAATGTCACATCAACACAGGAGAATTTTGTCTACATTTTAAAGTTTTAATGATGTGTCTAGATGAAAGTATGACAGAGCATTAGATGTTTGGATAACCTTGAAATTTTGCGATTTTTTTCACCTTTTCCTATGCATTCTCTATGGGAAATTTTCTGTGAATAATTCACTTATGATTGAAATTAATAATAGCATACTGAGTCCAACACGTACATTTTCATGTATAATTTATCTGTTTGAGATGAACGGTGATTGGGTTATTCGAAATCAAAAAACGTACAGAAGAAAAAAAAAAGTCAGAAGAGACATGTAGAAGAACAATAGTTTGTTGACAGTACATCAACTGGCACTATATGTTAGTGCCAGTTGATATACTCATTGCTGTGCATTTCCTCTCTCTATTCTTAGTTTTACTCAATTTGCATACTATCTGTGAATCATTGATACTCAATAAATCCATTATACATTGACAGCACTGTGTGGAAAGAGTCATCTGTCTAGTTAAGGAAGGGGATGCTGAATTAACAAAATAATGCCTGTGGAGTATTTTCTTAGAAACTTATCTAAAATTATTTGAAACTCAGTATTTATCTGTGAATAACTATGTTTAATATAAGGGTAATACAGAGGCAAGTGTACACATTACACAATTATTCTTTAGTATGCAGAAAAAGATCTGAACTGCCAAATCTTGTGGTGTATACTGGATTAAACCTCTGATTGCAGATGACAATAGAAACCTAACATCTCACAATGCTGTCAAAAACACCTGCAGATTCCATATTTCTATTAATACATGGAGAGCTTTTTCGAAATCAGAAACTTAATCTCAGCAGTAATGACAAGAAAAGAAACAGAAAAAAAATCTTGAAAATCAAGATCCTCTGACAAGATCAGAAAAATGGAAATAGCTTTTTATTGATGATTCAACAAAAGTACATGTCAATTACCACAGGTCTTACTGGAAGACCAAAAGCGTCTAAAAAGTTATATAATAACTAATATTGTTGTGAGGTTTGCCATGTACAGATGTGGTAATTTCTACAGAGATTCAACATTCTACCATGAGCGAGTACTTTGTGACTGTTGTAAAGGCAGTTTCCTTTTAGAAGGTAAAAACTTTAAGCAGTGTGCAAATACAAAGTTATGAAAAGTGAAAAATAAATCTAATATAAAAGATTAAATATTTTCAATTAATATACCATATATAATGTGGTGAGAGACAGCCTTGTAATGATATATATACACAAACGATTATAAAGGATTATAGAGGACATAAAGGATTTTAAAAGAGCAGAAAAGAGAAGAAAAAGTTGCCTTATCTTTTAAATTAGTTTTATCTCTGACAGGAAGCAGACCTGTTCCAAAACCTGAATAGAATGACTATTCATTTATTTATTTCTCTATCTAGACTGCATTTAGTAATTTGTTCATCCATTTTAATTATGTATTTATTGATTTTGTTTAGATTTATTTTTAATTGTGTACTTTTTATTTTTGATTATTTTAAACTTAAATGGTGGCTGCCCTTTTAAGTTTCCTGAATACTTAAGTACTTAATTTTTTCATTGCTCATCTAAATATTTTAAATATGATTTATAATAACACTACAGACAATCCAAGATCAAAGCCGATATTTTAATATAACAGACTGCCCCTTTAAATGTAAAATTTGGTTTGTAAAATATAAAGCCATCTATTCACTAATGTACACTCATGGTGGTATCTGATGCCACTCAAAGCAAATGCAGCTGCATTTGTGCATGGTAAGAGGCTGAATTGTTAATTTTCCTCCAGAAAATATGAGTAAATGTGAAATGTGTCAAATGGATACTACTAACACACTGAATGATGATATAAATGAGACCGCAAACATATAGTGCAGCTTTCCACTAGCAGAGAGGAGCAATGTTGATGCAACTGGATATGCAGTACAGTATCTGTAGTAACTGTGGTCACTACAAAAATAGTGGTTGTCCTCACTTCCATGCTTGTTTAGAAAATATTTATTTCATGTAATGTACACTGTACAAAGACTTTGGAGCATGTGAGATATACTGATCTCAACCTTTACAATCATAATTAGTTAAACATTTCCACTCTTATGTCTTAAGTTGCTACATGATCTGTATTTAAACCATATAGATAACACAGTGATTCTCTTGATATTAACTGCCTTTCAAGGGAAAATACCCTTAAATACCAGCACACATTTATTACAATATTTCTGTCTAATTTCCTCATATTCTTTGCTAAATCTAAACATGTATTGTAAATTAAACATAACACATTCATTTTTGCTTTGCATAATGATTAAGGAAATTATTTTAATCAGTCAATAGAATCTTATGAGTCACTACAAAACCCTATGTCATTTCATGGAGGTCAGCCTAATATTAGGTCAGTTGCTCACTTTAAGACATGAAAGTTTCAGTTCCAAAAGGCTTCTAATGAAGACCCTTAGCATCTTAATATTTACAGTAGAATTACAACCATCTGACTTTAGATTTGAAGCACAAGTGTCCTTTCATAACACTAACATGACATTGGGAGAATACAGTTTCCAGTCCATTGTGTGATAGAGAGTGAGGGAGATAGGGAGAAAGCTTGGCACGAGATGAATTAACACAACTTAAACATTTGTTTGTGTTAAGGGGGAAAAAAAGGATGAATCAATTTATAGCAGCCAATGTTGATTCTGTCACAGCCCGCCACATATTGGTCAATGTCTCAGAAGCATCACCTGTTTTTTTGTAACCGTCAAATATACCCCCACTTTGATGACCTGCTTAAGGCTCCGATAGCAGTGAATGAGAATTGTTAACATAACCAATGTGAATTTCTTCATTCCACTGTGAAAATGGTTCCAATTTCAAACATTAGTCAGCAATGGGTTATGCAAAGAAGTCCAGCATGTTTGAATCCACAACAATGTCTTCTAATGGTTGGACATGCCCTAAAATTCTGGAGGAATTGCGATCTGATACCCAAATCACTGCAACTGTAACCTTTCAATGAGAAGGTGAAGCAGCTCTACCCTAACCCTGTTGTTTAGTGCTGAGCCCAGCCATCCTTTGGAGAAAACTAATTACAATGCAATGCAATACAGTGCAACTCATCATAGGATCAGTGTTTATTAGTGTAACTCACATCACCTGTTAGTGATTTTAATGTTGTGGCTGGTCAGGGTGGGGATAGAGTTCTGAACCACCCACGTTTAAACCATAAGCCCATGAGCGGTCAAAAGTGACATAAGGGACTGTGTGTGAAGTTAGGAACTGCTGCCAACTCCATCTGCTTGGTGCCAAACCTGTAATATCTAGTCATCAATACTCTTGTCATTACAGGTCTAAACTTTACTGGTCAATGTCCCTTCTTCTTAACTGTAAGAGCAGATATTTGTACCAGTAATTATAAGCACTGAATGTGCTACGTCTGAATTTGTAGTTCAGAACTTGAAACTGTACACTTTACATGGGTTTAAATTAATTTATAAATTGAAATCATGCATTCTTAGATGCTAACCAACATTTAGTTTAGTTAGCCAAACCAAAATTCAGTAACTTTAGTTCAAAGTTCACACTGTAATAATGTGGAATTTGTTTACAGATAACAGAATGCAGATACAAATTTCAGAATTACTATACCAGAAGCACAGCATGCAAACATCTCCATTTCATCATGTTGGTTTTACTAAACAGCAGCTCAAAATAAGAATCTAAGGTTAAACAGAGCAGAAACTGATACAAACACCAAATATGCTGTAAAGCCAAAGCAACAACCTTAAAGACAGTTAAACATCTGCAGAGTCAGTGATAGTCTTCAGTGGTGTGGATTTATTTCAGTTAATGCCTGTTTGTCAGTAATTTGATACAGTTATAAAATTTAAATGTTGAATACTGGAACTGTATTTGAAATTGACTGTACCTTTTAGTCCAACTCCATCACTATACATGACAAGTAAATAGAATGCCCCTTTACAGCTTGGATTTTATTTTTATAGCTCTAGCCATCAACCCCATTAGGTATGATAACAGTGACAGGATAACAAACTGTAATTTTCAAATAAGTTTGTTTAACCTGGGGGTTTGTTTTCATCTCTTCTGACAGTCTGACTGCTTGTGTTTCTTGACCCACACAATGTACTTTTAGTAGAGCAGCAATGTTATAAAATCTTAGCTATTAATGTGATGGTTTTATTATGATAATGAACAGACCCAAAAACAAAACCCATTTTGGACCAGTAAGTGTTCAGACTCAGTTCCTGGAAATAGTGCCCCCTGCTGGACAGGCATTCCAACCAGTACACCTAACAGTACCGATGATTCAGAGGGTGATTATTAGGGCCTCTAAGTGAGTGAGTCTGCAGCACCATCCAGAACTAATAAACATTTTATTTTAAAATGTTTAAACATAAATTCAGATTTACCAAGTCAAGTAACTCCTGACAAAAATATCTACACCACTGTTATTCTTCCTTGTTATGCCCCAGAAACTATGAGAACTCTGCTTCAGCATGCTTACTCCATCCTGTCACTGCCATCTCCATTAATCTGCACCACACAGTCCTTGTTCAAAGGCTCTTTTGAGTGGGCTGTGTCAAAATGCTGAGTGCTCACCATATACCTCCCCCGAGCATCCAGCCCCAATGCTGGGACAAATCGACGGTCAAACTGGATTTCTTGTCGCAGGTAGGAGGTCCTCTTCTGACAGAAGTCACCAGTTCCCTCTTGCAAAGCTGACAGGAAGACCACCAACTCAAAGTGGTTGGATGTGCCCTCACACAGGGCAGGGTAGAGGGGACTTTGGCGATCCAGAGGATGGTAAAAAGTGAGTGGGAAGATGAAGAAGGGACAGGGCTGCTGGCCCAGGTGATCCAAGTGGAAATCCAGAGAGGTCTGGTGGAGGGCCTGACCTTCATGCTCCTCATAGAGCACAGCACTCACCTTTACATCCACCAGAGGTCGCTGCAGCAGGTTGGTGGCTCTTAGCATCACACATGTCTGGCCCTGATGTTGGCCAACTACTGCCTGGGGGCTGAACTGGATGGCTCCTGCTCTCTTCTGGGGACGAGCAATCTTGGCTACAAATGCGCCTAACAGAGGACAGTAAGACATCAATGTAATATGATGATGTTTAGCAGCAAACTGACCATATCCATGACTGACTATCCATAGGCAGTGCAGGATCACTCTAAACAGGAAGAGTGAGATTTAAACTTGAAATGAGTACTAAACAATCGCTGAGGTGAATATTAACACCATGAGTGCAGCTGTGCTTTCACTTTCATTTCAATCACTTGCTTTTGTTAAACCATGAATATAATGTTCTTTAGCCAACGTTACTGTCCTCTAACTAGGCAGCTATCCTGAAAATGTCATATCTGACTTTTCCAACTTTTTTTCAACTTTTTATTTAGACCATAAGACATTAGTCGTATGGTCTAAATATAAAAAGTTATACAAAAATATGATTTGAAAGTAATATAAAAATAAATTAACATAAATTACCACACATTAAATAATTCTTGATTTTTTTTTTTTTTTACCTTTGGTAACTCTGGTCACTGTCATCACACTGAAGGACGCAAGATCATTTATTTCTATATTTACAACTTATATTTACAACCCAAATTTAGGATCCCCTTTAATTCACATGCATGGGATAGAATAAGAGTAAAACAAACTTGTGGCCAATTACATGGACTTCAGTGGAGGAAGAACTTAGACTGTTCATAGGTTAAATGCTTTCTATGAATGATATCAGGTTCCACTGCATAATTAAATATCTATTGCCAAAGTATCAGTGTATTTTTTTTTTTTTTTTTCCTCAGTGATTTCTAACGTAGGGGTCACCAGATATAGCTGAGTGAGTGCTAAGCATGTGGGAGAGAACATACAACCCAGTGCTTTGCTTTCTTGTGAAATAATAAGAAATATATGAAATATAGATAGTTTGAGCATTTTGGACCTTAAACACAGGCCAAATATCGCTTAGGCAGAACAGTCATAACAACTGAATATAGTCATCAAAACAAATCTGATGACTTTTATATTAGGATTATAAATGGCCACTGAACACCCAACAATTATACATAGAATTATATCTCCTATATGACCTATATATCAGGAAAATAGAAAAACTGTGAACTGTTTTAATGCAGAAAACTGGAAAGCAGGTGCAGGTGTACATGTATTCTCCAAGAGGAGGGTGTAGAAGATGGGTGTGCAACTTAATTAAAATTTGCTTTTAGAAAGTTTAAATTATGTATATTATGTAGTATAAAATCTCTCAATCTTTGTTGTAATATTATCTGCTTTACTTTTAAGGTCACAAAAGACAAAATGTTGTGAGAAAGGGGAGGGGAAGAGCTGACACTGTCTAAAGCAGATAGTCTGTAATGTTGGATATATTGTTCAAAAAATATTCCAGCAGATGTTACATTATGTCATTATGTCTGCATCAAAAGCTTGGAAACATTGAACTTGGTTGTGTGGTGGTTCACTCCAGCACTATTGACTATGGGTGAACATTAAGGCTGCAAACAGCCACAAAACAACACTCTTAATTTAATCTCTTAGTTGAATTGTTGGTATTCAATCAGTATTGTCATCGATGTTTTCTGAAGCTCTGCCATCTAAGATCAGGACTTAGATCCAGATGCAGTTAGGTGATTCAAAAAACAACTAGTTGACAAGCAAAATGTATGCATGTAGTTTTACCCAAGTATTATACTTATGTATAGGCTTGAGGTACTTGCAATCATATATTACAATCATATATAACGCACAACACAGTGGCACTAGTGCACTAGTGTGTTCTAGAATAAGCACTAAATAAAAGTAACATCTAATTTCAATTACTGATAATGAACCAACAATATATAAAGTTAATTTTGATGTTGTTGTTCCTCTAAAGTTTTACTTAAATTACATGTCCGTATAATAAATATGAACATGGAATGGAAGGTTTGATTGTGTTTAGCCTCATCATTCATCCCCATTAAGAGTGATGAAAGGGGGAAACAGATAATATTTTTACAACACCCTTTTTTCCAAACACAATGTCAAAAAACAATTTTTCTTAAAATTCCGTGGCATTTGGCCAATATGATAATTTTGAGTTTTTTCCATTAAATTTTATGGAGAATTAATAAAGTGTGTTGAAAAAAAGTGTTATCAAGATGAGTATGTACCTGTGATAAATGCCTCTAACATGAGCCCCAGCAGCATCTGCACAGCCAGCAGTGCTATGGCACTGGGACAGTCCCCACTGGGGAACATGGTACCATAGCCAATGGTCAGCTGAGTTTCCAGGGAGAAGGAAAAGGCAGCAGTGAAACTCGTAATGTGTTTCACACAAACCACATGCCCCTGAGGGGGGGCATCATGATCCTGCACATCCAGGTCTCCATTGAGGTGGGCCAGCAAGTACCACAAACAAGCAAAGAGCAGCCAGTGGACCAGGAAAGAGGCGCAGAAGGCCAGCAGGACCCATCTCCAGCGCAGACCTACAAATAGTCCCCACAGGTCCTGCACGGCCAGTAGCCAGGCTCTGCCCAAGGCCCCACGCCACGAGCCTGAGGGGCACTGAGGGGGGCGAAGAGCACAGTGACCATCTTTGGTGACAAGGCGTTGTCGTGGCATGGAAGACAAGAGAGGAAAGGAGGAAGCCTTCCCACCCAAAACACTGCTGGTGGACTTGGTTGTCATAGTTGCAGGTCTCAAGCAGTACAAGTCTATGTGAGGATGATCCTGAAATGAAGTAACAGAGGAACCCCTATATTATTATACCATACAATACACAATACAATACAATACACTTTATTGTATATGTATATACAAATACATATACAATAAAGCAGGGGGAAAGCAACTCACCTAGAAATGTGAAAGTGAAACAACACCATAACACCAAAGCCTATTGTTGTTTATGTTGTTATCTAGATAGTTCAAAACTCAAATCAGATATCTAAATGACATAGGGACTGATGCCATCTGCTAAAACTACATTCCCTTGGTTTAATATTTCTGTCAATGCCCGTGAGCTTCTTAACTAACTTTGGGGTTGGGGTATGTTTACACACATTTTTTGTGCCTTTATACTGTGTTCTATTTTTCATGTATATAGGTGTGCATGCCATTTTTAAAACTTTTTTTACATTAATTTTCTTTCCCCACACCACTATGATTGTCAATAGACTAAACTTAAAAACATAAACAAAAAACAAACAGCCAACAGCAATGGCATTGATAGTGGTGGCTAAAAAGTATACTACTTCACCAATTTGTCATTTTTTGGGGTTTTGACCTGATGAAAACAGACAACCAATAGAGACAACTGAAGTTTTGTGCAAGATTTGCTTTGGTACAGTTTGTGCAAAAGATGGACAGACCGCCAGTTTTCATGAACTCTTCATTATTGCATACATGGGATACGTTCATGTGTATGTGTGTGTGAGAGGAAGGGAGGCTATGATGAATCAGTTTATTTATTTATTTAGCAAAGGTGTCCGAATGCCGTTCCATATTGTTCCGGCCCACTTTAACAACTGTATATAATTGGTTTAAGCAGTTTAATGCCGCTTCAGCGCTATAACCTCAAAAACTATTATAGCTATATGTGACAATAAGCAAGATTTTTTTAGTTATTACAACACTAATAATTCATTAAGAGCTATTTCCCCAAAATAGTATAAGTTTCAAGATGAGTGTATAGTGGAGGACAATAAAGGAAGACAACATCATTATAAAGAATTTGTCATTTGAAGGGTTATTAACAGCTCAATTATAAGCAATTTTTGAGCTTATAATTTCTGTGGATATCTACAAAGTTTTACTAATGCATGGCTTAGTCTTTGTGACTGAGTGTAGGTGTAGGGGGAACATGATGTTGGCTCCCTATTGTGATGTCAGTCATCTATCATAATGGATGATAGTATCATCTACTAGCCCAACCCGAATATGACTATGAATATGTATGTGAACATGAATATATACTACTCAATGGATTAAACACTTTCCAATTTTGACTCTCCACTGGTTTTCACTTGGCACCATTCTCAGGAGTTAATGCCAAACTAATTAAACCTGAACATCTGTTTGCATGTTTGCCATGAAACATACTAAGCTCATTCTTTCTGAGCTGGGACAAATTATAGACAAAATGAAACTCAATAACTATGAAGTCAACCCAAGTTTTAAGCTTGTCTTATGCTGTTTTGAATAGTAGTAGCCATAGTACAGTAAATACACAGAAACAACAGTTTGTTTATATTGACCACAATAGAATCTTCACATTTGTGTGAGATAAATGTGGACAGCTTTTTTTAAAATCACACAATTAAAAACTATGTGCGGAACCACCATACATCTAATTTAAATAGTACATCACATATATTATGTGTAGGGCAATTCTGAGCACCAGATGTATGTGCAGGCAGCCTTCACATGCAGACAGCTAGAGTCCTGCCCTCCCCAGAGTTTCTATTTCTATGTCAATATTGTTGCCAGGAGATTAGAGCAGGTCCCAGCTGGGAATCTGTCTGAGGAACACAGCGACATGCAGAGTAGGAATGTGTCTTTCATCTGTTGGAGTGCGGTTGGTGGGGCGACTTACTGCTTTGCATGGCTCTCCACTCCTCTTCTTCAGCAATTACAGTATTCATTTACCAGAAGTTTACATATATATATTTGTGATGCATATGCACTATCCTTTGAAGATTTTGCTGTGAACATCGCATAGATTCCATATAAATACACTTATATTTGTATATTTACTAACTGTAAATATACAAGACAACATGTTAGGTAATGAGGAGCTGGGTTAAAGATTGAAAAAAATAAGCCTCCCACCAAGTACATGCAAGTGTGGACATGTGTGTAAACACTAAAATAAGAGGGGTAGTAAGGCATGTTTAGGATAGAGGTCTACCTTGATTTAGATAAGGAGTTTATCTTTGTGTGTGCTGAGGCTAGAGGAAACAGTCAGCAAGACCATCACATGACATCCATGTGCTGGCTAAGGCTTCATTATTCTGCATCTGAGTCTGTGAGAGGTGTGAGTCGATCAATCACCACACTGGCCATTACACCATAAGGACATGAAGACACAGCAGAATAACAATTTCAGTCTCAGGCCTGTGTGTAGAGATAGAGTCAGGATGTGGTTGGCTTTTCTTAGCCTAAAGACTGGATTCAAGTGAAAACAACTAGCCCGACTCAAACCAAGCTGGAAAAAGTCACCTACCAAAAGCTTTAAAGCTCTTGTCTTGTTTGATGTTACTTGGTAAAATTTTCATATACTATAAAGCTACGTAAACATGCAAGTTTTTGGTGGGTGGAGTCACAGGCTGAAGCTATTCTTCTCAGCTGAAATAGTTTTTCCACCTGCCCTTTACCACTGTTCAGCATCTGCAGCTGTAGCATGAGTTACCAAGTATAGTTGGTTGCAGTGGTACTAAACAACCTCACAGTTGAGAACCTCACTGAAATTTACCTTCTCATATCAATTTTAGTTAGAAAGTGCAAAATGTTGTACAGTTTTTTTCAAGTACCCATACTTGCTTTTGTTATAAGAAAATGATGTGACATTCATATCTTAATGTGAATGTATTTTCAAAATCAAATCAGGTTTAGGAATACAATACATAATGAAGAGGGAACATAAAAAAGTACATTTGAACTATACACAGGCACATTTGCCAATTTTTTTGTGGCTGAAAATTGTAATTATGTTTGTTAATGGTTAAAATATGTTTGGGAATGTAGGGTTTTATTCTGGCTAAAAAATCATATTAGTTAAAGAAAGGTTCATCATCAGCATCAGAGCATTCTCTGTTTTCCTCTTCTTCTGCAGTTCATTCTCTGACTGCATTCATTTACATTGGTTAACACTATGGAAACCAATATAAACAAAAGGAGGACATTTTCAGTGAATAAACTGCAGAAGAACATTACACATTAACACAGTGTCACTACCCATTGTTCTATTCTAATCACACCAACAGCAATTGCGGGAAATTTGAGATTTCAATATCTTGCCCAATGATTGACATGCAGACTGGAGGAATCAAAAATCAAACCATCGACCTTCTGAGTGGACAACCTGCTCTACTTCCTGAACCACAAAACCAATTTTCTCAGTGAAACTATAAGTGTGGATTATGAGATGCATCACTGTGTCTTTGCATGTGTATCCTTTTTCATGGCTGAGGTAAAATTTAGGTAAACTTTGAATCTTTAAGTTTCAGCTTTAAGTATCATCTTATTATGGGAACTAGATTGCATGTCATGACATTAGGAAAGTTTTCCTTTCTGTGGTTTATTTAGATGTATGACAACACTGATAAGATTTTGTGTGACTGCTCTGAGGAGTATGAAGCCCATAGGGATGGTGGAATAGTTAGACTTACTGAAATCATGTCCTCATTCTTATAGTTACATGTGACATTGCCTGCTGTTTTCCCATCTCTAAGCTATCTGTGCTAAGGTACAAGTTACAAGAGCAACTTAAGAAAGTGTCTTTACAGCCAACTCAGAGGGGTGTAGAAGGGTTTATGTAACATTTAGTCACCAGCTGTCCTTCTATTTCCTGTTAACATCCCTTTATCACACAACCAACATGTTTAAAATCCTTAATATCACTACAGTCAAAAAAGTACCATTTTCTGACATCTTAACTCTCAGATACCCTTGTGTTCTCACAGTCAGTTGACCCCTTTTTGGCTTGTAGAAATTTTTCTTGCTGAAAAAAATACTCATTTCATACTCACTTCATTTTATTCACTGCAATGAACAAACTCATAATCTAAAGTTATCTGGAAAAGCCTGCTTTGTGTTATGATGCTGACAAGTTAAATAAATCAAGGCACCATTTCAGACTATCAGTACCAATCACATCACAGCTCATTCACTCATCATCCTAGTAGCAGTGCCTCAGTTCTGTCCAGCACAACACGTTAGTTTTTTACTCACCTTGAGCTGCACTCGGGGCTAAACAGGGGCCCTCTGACCTTTTCTCCCAAAAGTTGGTCTGAGGTCTGCTAGCAGACAAAGGGGAAAGGGTGGAAAGGGTCCCCCAAGTTCCTTTGAGGACAGGGTGTAAAAGCCTAGAGGAGTCGTGAAGAAAAAAATGTGTCACCCAAAGAGGTTTTTCTTGATGTGGGACTGAGTGTAGTGCTCTCTGCTCCTCTGATCTACAGCTTCCAGCTCCAGGGCAAGGATGATTCAGTTGGTCACATTACTCTGCATGGAGCCTATTAGTGTTCCCGGAAGACAGAAGACAGAGGGAGGGGGAAAAGAACAACACCTTGTCACAGTTCATTCAAAGAGCTGCTTGTTGCTGCCTGGTGTCCTGCTGCTGCTGCAAGCCATTGAGTATATTGATAAGGTCTAAATAAAAAGTGTGTACAAACATGCATTTGCATACATTCACTGTTTGGTCCCCATCTTTTCTTATTCTGTATTCATTTGTTTTCTGATGTTACCTGTTGTCAAATAACACCATCAATAACAGTATCATGTCAGTAAAAAAACACAAATCTTTTGGACATCCAATGGAGACTTCTGCTGGTCATAACTAGGCTTGGCTGTATCACATGGTTGAAAATATGAGGTACTGACTTTAATTTTCACAACATCCTTACTCATTAACAACTGACATTATTAATTCATCACTGTGTGACCTTAGAAAAAGTTAATCTACTTATCAAGGGGTCACAGAGAGTTTCTTTCCTGGTGACAACAGAACAGTGGAGCCACATGATGGAAGATCAGATACTGACAGTGCTTTTTGACTCTGGAGCTGCAGGACAGCAGTGCTGGTAGGTCTGTCAGCCTGTCCAGCACTCTGCATTAACTCTGCATTTGTGGATACACATGGTTCCTATAATCCAGTTGATTTTTAGTAGTATTTGAGAAAATTTTATTTAATTTTTCATTCAATACAATTTGAAATGCTGTTATGACATTGTTCTTGTTTTTTTCCTAAATGTCTCTGTCCATACTGAAGCAACAAGAAAACAGAAAAACCTTTACAAAAAAGAGGAGCTTGTCTTTGGGTTAAGTTTAAGGCAGACCCTCCTGCTCTCTGTATTTTAATAAAAAATATACTCATAATTGACTAATCCTGGATTAGTGTGTTCATTCCCCCAATACATAATCTTGAGCTGAAAAGGGGTCTTTGATTATACCATTAGTGATTAAAATTGTTAGATTATTTTTGTTTTAAACAATACATATGAAATCTTCAAAACATTAAATGTAGCATCATAAATAAATCCAATACCAGCTGAAGTGAGAAATTGGCAGTAAGATCTGTGGCAGAATATAGAGACATTATTATCAAGGGAACAGACAAAGATGGACAAATCTGCATTCAGGGCAGATTTATGTATTTGTGAAAAGCAAATAGATAATTGAATGACAAAAATATTATCTTGCTTTAGATCATTCACTACTTATGGAATATCAAAGTAAACATAACAGTGCATCACAATTACCAACACCAAACATGTTAAAAACAACTTTCAGGAAGCCAAAAACAGCATTCCAGATTTAGGGAATTGTAGACTGATCACAGCATATAAATCAAATAAAAACCACAAGGACATATTAGTTCATACAGTTCTAAAATATGATGGAAAGCAAATGGTTATGAAGGACACTTATAGAAGAAGGAAATATTTATTCATCTCCTTGTCAAGAACTCTCTTTGGCAATCCTTTTGTATCCTTATGTATATATGCAATTTGGTATATGTCACGTAGTGCACAACATGTCAGAAATATGTTGTGCACTATAGTGAATTGAATTGTTTCACATTAAATTTGAAATATTTTCACCCAACATTTTCAGCCCAATAATTTATATATTTGATTAAATTAGGGAGTGTTTTTAGCTCTAAATTCTAACCAGTGGAAATGTTTTTCTTAATTTCTCAATCAGTAAGTAGTCAATACATTTTTCTTTGGTATTTTGCATACATTTCAATAAATATATTTTAAGTTCTCCCCTTTATCCATTAATACTCAATAAGTTTTGCTTTACTGTTTGTATAAATTAAAAAGATGTAGACCAACTAGATACAAATATTAAGCAGGGGGTGCCTGAGGGCTTTACTAGGGATCAGGCTGCACTGCTCTTCTTATAGACTGTCTCTTGACTGCTGATTGGCCAGTCCAGACAGCATGGTCAGGCACAGCTGGTCTCAATCAGACCAATCATCATAGGTGAGGACTGAGGGATTTACTGTCAGGAGTTACAATGATTTGTTGACAAACATTTCCCTCTACTGGCTGTTTTATTCAACTACCAGGAAGGAAAAAGGAAATGGCATATTCCCACTTTGGCATAATTTTGTGTGAATCAAATTATTGAATTTTGATTTATTATTTATTAATTGTTGTTTATTTATACTGTATATTGTCTATATTTTCTGTTGTCTAAGTTGTTCTGTAGTGCCTTAGGTTTATTTATACATGTTATTACTATGGTAGAGAGAAGAGAAACAGCATTTCGATGTTTCTGTATGTCCTGTACATATAGTGAAGTTGACAATTAAAAATCTTTGAATCTTGAATCTTTGAATGATGCTAGCTCTACAGTCATATATTGAGTTTTTTCCTTTTCACTGATGTTAGACAAACATCATCAGCGTTGAAAAATCTTCTCTCTGCCTCTGATTCACTCTCACCTTGATGATCTTCTGCACACACATGCAGGCAAAATAGATCTCCCATTATTTATTATTATCCAGGCCATTATTGGTCAATTCTTGGTAGTGTTGGGCGGGACTTACAGTTGCTGTGCGGGTTGACTTACAGGCAATTTGAGGGCCTCTCACACTCTTTACACACACTTTATCCAGATTTAGCATAGCAATAGCAGCATTTTTGCATGCCCAAGCCAGGCCAGTGTTTTTTTCCCCCTCTTTCTTTTTCTTTCTCTGCCTCTCCTTCACCTATTGACTCCATAGGATGATTGGTGTGACTGACGACCACCTGCACCTGGCCATGCTGTCTAGACTGGCCAATCAGATAATGCAGTCTATAAGAAGGCAGTCTTATAGAGGCAGTCTATAAGAAGAGCAGAACAGAGTCTCTCTCTCTGTCTCTCTGTCTCTCTCTATCTATAGATAATCGGCAAAGCTTTTGGGGAAAACTTGGTCTGATTAGGAGAGATGGCAACCCCCCCACTTTGGATGGAGTAGCTCCACTTATTAAACATCACTTCCATCCAAATCTTTATTAGTGAATGATTTGCTAATTGATTACAAAATTGACCTATTCTGCATCACTGAAACCTGGCTAAAGCAGGAGGATTTTGTTAGTCTGAATGAATCAACTCCTCCAACTCATGTTAATGCTCACATTCCTCGAGGCACAGGCCGAGGAGGAGGGGTTGCAGCCATTTTTAACTCTAGTCTAATGATTAATCCTAAACCTAAGACTAGATATAACTCATTTGAAAGGCTCACTCTTAGTCTCTCACATCCAAACTGGAAAATGCAAAAAACAGTTCTGGTAGTCACTGTGTATCGTCCACCTGGTCCTTATTCTGATTTTATAGCTGAATTTTCAGAGTTTTTTTATCTAAGATAGTTCTCAATACAGATAAAGTTATTATAGTGGGTGATTTTAACATTCATGTAGATGTTGATAACAACAGCCTCAGTTCTGCGTTTAACCTATTGTTAGATTCAATTGGCTTTTCTCAGCACATAAACAAACCTACTCACTGTTTCAACCACACCCTTGACCTTACTCTCACCTATGGTGTTGATGTTAACAATTTAATAATATTTCCTCATAATCCTCTTCTCTCTGACCATTTCTTAATAAGGTTTGAGTTTACAGTGTTAGATTACACAACTTCTGAGAAGCAGTTTCACTACAGTAGGTGTCTGTCTGTAGACTAAAGATGTACCAATTATCACAACTTAGTTAAAATATCTGTAGGTTTTAAAAAAACGTTACAGACAAAATTGTGTTGTATTATTTTTTCAAAGCACCATCTTCAGGCCAAAACAGTGCACACAAGGCATCAAATTGCCATGAAAGGTGGTGAAAAGGTGATGCTTTCAAATGAGATCTGTCTAACTATGAGGAAAGTGTGATCAGGCTCAGGCCCCTGTGATAGTAGTGGTTCTGGACGGACTGAAGTTTCCTCTTTATGAACCCTTCGTGTGCTCAGTTTGCCTTGGGGATGGACAGATGATACTAAAGCATAACCCAGTCTAACACCCCAGCCAGTCGAAATTATTGTGATGAGAAGGGAGACATCTCATTCATATACTTTAAAGAATCAGGGTTCTGTTAATAAACCTGCGTTTAAATTTGTCTCATAATGAGCAACTGTCATCACTGCAGCAAACAACAAACAAATGAAACAAATTTGTGTCTAGTTCACGTTCCTTGAAGGCGTCCGACTGTGAGGAGGTTTAAATGGGTTAGATCATCATGATAGTCTTTGCATCTGAGGCACATCAGAACCTGAAAAACACTGACTCTCACCTCTAGCCTTCCATATGTTGATAGTGTGCTGACAGTACTTTACAAATAGAGGGGTAGTTTATGATCTCTGACAGGCCTCTTTCTTTTTACATTAAATTACTTGATTATGATTAGAAGAAAAACTCTCTAATAAAGTACTCCACACACTATTAATTAGTTCCCTTGAAATGCAACATGTGAGATTTACTAGGAATTTACTAGGAATACTAGTTTTACCTTTACCTTTAACTATATAATATACTCATATAACAATAACACCAGCAAAAGCTATGTACTGCCATCAGGTTAAAAAAAACAAATGACGAAGCATGTTACTGTATGTACACAGTCATCTCTGTCTGCGGCACCAGTAGGAAAACCATGCAGAAAGTCATCTTGCTGAGGTAAGATATTTCACATACTGTATTTGATAACTGGTGAGAGTGGTAGACTACCACAACGCAAACTTGACTAGAAGGTCAGTTATTCAGCTCAGTCACATTAGAAACTGAAAATAAAACCGTGACATTTCTGTATTAAATGGACTGTTTTTAAACAGCACTTTTCTATGTCTTTTGATGACCACTCAAAGTTCATTACAGTTGTTACATTACAGTTCACTGTGTGGAAAATCTAACTGTATTTTATTTTATATTTACATCTCAATTTACATTTTATCCTTACATCTCAAGCCAGGAAGATGGACACAATTGTATCTCAGCCAGAGGACAGCTCAACAGCAGCCTCTTTTAAGCAACATCCAGGCAAGCCAGAGATTAAGGAGGGTAAACAGAAAGTAGTGACTGTCCCCCCTCCTCTCACACATCAGCCCTCAACCTTTGCTCTCCACTGTAAGTTCTACCTCCACTGATGCCATCCCCAACAGCTCAGCAGTCAAAACATGTGTCAAAAAGAAGAGCTAGAAGAATGAGGTGGCCAAGTGATAATGATGATATTGACAATGATGTCCTGTGCACAGCAAAAAAGATCATCAAGAGGTGTAACCACACAGAGTCAAAGATGGACAATGTTTTCAGTACGATCGAAGCAGTGGCCAAAGGGGCCTGGAAGGACTCAGAGGAGAAGCCCAGGAAGAAGATCCAGAGCAGTCCTAGTGGTTTCAATTCTGGATTTCCCAAAAAGAAGACTAAGCCCAAAGCCAAGACCTTAGTCAAAGAAAAAGATGAGGAGATGGATGAAGACGGCGGTCAGTGTAAACTGTTTAGTTCCTCCTCTGAGGTGCTCTCAGGTGGCGATGACAGAGATGCCTCACATTGGCCCCAAGACAGAACCAGAGGATGCAGAGACCTTGAGGCCACATGGCAGAACTCCATCACTCCCCATACAGCCCTTCACCTGCAAAGGCCAAAGAGGAGGACAAGGAGTGTCAGACTGCAGTGACCTGTGAGTTATGTGCAGAGAGCTGTGGCTCCAGGAAATCAGAGCATAGTTGTAAGGAAGCCTTGTATAAAACCCTTGTTTCTGCGGGAATGCTGTGTGTGATGACAACTGGACAGCTCAACAGCTCAGACGCAATAACCCCAAAAAGCTTAAAAAAAATCTAAGTCCAAAGATGAATCTTCACAGGGGTAAGTCAAGTGTCTTCTTAGTACTGCACAGAATGGTACAACATACACAATACAACTGTTTTAGGGTAATGACAGAATAGTAGGTAATATATACATGCACACACTCACACACACACACTAATTTTGCGTTTTCACCAGTGTATTCATTGGCGCTGCTGTAATTTAGTCTCATCTGGCTGGAGACATTTAACATTTTACTTACTGATTTATTTATTTTCGAAAGTAAGGTATAAGGAGGAGTGATTTTTTATTTTTTTTTTCTAGCTAGTGTTACCTTAAAGCAAAATAAAAATATTTAAAAAGATAGCGCTAGATTAACTTAACAGTAAAACCTTTACGTTATGTTTGAAACTTGATTCAATATGTCTAATATTGTATCATCATCTTCTTAAAATAATGGCCTTTTTTTGACAAATTATTTGTCAAATTTTTTTTCATTTCTTCATGATGCTGCCACCTGTGGTAAAATCACCAACATCCTTAACCGAACAGGCCATGTGACTAACTAGAAAAGTTATTGTAATGATGTAGGGCTTGTTCTGTATTAACCAGTGATAAGGTTTATTAATAACATAGACTAGGTTATAAATGTTATATTGTTATTTAGTCTTTTTAAACTAAATAACTAGCTTGGTTCTAGTTCCCTAGTTTTGAGTATTTTATGTTTTTTATGTTGTTTGCTTCATTTCTGAGCTTGCCAGGAAACATGGGGTACTAATGGGGTACTAACAGAAGTACCTTGTTGCAGGTCACATACAAATGGCATGCAACAGCTGTATGGTACAGCATTGTTTTACAATAAAAACAGTGAAGATGGAGGGAGAAGTGAGGAGATGCACATCAGAGTTTGGTCTAGTTGTTTAGTTTGTTAGTTGCTTTAATGTGCAGAGTTTAAAAATCATTCCATGTTATCACAGAGGAATTATCTGCCACACATTTGTTTTGCTCAGTCAAAGATGATTCCAGTTATGACTTTTAAGTTTGGTTTACTGAATAGCCATTCACTAACAAACTTCCCTCTGTCTATGTGTAGACTGGCCATCTGGTCCACCAGGCATTTTCCTGGTGGACTGGTGTGATATTTGAACCAACCTAACATTGTTTAGTTATTTATTCATTTTATTGGTCTGACCAGTTCATGAAACATGTTAATCTGTGGCCCACTGGTTCTTTGACACTGACATGGGACTGGTCCAATCATATCTTTGCACATTTTCAAATATTTGTTGCTTACTCTTCCCCATGGTCACAATAGTGGAGAAAAGAAGTGTACTGTTTTGCTTAAGTCACTTATTCCAGAGCAAATTTTGCCACAAAGGCATGTTTGTAAATTGGACAAAAAGTCCAGTCATGCTCCCTTTAGGTACGTAAGTACGTCCCTAACGTCAGACCTTTCATATTCCCCATGTGTGTCTTACATTGGCCTAGCTGTTAACAACACATCTGACAGCATCATTTGTGTCAATAGTGATTTATTATCATAACCCTTTTGTGTGAAATGATTAATAAATATCATATACTCTATATTTGGTTCAGTTTTTTCCGTTTCTTGAAAAACTTGAAGCTATGACTTCACCTTCTTATTTTAAGAAGATGTAGATGTTTCTGTAATGGGGATAAGTGGAAGTATTTGTTTAGTTGCTGGTAATACCTGATAAATATAACAATTACTGCTATATTTAGTGAGTAAGTAAACGAGAAAATTTTAGTTGGGTTGTTGATGCATCAGTCGAGAAGCTGTAATTCACTTTCCTCATACACATGACATTATTTTAATATAGATAATATAGTGTATAGAAATAGGTGCAGTAGATGTTAAGCCTAGCTTAGCACATGTATAATAATTAGTTAAAACTACGCTTGAAGCTGCCAACTACAGGCAAGATGTCTGAGATGCTACTACCAGGTATGTTTGTCTAAAAGTTGTAGTTGTTACTGTACTGTCTTACCATATCTGCAGAATTAACACAAACACCCCGTCACAATGGTACATCCCACCTTCCCCCCTTTGACAAAAGTCTTTGAAACCTTCCACTTCCGGTTTGACTGTCTGATGGACTCCTGGTGAAGTGATCAGCGATTAAAATAAAATAAAAAAACAAAGGTAAGCGATAAAAATATTGTAATTCGCGAATATCTCAGTAAATGATTGTTGGTTGTTTTGATCCTTTTGTCTTGTTTAGTGGTTCTTACAGGCAGCCATTTATCATATGCATAGCACAGCAAGCTAAAGCTATCTAACTGTTTGCTAACGGTACCTTGATAACATTAATGTTAAAGCTAACGCAGTTGTAAGCATTATAGATTCGGTTGCATTATAAATTATGGAATTCAGCTCTTTCTTCTCGTTAGTGGTGTAATGTTAACCTTATTTGGCAACATTATTTTAGCTAGAGTTGAGCTAGCGTTCGAGTAACGTGACAGCTGGCTAATGCTAACCGTTAAAAGTTACAGGGTGGCCGTGGGGCCTTAGAAGTCTTAAATATATTTTCCTAAGATAAAGCCTTAAAAAGTCTTACATTTATTTGGAATTTGGGAAATGCAATGTGTTACTTATCTTTTGGGTTCAGAAACTTGAGCTAAAATAAACAGTAGTTCTGAAAGGAAGAGTATTAAAGCTTGTATATAAAAGAATTGAACTGATTTGTCTGAGGTGTGTGTGCTAAACTAACCATCCTGGAAGAGGATTTTTGTCAAAAATTGTTCATTTTAATAATAAATGGCACATTGACACAAAATGACTAATTCTGGGCTCATAGAACCATGTGTCCTTGTTCACTCTTTTCTGAGCTCTAAATTCTGGGTGAGAAGAGAAAGAAACATTGGACAAAGAGAATTTAAAGGGAGCACACACTGGCATACATTATCACTGGATAAGTAAGGATATAGCATTTTTACAGGATTTTACAGCTTTTTTATTTTATAAAATTGGCTTACAGTATCACTATTACAGTGCCCTTAGTAACATTTTAATGCTCAAATGTGCTCTCATTAGAAGCTTTCATCATTTCACTGACACTCAGCTTCCACTTGTCTGTTGCTGTTTCTCTCACTCCTAGCTCACTTCTCTGTCACAAGAGTAAAGAATCTTGGCTCTTGTGATTTGACAGCCTACAACTACACACAGTTAATCTTTCTGTTGTGTGAGGGTTTAGGTTTTGTGCCCAAAGTTAGAAAACTTAATGGCACTTGCTTTATGATGATGCTCACATTGCACCCGTTTTACTTAGATGCTTTGTCGTCTTTTGAGTTTCCAGTAGTCTGTCTCAGGCCAGACCGGCGTGTTTGTTCCAGGTCCCAACTGATGTTTCAGCACCTGTTCCAACTATTGAGTCTTCAAAGGGAAGCCCAGAGATGGACCGTCCTGGTCTCCCCTCATCATCAGCCCTTATGGATTCTGGTTGGTTATTTCTACCAAAAAGAATAGATTTATAATTTAGACCTTTCCTTTGGAAAATATAAGCCACATATTTATATGCTAAATTTAGGTATTGCTGTTATCAGTCACATAGCAACTTTAACTGTGGTAACTATAACTGTGGTAACATTTATCACTGTATAAAACTGAGCGCATTCTTCTGCCTTATTTTATTATTTAGTGATTCCTACCGGCAACACAGAAAGAATGAGAGCAAACCAGCACCGTCGCTGTCTCTTGCCCGTGAGGCCACAAAAGAAAATGATGAACCTGAGAGGATGCCTCCTCCGTCCGCAATCAAAGGTCAGTGACAGATGTAAAAAAATAAATAAATGAATAATAAAAAAAAAAACATTGTGCATCCAGTGGATCACAACTGCAATTAAATTTGTTAGAAATTACAATGCTGTCAATGAGATGTAAGTTCATTAAGAATTAAAAAGTGATTAAGATCTTTTGTACTTCAGGGAGAAAATCTGTGGCTCCTCAAGAATTAACCAAAGGCAACAAAAGGCTGCCTTGTGTTATAAAGCCACCTGAAATGCAGACTAAGAAGGGGAGGATGAGGATTTTTATTTCATTTACCAATTCTACTAATAATGTGAATTTTGGACGCAAGTCGTTTCACACATTTCATTTATATTGTTTTTCTTTCTTTTCTTCATTGAAGTTTGGAGAGGCTTCTCGACCAAACCAGAAATTCTACGAGATCATCCAAGGCTTCAGAGAAACATTGGAAATAATCCCTGTATCAATGGGTGACCTGGTAAATTTGCAGTTTTGAACTATGCCTGACTTTATATGCAAATGTGTGTTAACTTTCGAGCATAAACTTGGAGCTCTTTTGTGTTTTATTTTTTTTTTTTTTTTTTTTTACAGGTTGAATCCCACAGGATTTGTGTGTGTGTTCGCAAGCGGCCCCTTAACAAGCAAGGTATATTTGGAGTAATATAACACTGTGCTCAGACAGACATAATACCAACCATGTTTTTTCACTTGGCCCTCTCCCATTTATACTATGAGTGAAAGCATTCTGGGGAGAAACACAGAGCCCTGTGCCTTCTGTGCAGACACCGAAGAATCTCCTATATGCAACGTCATCACTAAAATGTCAGCCATCCTGTTTTTCTTCACAAACGCTGTCATTCTTGTGTCATCCAGAGATTAATAAGAAGCAGATCGATGTGGTGTCTGTTCCTGGGACAGGCCTGTTACAGGCCTTGCAGTTGTGGTGGTGATCTCTTTCTTTTTTTGTTTCAAGCTAGACTCACCTGAGCTACTGATTACCTGCAGGTGTGAGCAGTCTACAAAGGCCGGCCTACTGCCCTCAGTCTTTCTCATTCCTTCTGCTGCTGTGTGCCAGGCAGCAGGTTTTGCTGCTTATCCCACCCTTATGTTTCTGACCCTAGACATCAGATAATAAACATATTGAAACTATCTTTTTTTTTTTTACTACCTTTTGTGTTGCTTCCCTATGAGCCGGGGTTTGTAACACACCAGTGACCTGGTCCACAAATAAACACCTAGTTTTGTTTTTATTTTTTTTAGGTTGCATTTGCAGCAGTGTTTTCAGACTAAGAATTTCCTCCTGGATGATAAGGATCAGATTGTGCTCTAGTTTTTGAGCTTTTTTTTTTTTTTTTTTTTGCAAATGGAAACTGTGCAGCCAGAACATTATTTAGATGCAATTTTTCTGCAATTTTGACCCTTTTTTTTTCTTCTTCTTCTCCAGATTCACAGCCGAACCTTTGGTACAGTTCATTTTTCGAAGGTTGCATGGCAACATGCTTTGCCTACAGACAGACAGAAAATGGAAAAACTCATGTAAGTGTCTGTTGTGTGGAATTGAGTTGTCAGTGCTTTGCATGAAGAAAATAATGTGTTTATTTAAGTTAACTTATGTTTCCTCTCACTAGACAATGGGAGGTGGTTTTTCTGGAAAGCAGCAGAACAGTTCCAAAGGGATTTATGCCTTGGCAGGTAAGATCTCTGGATTTTCACAGAAGTGGTAATCAGAGGTAAGATAAGTTTGAGGCATTCATTCATTTCCCTTGATTCATCCATATTTGTACTGTAAATTCCAGACTACAGAGCGCACCTGATTAAAAACCGCATGCTCTAATTTTAGAAAGAAAATCAAGTTTGTACTTGTACAAGCCGCACCGGATTTAAAGCCGCAGGTCTCCAACGTTGTAATATGAAAAATTAGCTCAAAGACGTTCATCGTGTCTTCTTATTGCTGTAAGAAGTGAGTCACTGATAGCGGGTCGATTTCCTTCTTCAACCTCTAGAGTGATCGCCTTTAACTTAAAAGCCGCATCATATGCTTTTCTTCTAGTATTTTCCATGTTGATGAGGGTGAGTACAAATGACTGATTTACAATAGCTGTGAAAGTGCGCTTGATTTATCATGCAATTTCATTGGACCTCTGAACAAGTACTCGTTAATTTTATTGGTCAGCTGTTACTTGGCAAAATGTTTTTGGCACCAAGGAAAAAAAAAAAAAAAAAAAAAGAATAAGCCGCACCGTAGTATAAGCTGCAGTGTTCAAAGTGTGGAAAAAAAAAAAAAAAGTAGTGGCTTATAGCCCGGAATTTACGGTATTTGTCTTGCATGTTTATTTTTTTATAAGCTTCGTAATATTCAGGATTTTGTTAAAGGTGGCCTTTACATGAGAACTTGAAATTAGAGTGTGAGACTTGAATATGTGTCCAATACATTTAGGCTTTCACCAAATCAGTGGCAGATAACTGCATTTCACAGTACACAAGAGATTTAAATCTGCTATCTGGTGTGTTTTAATGTTAAGCAATAATGAATGGTTTTACAAACCCTGGATGGGTGCTATGTTTAAGTTTCTAATACTACCTCAACGTTCACCGAAAGGATTATAGTCTTAAAAAAGAAATCGATCAATTCAGGGATACATTAATTGATGGTGTTTGTGTAATTCTTCCTCCCTCAAGAGGGAAATGAAAATTTCACACCGTTGGTATTGGTTTGAATCTCTCTTTCAGCCCAGGATGTTTTGGCCTAACTCGACCACAGGAGGTATAGTAACCTGGATCTCTCTGCTTACGTCAGCTTCTTTGAGATTTACAATGGGAGGGTAATAAAAACCTTCTTCTGTTAACTCTATGGACATGTTTGTTTAGAATATTTATCTGACAAATTTGCATTTTTTACATTATTCTTGACATGAAAACTACTTTTTGGACAGGTGTATGACCTGCTGAACAAAAAGGCCAAGCTCCGTGCTCTGGAGAATGACCGCTGCAGGTGCAGGTAGTCGGCCTTGAGGAGGTCCACGTGTCCACGGTCCAGAGGAAGTCATCAATCACGATACACATGGGCAGTGCACTCAGGTACCATTGTGACAGGAACGTGTTTGTGTGTTGCAATTTCACAGCAGAGACTTTGTCGAACTGTTGAGTAAAGGAGCACTAAAAGTTAGTTGAAGTCTTAACATGGCAGTTAAAAATGAAAACTTTAAACTACAAAATATGCGTTTCATTTCAAACACATATGTGTGTAAACACATAAATGTGTCTTTCCTTCTCTTGTGTTTTTCCAGAACATCAGGCCAAACCTCAGCAAACACCAATTGTCCCGCTCTTACGCAATCTTCCAAATTGTTCTGTGATGCAATAATCGCTGCCTCGCTACACGGCCAATTTTCATTGGTTGATTCGGCTGGCAACGACCTCAGCACTTTGGTGGAGACTGTGGAGATCAATGGCAGCCTCCTGGCTCTCAAGGTATATTGAGGCTAACGTGGACACCTTCCACCACAGCAGTAACGCTGGCTAGATGCAGATGAAAGGCAGATAAAGAAAAAGATTGAAAGGTAATATCAGTATAGACCTATTTCTTTCAGCCAGTTGATAATACATTTTCATGGTTTATCATCATGAGAGCGCAGGTGTTGCAGACAGAATGTGTTCAGATGATTTTCCGTGGCAGTGAAATGACTGGATGTCACTGGAGCTTTGAGGTGAAATAAATTCGGGCCCAGGTGTTGTGAGTGAAAGAATCAACTGCAGCTTGTTTCATCAAGTAAAGTTAGACACTGCAGAGACACTGCCATCTAGTGGACTGATAGAAGCACAGCAGCTGATGGCAGCTTTCTCTGCTGCATACTGTGTGATTGTATTTAACTGACACTGATAGGAAACGGAGAAGAAGAGACAATCACAGCTGATATTTGTACAGCAGAAATGATGTAAAGGAAGATTTCAGCTGATGTGCATATTAATGATTTGTGTTTCCTCTACAGGTGAAGGTTCATTCAGCAACATGGATGAACCTGGACAAGGGCCAAGACCAGGACCTGGACCCGGATTCAGTTATGTGTATACATGTGATCACCCCAATATTTTTAGTAAATCAACACTCCTGTGCTACAAAGAGTTAACGTGTCACAAACGTTATGTTACTGACAGTTATTTATACAGCTGTTTATCCACGTGTTTATTAAATGAGTTTATTTACAACATTAATCTTCTTCACTTACAAGTTTTTTTTTTTCATCGTATCATGTCACTGCTGAGAGTCTACACACACATAAAGCAGCTCTGATGGTTTTATTATCTTGTGTTGTTTTCACATTGATCCACTCTGAACTTAATGAAACATGTTGTTTCTTCAAGAAAACACACTTATCTTATAGTTCAGAACAAAACAGCAGTGAAACTGGTTTGTTCTGGTCACAAAGCAGATTATAATCTGTGTCTTTCAGGAGGAAAGTGGAAGAACCAGAACCCAGCTGTGTGTTTGTCAAGAGTGACAGGTCAAAGGGTGCTATCGTCAACCGTAAAGAACAGTGTCCATCATCTGATCAGATGTAAGTTGTAACTGACAATAAGACTTTGATTATTTATTGCGACTATTTCATGTACTGTATTTATATGCTCAGCTTTCCTCTTATTTCTGTAATGTTTAACTTTTCCATTTTGAGAGATTCTGTTTTTTGAGAACAGTTTTATCTTCATACCCTGTCTCTGGTTTATAAACAGTACAACTAGAACGTACAACTTAGTATGAACCGTGAGTAGCCAATCACGCCATGTGCATCGTTTGTTTTCTCTTTTTCTATATTTCTGACTTTTTCTACATCTTCTCCAGTCACAAATATAGTCAGGAAATGGAAGGCCACAGGAACAGTCCTTGTGAAAGAAAGATGTGGTAGGCCAAGAAAAATATCTAAAGTCACAGGTGAAGGCAGCTTAGAATTGTAATTTGAGCGTTGACCACATGGTGGAGTCATTGTATAGTATGTCGTCAAAAACGTGAAAAAAAACGTCATAGTACAGTATGCTGTCAAAAACGTCATAGTATGTTGTCAAAAAGTGGTCAAAAAACCTCAAAGTATAGTATGTCGTCAAAAACGTGAAAAAACCTCATAGTAAATGAATTGAACTGATTTGTCTCTCCGATTACCACATTGAGTATTGTCACTTAATGGCTTGTTTCTTTTTCAAAAAGCCTCTGCCGCAGCTCTCATCGAGGCTGAGGACTTCTCTCTTCTTAAGCAAACAAATCATTATCTAAAAGTGATCAGGTTGTATGTGCCAAACTCGTCATCCTGGAAGAGGATTTTTGTCTAAATTTGTTCGTTTTAATAATAAATGGCACAAATTGACTAATTCTGGGCTCATAGAACCATGTGTCCTTGTTCACTCTTTTCTGAGCTCTGGGTGAGAAGAGAAAGAAACATTGGACAAAGAATTAAAAGGGAGCACACACTGGCATATTGTCACTGGCAGTAAGGATATAGCGTTTTTACAGGATTTTACAGCTTTTTTATTTTATAAAATTGGCTGGCAGTATCACTATTACAGTGCCCACAATAACATTTTCATGCTCAAATGTGCTCTCATTAGAAGCTTTCATCATTTCACTGACACTCAGCTTCCACGTGTTTGTTGCTGTTTCTCTCACTCCTAGCTCACTTCTCTGTCACAAGAGTAAAGAATCTTGGTTCCTGTGATCCTGTTATCAGTCCCATAGTAACTTTAACTGTGGTAACTATAACTGTGGTAACATTTATCACTGTATAAAACTGAGCGCATTCTTCTGCCTTATTTTATTATTTAGTGATTCCTACCGGCAACACAGAAAGAATGAGAGCAAACCAGCACCGTCGCTGTCTCTTGCCCGTGAGGCCACAAAAGAAAATGATGAACCTGAGAGGATGCCTCCTCCGTCCGCAATCAAAGGTCAGTGACAGATGTAAATAAATAAATAATTAAAAAAAACAATTGTGCATCCAGTGGATCACATCCCATACATTAATGTCACAACTGCAATTAAATTTGTTAGAAATTTCAATGCTGTCAATGAGATGTAAGTTCATTAAGAATTAAAAAGTGATTAAGATCTTTTGCATTTCAGGGAGAAAATCTGTGGCTCCTCAAGAATTAACCAAAGGCAACAAAAGGCTGCCTTGTGTTATAAAGCCTCCTGAAATGCAGACTAAGAAGGGGAGGGTGAGGATTTTTATTTCATTTATCAATTCTACTAATAATGTGAATTTTGGACGCAAGTCGTTTCACACATTTCATTTATATTGCTTTTCTTTCTTGTCTTCATTGAAGTTTGGAGAGGCTTCTCGACCAAACCAGAAATTCTACGAGATCATCCAAGGCTTCAGAGAAACATTGGAAATAATCCCTGTATCAACAGGCGACCTGGTAAATTTGGAGTTTTGAACTATGCCTGACTTTATATGCAAATGTGTGTTAACATTCGAGCATAAACTTGGAGCTCTTTTTGTGTTTATTTTTTTTTTTATTTTTTTTTTTTTTAGGTTGAATCCCACAGGATTTGTGTGTGTGTTCGCAAGCGGCCCCTTAACAAGCAAGGTATATTTGGAGTAATATAACACTGTGCTCAGACAGACATAATACCAACCATGTTTTTTCACTTGGCCCTCTCCCATTTATACTATGAGTGAAAGCATTCTGGGGAGAAACACAGAGCCCTGTGCCTTCTGTGCAGACACCGAAGAATCTCCTATATGCAACGTCATCACTAAAATGTCAGCCATCCTGTTTTTCTTCACAAACGCTGTCATTCTTGTGTCATCCAGAGATTAATAAGAAGCAGATCGATGTGGTGTCTGTTCCTGGGACAGGCCTGTTACAGGCCTTGCAGTTGTGGTGGTGATCTCTTTCTTTTTTTGTTTCCAGCTAGACTCACCTGAGCTACTGATTACCTGCAGGTGTGAGCAGTCTACAAAGACCGGCCTACCGCCCTCAGTCTTTCTCATTCCTCGCGCTGCTGTGTGCCAGGCAGCAGGTTTTGCTGCTTATCCCACCCTTATGTTTCTGACCCTAGACATCAGATAATAAACATATTGAAACTATCTTTTTTTTTTTGGTCTACCCTTTTGTGTTGCTTCCCTATGAGCCGGGGTTTGTAACACACCAGTGACCTGGTCTACAAGTAAACACCTAAGTTTGTTTTTTTTTTTTTTTTTTTAAGGTTGCATTTGCAGCAGTGTTTTCCGACTAAGAATTTCCTCCTGGATGATAAGGATCAGATTGTGCTCTAGTTTTTGAGCTTTTTCTTTTCAAATGGAAACTGTGCAGCCAGAACATTATTTAGGTGCAATTTTTCTGCAATTTTGACCCTTTTTTTCTTCTTCTTCTTCTCCAGATTCACAGCCGGTTCGGTACAGTTCATTTTCGAAGGTTGCACGGCAACATGCTTTGCCTACGGACAGACAGCAAATGGAAAAACTCATGTAAGTGTCTGTTGTGTGGAATTGAGTTGTCAGTGCTTTGCATGAAGAAAATAATGTGTTTATTTAAGTTAACTTATTTTTCCTCTCACTAGACAATGGGAGGTGGTTTTTCTGGAAAGCAGCAGAACAGTTCCAAAAGGATTTATGCCTTGGCAGGTAAGATCTCTGGATTTTCACAGAAGTGGTAATCAGAGGTAAGATAAGTTTGAGGCATTCATATATTTCCCTTGATTCATCCATATTTGTACCGTAAATTCCGGACTACAGAGCGCACCTGATTAAAAACCGCATGCTCTAATTTTAGAAAGAAAATCAAGTTTGTACTTGTACAAGCCGCACCGGATTTAAAGCCGCAGGTCTCCAATGTTGTAATATGAAAAATTAGCTCAAAGACGTTCATCGTGTCTTCTTATTGCTGTAAGAAGTGAGTCACTGATAGCGGGTCGATTTCCTTCTTCAACCTCTAGAGTGATCGCCTTTAAATTAAAAGCCGCATCATATGCTTTTCTTCTAGTATTTTCCATGTTGATGAGGGCGAGTACAAATGACTGATTTACAATAGCTGTGAAAGTGCGCTTGATTTATCATGCAATTTCATTGGACCTCTGAACAAGTACTCGTTAATTTTATTGGTCAGCTGTTACTTGGCAAAATGTTTTTGGCGCCAAGAAAAAAAAAAAAAAAAAATAAATAACCGTAGTATATAAGCCACAGTGTTCAAAGTGTGGAAAAAAAAAAAAAGTAGTGGCTTATAGCCCGAATTTACGGTATTTGTCTTGCATGTTTATTTTTTATAAGCTTCGTAATATTCAGGATTTTGTTAAAGGTGGCCTTTACATGAGAACTTGAAACTAGAGTGTGAGACTTGAATATGTGTCGAATACATTTAAGCCTTCACCAAATCAGTGGCAGATAACTGTATTTCACAGTGCACAAGAGATTTAAATCTGCTATCTGGTGTGTTTTAATGTTAAGCAATAATGAATGGTTTTACAAACCCTGGATGGGTGCTGTGTTTAAGTTTCTAATACTACCTCAACGTTCACCGAAAGGATTATAGTCTTAAAAAAGAAATCGATCAATTCCAGGGATACATTAATTGATGGTGTTTGTGTAATTCTTCCTCCCTCACGAGGGAAATGAAAATTTCACACCGTTGGTATTGGTTTGAATCTCTCTTTCAGCCCAGGATGTTTTGGCCTAACTCGACCACAGGAGGTATAGTAGCCTGGATCTCTCTGCTTACGTCAGCTTCTTTGAGATTTACAATGGGAAGGTAATAAAAACCTTCCTCTGTTAACTCTATGGACATGTTTGTTTAGAATATTTATCTGACAAATTTGCATTTTTTACATTATTCTTGACATGAAAACTACTTTTTGGACAGGTGTATGACCTGCTGAACAAAAAAGGCCAAGCTCCGTGAACAGCAGTGGATGCTTGTGGATTTGTGCCCCATTAGTTATTTGCTTATTCAATTTACCTTGTGGAAGTTGTTGCGCAAATTAAGGAGCAATGGCAACTCTTGATGCTTTTCTTCAACAGCCTAGTGAAGAGCTGCTTGAAGATTTAACTAAGGAACAACTTCTTCAGCTTGCCCTCTTGTGTTCATAAACAGTATGCAAGGTTCCAACCAGCAGCTGAGATGGAGCTTATTTCTTCTAGGGTATGGCCTTGAGGTTTGTCACATTCGTGGCCGGGACAATGTCCTGGCAGATGCCCTTTCCAGGTCATAACAATTCCCTGTTATTGTTTGTCGTTGGGGTATGGTTGCCTTAGAGCACCCATTTTTTTATAGTGGTGGTGTTACAGGCCTTTCAGTTGAGGCGGTGATCTCTTTCTTCTTTTGTTTCCAGGTAGACTCACCTGAGCTACTGATTACCTGCAGGTGTGAGCAGTCTACAAAGGCCGGCCCTACCGCCCTCAGTCTCTCTCATTCCTCCTGCTGCTGTGCCAGGCAGCAGGTTTTGCTGCTTATCCCACCCTTTTGTTCCTGACCCTAGACATCAGATAATAAACATATTGAAACTATCTTTTTTTTTTTTTTTTTGGTCTACCCTTTTGTGTTGCTTCCCTATGAGCCGGGGTTTGTAACACACCAGTGACCTGGTCCACAAGTAAACACCTAAGTTTGTTTTTATTTTTTTTTTTTTAAGGTTGCATTTGCAGCAGTGTTTTCCGACTAAGAATTTCCTCCTGGATGATAAGGATCAGATTGTGCTCTAGTTTTTGAGCTTTTTTCTTTTCAAATGGAAACTGTGCAGCCAGAACATTATTTAGGTGCAATTTTTCTGCAATTTTGACCCTTTTTTTCTTCTTCTTCTTCTCCAGATTCACAGCCGGTTCGGTACAGTTCATTTTCGAAGGTTGCACGGCAACATGCTTTGCCTACGGACAGGACAGGAAATGGAAAAACTCATGTAAGTGTCTGTTGTGTGGAATTGAGTTGTCAGTGCTTTGCATGAAGAAAATAATGTGTTTATTTAAGTTAACTTATGTTTCCTCTCACTAGACAATGGGAGGTGGTTTTTCTGGAAAGCAGCAGAACAGTTCCAAAAGGATTTATGCCTTGGCAGGTAAGATCTCTGGATTTTCACAGAAGTGGTAATCAGAGGTAAGATAAGTTTGAGGCATTCATATATTTCCCTTGATTCATCCATATTTGTACCGTAAATTCCGGACTACAGAGCGCACCTGATTAAAAACCGCATGCTCTAATTTTAGAAAGAAAATCAAGTTTGTACTTGTACAAGCCGCACGGATTTAAAAAGCGCAGGTCTCCAACGTTGTAATATGAAAAATTAGCTCAAAGGCGTTCATCGTGTCTTCTTATTGCTGTAAGAAGTGAGTCACTGATAAGCGGGTCGATTTCCTTCTTCAACCTCTAGAGTGATCGCCTTTAACTTAAAAGCCGCATCATATGCTTTTCTTCTAGTATTTTCCATGTTGAGGGTGAGTACAAATGACTGATTTACAATAGCTGTGAAAGTGCGCTTGATTTATCATGCAATTTCATTGGACCTCTGAACAAGTACTCGTTAATTTTATTGGTCAGCTGTTACTTGGCAAAATGTTTTTTGGCGCCAAGGAAAAAAAAAAAAAAAAAAAGAATAAGCCGCACCGTAGTATAAGCCGCAGTGTTCAAAGTGTGGGGGGAAAAAAAAAAAAAGTAGTGGCTTTTTTCTTCTTCTTCTTCTCCAGATTCACAGCCGGTTCGGTACAGTTCATTTTCGAGGTTGCACCAAATCGGCAACATGCTTTTTCCTACACAAGAGATTTACAGGACAGGAAATGGAAAAACTCATGTAAGTGTCTGTTGTGTGGAATTGAGTTGTCAGTGCTAATGTATCCAGGGATACATTAATTGATGGTGTTTGTGTAATTCTTCCTCCCTCACGAGGAAATGAAAATTTCACACCGTTGGTATTGGTTTGAATCTCTCTTTCAGCCCAGGATGTTTTGGCCTAACTTCGACCACAGGAGGTATAGTAGCCTGGATCTCTCTGCTTCGTCAGCTTCTTTGAGATTTACAATGGGAAGGTAATAAAAACCTTCCTCTGTTAACTCTATGGACATGTTTGTTTAGAATATTTATCTGACAAATTTGCGTTTTTACATTATTCTTGACATGAAAACTACTTTTTGGACAGGTGTATGACCTGCTGAACAAAAAGGCCAAGCTCCGTGCTCTGGAGAATGACAGCTCTGCAGGTGCAGGTAGTCGGCCTTGAGGAGGTCCACGTGTTCACGGTCCGGAGGAAGTCATCAATCGATACACATGGGCAGTGCACTCAGGTACCATTGTGACAGGAGCGTGTTTGTGTGTTGCAATTTCACAGCAGAGACTTTGTCGAACTGTTGAGTAAAGGAGCACTAAAAGTTAGTTGAAGTCTTTTAACATGGCAGTTAAAAATGAAAACTTTAAACTACAAAATATGTGTTTCATTTCAAACACATATGTGTAACATAAATGTGTCTTTCCTTCTCTTGTGTTTTTCCAGAACATCAGGCCAAACCTCAGCAAACACCAACTTGTCCCGCTCTTACGCAATCCTCCAAATTGTTCTGTGATGCAATAATCGCTGCCTCGCTTCTACGGCCAATTTTCATTGGTTGATTTGGCTGGCAGCGACCTCAGCACTTTGGTGGAGACTGTGGAGATCAATGGCAGCCTCCTGGCTCTCAAGGTATATTGAGGCTAACGTGGACACCTTCCACCACAGCAATAACGCTGGCTAGATGCAGATGAAAGGCAGATAAAGAAAAAGATTGAAAGGTAATATCAGTATAGACCTATTTCTTTCAGCCAGTTGATAATACATTTTCATGGTTTATCATCATGAAAGCGCAGGTGTTGCAGACAGAATGTGTTCAGATGATTTTCCGTGGCAGTGAAATGACTGGATGTCACTGGAGCTTTGAGGTGAAATAAATTCGGGCCCAGGTGTTGTGAGTGAAAGAATCAACTGCAGCTTGTTTCATCAAGTAAAGTTAGACACTGCAGAGACACTGCCATCTAGTGGACTGATAGAAGCACAGCAGCTGATGGCAGCTTTCTCTGCTGCATACTGTGTGATTGTATTTAACTGACACTGACAGGAAACGGAGAAGAAGAGACAATCACAGCTGATATTTGTACAGCAGAAATGATGTAAAGGAAGATTTCAGCTGATGTGCATATTAATGATTTGTGTTTCCTCTACAGGTGGAGGTTCATTCAGCAACATGGATGAACCTGGACAAGGGCCAAGACCAGGACCTGGACCCGGATTCAGTTATGTGTATACATGTGATCACCCCAATATTTTTAGTAAATCAACACTCCTGTGCTACAAAGAGTTAACGTGTCACAAGCGTTATGTTACTGACAGTTATTTATACAGCTGTTTATCCACGTGTTTATTAAATGAGTTTATTTACAACATTAATCTTCTTCACTTACAAGTTTTTTTTTTTCATCGTATCATGTCACTGCTGAGAGTCTACACACACATAAAGCAGCTCTGATGGTTGTATTATCTTGTGTTGTTTTCACATTGATCCACTCTGTACTTAATGAAACATGTTGTTTCTTCAAGAAAACACACTTATCTTATAGTTCAGAACAAAACAGCAGTGAAACTGGTTTGTTCTGGTCACAAAACAGATTATAATCTGTGTCTTTCAGGAGGAAAGTGGAAGAACCAGAACCCAGCTGTGTGTTTGTCAAGAGTGACAGGTCAAAGGGTGCTATCGTCAACCGTAAAGAACAGTGTCCATCATCTGATCAGATGTAAGTTGTAACTGACAATAAGACTTTGATTATTTATTGCGACTATTTCATGTACTGTATTTATATGCTCAGCTTTCCTCTTATTTCTGTAATGTTTAACTTTTCCATTTTGAGAGATTCTGTTTTTTGAGAACAGTTTTATCTTCATACCCTGTCTCTGGTTTATAAACAGTACAACTAGAACGTACAACTTAGTATGAACCGTGAGTAGCCAATCACGCCATGTGCATCGTTTGTTTTCTCTTTTTCTATATTTCTGAGTTTTTCTACATCTTCTCCAGTCACAAATATAGTTAGGAAATGGAAGGCCACAGGAACAGTCCTTGTGAAAGAAAGATGTGGTAGGCCAAGAAAAATTTCTAAAGTCACAGGTGAAGGCAGCTTAGAATTGTAATTTGAGCGTTGACCACATGGTGGAGTCATTGTATAGTATGTTGTCAAAAATGTGAAAAAAAACATCATAGTACAGTATGCTGTCAAAAACGTCATAGTATGTTGTCAAAAAGTGGTCAAAAAAAGTCATTGTATAGTATGTCGTCAAAAAGTATGTCGTGAAAAAAACCTCATAGTAAATGAATTGAACTGATTTGTCTTTCCTATTACCACATTCAGTATTGTCAATGGCTTGTTTCTTTTCAAAAAGCCTCTGCCGCAGCTCTCATCGAGGCTGAGGACTTCTCTCTTCTTAAGCAAACAAATCATTATCTAAAAGTGATCAGGTTGTATGTGCCAAACTCGTCATCCTGGAAGAGGATTTTTGTCTAAATTTGTTCATTTTAATAATAAATGGCACAAATTGACTAATTCTGGGCTCATAGAACCATGTGTCCTTGTTCACTCTTTTCTGAGCTCTAAATTCTGGGTGAGAAGAGAAAGAAACATTGGACAAAGAGAATTTAAAGGGAGCACACACTGGCATATATTATCACTGGATAAGTAAGGATATAGCATTTTTACAGGATTTTACAGCTTTTTTATTTTATAAAATTGGCTTACAGTATCACTATTACAGTGCCCTTAGTAACATTTTAATGCTCAAATGTGCTCTCATTAGAAGCTTTCATCATTTCACTGACACTCAGCTTCCACTTGTCTGTTGCTGTTTCTCTCACTCCTAGCTCACTTCTCTGTCACAAGAGTAAAGAATCTTGGTTCTTGTGATTTGACAGCCTACAACTACACACAGTTAATCTTTCTGTTGTGTGGGGGTTTTAGGTTTTTGTGCCCAAAGTTAGAAAACTTAATGGCACTTGCTTTATGATGATGCTCACATTGCACCCGTTTTACTTAGATGCTTTGTCGTCTTTTGAGTTTCCAGTAGTCTGTCTCAGGCCAGACCGGCGTGTTTGTTCAGGTCCCAACTGATGTTTCAGCACCCGCGTTCCAACTATTGAGTCTTCAAAGGGAAGCCCAGAGATGGACCGTCCTGGTCTCCCCTCATCATCAGCCCTTATGGATTCTGGTTGGTTATTTCTGCCAAAAAGAATACATTTATAATTTAGACCTTTCCTTTGGAAAATATAAGCCACATATTTATATGCTAAATTTAGGTATTGCTGTTATCAGTCACATAGCAACTTTAACTGTGGTAACTATAACTGTGGTAACATTTATCACTGTATAAAACTGAGCGCATTCTTCTGCCTTATTTTATTATTTAGTGATTCCTACCGGCAACACAGAAAGAATGAGAGCAAACCAGCACCGTCGCTGTCTCTTGCCGTGAGGCCACAAAAGAAAATGATGAACCTGAGAGGATGCCTCCTCCGTCCATAATCAAAGGTCAGTGACAGATGTAAAAAAATAAATAAATAAATAAAAAAAAAAAAAATTGTGCATCCAGTGGATCACATCCCATACATTAATGTCACAACTGCAATTAAATTTGTTAGAAATTACAATGCTGTCAATGAGATGTAAGTTCATTAAAAATTAAAAAGTGATTAAGATCTTTTGCATTTCAGGGAGAAAATCTGTGGCTCCTCAAGAATTAACCAAAAGGCAACAAAAGGCTGCCTTGTGTTATAAAACCACCTGAAATGCAGACTAAGAAGGGGAGGTGAGGATTTTTATTTCATTTATCAATTCTACTAATAATGTGAATTTTGGGCGCAAGTCGTTTCACACATTTCATTTATATTGCTTTTCTTTCTTGTCTTCATTGAAGTTTGGAGAGCTTCTCGACCAAACCAGAAATTCTCTGAGATCATCCAAGGCTTCAGAGAAACATTGGAAATAATCCCTGTATCAGCAGGCGACCTGGTAAATTTGGAGTTTTGAACTATGCCTGACTTTATATGCAAATGTGTGTTAACATTCGAGCATAAACTTGGAGCTCTTTTTGTGTTTATTTTTTTTATTTTTATTTTTTTTTTTTACAGGTTGAATCCCACAGGATTTGTGTGTGTGTTATAAGCGGCCCCTTAACAAGCAAGGTATATTTGGAGTAATATAACACTGTGCTCAGACAGACATAATACCAACCATGTTTTTTCACTTGGCCCTCTCCCATTTATACTATGAGTGAAAGCATTCTGGGGAGAAACACAGAGCCCTGTGCCTTCTGTGCAGACACCGAAGAATCTCCTATATGCAACGTCATCACTAAAATGTCAGCCATCCTGTTTTTTTCTTCACAAGCGCTGTCATTCTTGTGTCATCCAGAGATTAATAAAAGCAGATCGATGTGGTGTCTGTTCCTGGGACAGGCCTGTTACAGGCCTTGCAGTTGTGGTGGTGATCTCTTTCTTTTTTTGTTTCCAGCTAGACTCACCTGAGCTACTGATTACCTGCAGGTGTGAGCAGTCTACAAAGGCCGGCCTACCGCCCTCAGTCTTTCTCATTCCTCGCGCTGCTGTGTGCCAGGCAGCAGGTTTTGCTGCTTATCCCACCCTTATGTTTCTGACCCTAGACATCAGATAATAAACATATTGAAACTATCTTTTTTTTTTGGTCTACCCTTTTGTGTTGCTTCCCTATGAGCCGGGGTTTGTAACACACCAGTGACCTGGTCCACAAGTAAACACCTAAGTTTGTTTTTATTTTTTTTTTTTTAGGTTGCATTTGCAGCAGTGTTTTCCGACTAAAATTTCCTCCTGGATGATAAGGATCAGATTGTGCTCTAGTTTTTGAGCTTTTTTCTTTTCAAATGGAAACTGTGCAGCCAGAACATTATTTAGGTGCAATTTTTCTGCAATTTTGACCCTTTTTTCTTCTTCTTCTTCTCCAGATTCACAGCCTTTCGGTACAGTTCATTTTCGAAGGTTGCACGGCAACATGCTTTGCCTCTGGACAGGACAGGAAATGGAAAAACTCATGTAAGTGTCTGTTGTGTGGAATTGAGTTGTCAGTGCTTTGCATGAAGAAAATAATGTGTTTATTTAAGTTAACTTATGTTTCCTCTCACTAGACAATGGGAGGTGGTTTTTCTGGAAAGCAGCAGAACAGTTCCAAAAGGATTTATGCCTTGGCAGGTAAGATCTCTGGATTTTCACAGAAGTGGTAATCAGAGGTAAGATAAGTTTGAGGCATTCATTCATTTCCCTTGATTCATCCATATTTGTACCGTAAATTCCGGACTACAGAGCGCACCTGATTAAAAACCGCATGCTCTAATTTTAGAAAGAAAATCAAGTTTGTACTTGTACAAGCCGCACGGTTTAAAGCCGCAGGTCTCCAACGTTGTAATATGAAAAATTAGCTCAAAGGCGTTCATCGTGTCTTCTTATTGCTGTAAGAAGTGAGTCACTGATAGCGGGTCGATTTCCTTCTTCAACCTCTAGAGTGATCGCCTTTAACTTAAAAAGCCGCATCATATGCTTTTCTTCTAGTATTTTCCATGTTGATGAGGGTGAGTACAAATGACTGATTTACAATAGCTGTGAAAGTGCGCTTGATTTATCATGCAATTTCATTGGACCTCTGAACAAGTACTCGTTAATTTTATTGGTCAGCTGTTACTTGGCAAAATGTTTTTTGGCGCCAAGGAAAAAAAAAAAAAAAAAAAAAGCCGCACCGTAGTATAAGCCGCAGTGTTCAAAGTGTGGAAAAAAAAAAAAAAAGTAGGCTTATAGCCGAATTCTGATATTTGTCTTGCATGTTTATTTTTTATAAGCTTCGTAATATTCAGGATTTTGTTAAAAATTGGCCTTTACATGAGAACTTGAAACTTAGAGTGTGAGACTTGAATATGTGTCCAATACATTTAAGCTTTCACCAAATCAGTGGCAGATAACTGTATTTCACAGTACACAAGAGATTTAAATCTGCTATCTGGTGTGTTTTAATGTTAAGCAATAATGAATGGTTTTACAAACCCTGGATGGGTGCTATGTTTAAGTTTCTAATACTACCTCAACGTTTACCAAAAGGATTATAGTCTTAAAAAAAGAAATCGATCAATTCAGGGATACATTAATTGATGGTGTTTGTGTAATTCTTCCTCCCTCAAGAGGAAATGAAAATTTCACACCGTTGGTATTGGTTTGAATCTCTCTTTCAGCCCAGGATGTTTTGGCCTAACTTCGACCACAGGAGGTATAGTAGCCTGGATCTCTCTGCTTCGTCAGCTTCTTTGAGATTTACAATGGGAGGGTAATAAAAACCTTCCTCTGTTAACTCTATGGACATGTTTGTTTAGAATATTTATCTGACAAATTTGCGTTTTTTACATTATTCTTGACATGAAAACTACTTTTTGGACAGGTGTATGACCTGCTGAACAAAAGGCCAAGCTCCGTGCTCTGGAGAATGACAGCTCTGCAGGTGCAGGTAGTCGGCCTTGAGGAGGTCCACGTGTTCACGGTCCGGAGGAAGTCATCAATCTGATACACATGGGCAGTGCACTCAGGTACCATTGTGACAGGAGCGTGTTTGTGTGTTGCAATTTCACAGCAGAGACTTTGTCGAACTGTTGAGTAAAGGAGCACTAAAAGTTAGTTGAAGTCTTTTAACATGGCAGTTAAAAATGAAAACTTTAAACTACTAAATATTGTTTCATTTCAAACACATATGTGTAACATAAATGTGTCTTTCCTTCTCTTGTGTTTTCCAGAACATCAGGCCAAACCTCAGCAAACACCAACTTGTCCCGCTCTTACGCAATCCTCCAAATTGTTCTGTGATGCAATAATCGCTGCCTCGCTACTACGGCCAATTTTCATTGGTTGATTTGGCTGGCAACGACCTCAGCACTTTGGTGGAGACTGTGGAGATCAATGGCAGCCTCCTGGCTCTCAAGGTATATTGAGGCTAACGTGGACACCTTCCACCACAGCAGTAACGCTGGCTAGATGCAGATGAAAGGCAGATAAAGAAAAAAGACTGAAAGGTAATATCAGTATAGACCTATTTCTTTCAGCCAGTTGATAATACATTTTCATGGTTTATCATCATGAGAGCGCAGGTGTTGCAGACAGAATGTGTTCAGATGATTTTCCGTGGCAGTGAAATGACTGGATGTCACTGGAGCTTTGAGGTGAAATAAATTCGGGCCCAGGTGTTGTGAGTGAAAGAATCAACTGCAGCTTGTTTCATCAAGTAAAGTTAGACACTGCAGAGACACTGCCATCTAGTGGACTGATAGAAGCACAGCAGCTGATGGCAGCTTTCTCTGCTGCATACTGTGTGATTGTATTTAACTGACACTGACAGGAAAGCGGAGAAGAAGAGACAATCACAGCTGATATTTGTACAGCAGAAATGATGTAAAGGAAGATTTCAGCTGATGTGCATATTAATGATTTGTGTTTCCTCTACAGGTGGAGGTTCATTCAGCAACATGGATGAACCTGGACAAGGGCCAAGACCAGGACCTGGACCCGGATTCAGTTATGTGTATACATGTGATCACCCCAATATTTTTAGTAAATCAACACTCCTGTGCTACAAAGAGTTAACGTGTCACAAACGTTATGTTACTGACAGTTATTTACACAGCTGTTTATCCACGTGTTTATTAAATGAGTTTATTTACAACATTAATCTTCTTCACTTACAAGTTTTTTTTCATCGTATCATGTCACTGCTGAGAGTCTACACACACATAAAGCAGCTCTGATGGTTTTATTATCTTGTGTTGTTTTCACATTGATCCACTCTGTACTTAATGAAACATGTTGTTTCTTCAAGAAAACACACTTATCTTATAGTTCAGAACAAAACAGCAGTGAAACTGGTTTGTTCTGGTCACAAAACAGATTATAATCTGTGTCTTTCAGGAGGAAAGTGGAAGAACCAGAACCCAGCTGTGTGTTTGTCAAGAGTGACAGGTCAAAGGGTGCTATCGTCAACCGTAAAGAACAGTGTCCATCATCTGATCAGATGTAAGTTGTAACTGACAATAAGGTTGAATCCCACAGGATTTGTGTGTGTTATAAGCGGCCCTTAACAAGCAAGGTATATTTGGAGTAATGTAACACTGTGCTCACACAGACATAATATCAACTTTTTTTTTTCACTTGGCCTTCTCCCATTTATACTATGAGTGAAAGCATTCTGGGGAGAAACACAGAGCAATGTGCCTTCTGTGCAGACACAGAAGAATCTCCTATATGCAACGTTATCACTAAAATGTCAGCCGTCTTGTTTTTTCTTCACGAATGCTGTCATTCTTGTGTCACCAGACATTAATAAGAAGCAGATCGGCGTGGTGTCTGTTCCTGGGACAGGTTCACTGGTGGTCCATGAGCCAAAACAAGACCTGTTACAGGCCTTGCAGTTGTGGCGGTGATCTTTCTTTTTTTGTTTCAAGGTAGACTCACCTGAGCTCCTGATTACCTGCAGGTGTGAGCAGTCTACAAAGGCCGGCTTCCTGCCCTCAGTCTCTCTCATTCCTTCTGCTGCTGTGTGCCAGGCAGCAGGTTTTGCTGCTTATGCCACCCTTTTGTTCCTGACCCTAGACATCAGATAATAAACATATTGAAACTATCTTTTTTTTTTTTTTTTGTTTTACCCTTTTGTGTTGCTTCCCCATGAGCGAGGTTTGTAACACACCAGTGACCTGGTCTACAAGTAAACACCTCAGTTTTGTTTTCATTTTTTTTTTAGTTTGCATTTGAAGCAGACTAAGAATTTCATCCTGGATGATAAGTATCAGATTGTGCTCTAGTTTTTGAGCTTTTTTTTTTTTTTTTTTTTTTTTTTTTCCAAATGGAAACTGTGCAGCCAGAACATTATTTAGGTGCAATTTTTCTGCAATTTTGACCCTTTTTTTTCTTCTTCTTCTCCAGATTCAGAACCGAACCTTTGGTACAGTCCATTTTCGAAGGTTGCATGGCAACATGCTTTGCCTACAGACAGACAGAAAATGGAAAAACTCATGTAAGCATCTGTTGTGTGGAGCTGAGTTGTCAGTGCTTTGCATAAAGAAAATAATGTGTTTATTTAAGTTAACTTATTTTTCCTCTCACTAGACAATGGGAGGTGATTTTTACAGGAAAGCAGCAGAACAGTTCCAAAGGGATTTATGCCTTGGCAGGTAAGATCTCTGGATTTTCACAGAAGTGGTAATCAGAGGTAAGATAAGTTTGAGGCATTCATTCATTTCCCTTGATTCATCCATATTTGTATTTGTCTTGCATGTTTATTTTTTTATAAGCTTCGTAATATTCAGGATTTTGTTAAAGGTGGCCTTTACATGAGAACTTGAAACTAGAGTGTGAGACTTGAATATGTGTCGAATACATTTAAGCCTTCACCAAATCAGTGGCAGATAACTGTATTTCACAGTACACAAGAGATTTAAATCTGCTATCTGGTGTGTTTTAATGTTAAGCAATAATGAATGGTTTTACAAACCCTGGATGGGTGCTGTGTTTAAGTTTCTAATACTACCTCAACGTTCACGAAAGGATTATAGTCTTAAAAAAGAAATCGATCAATTCAGGGATACATTAATTGATGGTGTTTGTGTAATTCTTCCTCCCTCACGAGGAAATGAAAATTTCACACCGTTGGTATTGGTTTGAATCTCTCTTTCAGCCCAGGATGTTTTGGCCTAACTTCGACCACAGGAGGTATAGTAGCCTGGATCTCTCTGCTTCGTCAGCTTCTTTGAGATTTACAATGGGAAGGTAATAAAAACCTTCCTCTGTTAACTCTATGGACATGTTTGTTTAGAATATTTATCTGACAAATTTGCGTTTTTTACATTATTCTTGACATGAAAACTACTTTTTGGACAGGTGTATGACCTGCTGAACAAAAAGGCCAAGCTCCGTGCTCTGGAGAATGACAGCTCTGCAGGTGCAGGTAGTCGGCCTTGAGGAGGTCCACGTGTTCACGGTCCGGAGGAAGTCATCAATCGATACACATGGGCAGTGCACTCAGGTACCATTGTGACAGGAGCGTGTTTGTGTGTTGCAATTTCACAGCAGAGACTTTGTCGAACTGTTGAGTAAAGGAGCACTAAAAGTTAGTTGAAGTCTTTTAACATGGCAGTTAAAAATGAAAACTTTAAACTACTATTGTTTCATTTCAAACACATATGTGTAACATAAATGTGTCTTTCCTTCTCTTGTGTTTTCCAGAACATCAGGCCAAACCTCAGCAAACACCAACTTGTCCCGCTCTTACGCAATCCTCCAAATTGTTCTGTGATGCAATAATCGCTGCCTCGCTACACGGCCAATTTTCATTGGTTGATTTGGCTGGCAACGACCTCAGCACTTTGGTGGAGACTGTGGAGATCAATGGCAGCCTCCTGGCTCTCAAGGTATATTGAGGCTAACGTGGACACCTTCCACCACAGCAATAACGCTGGCTAGATGCAGATGAAAGGCAGATAAAGAAAAAGATTGAAAGGTAATATCAGTATAGACCTATTTCTTTCAGCCAGTTGATAATACATTTTCATGGTTTATCATCATGAAAGCGCAGGTGTTGCAGACAGAATGTGTTCAGATGATTTTCCGTGGCAGTGAAATGACTGGATGTCACTGGAGCTTTGAGGTGAAATAAATTCGGGCCCAGGTGTTGTGAGTGAAAGAATCAACTGCAGCTTGTTTCATCAAGTAAAGTTAGACACTGCAGAGACACTGCCATCTAGTGGACTGATAGAAGCACAGCAGCTGATGGCAGCTTTCTCTGCTGCATACTGTGTGATTGTATTTAACTGACACTGATAGGAAACGGAGAAGAAGAGACAATCACAGCTGATATTTGTACAGCAGAAATGATGTAAAGGAAGATTTCAGCTGATGTGCATATTAATGATTTGTGTTTCCTCTACAGGTGAAGGTTCATTCAGCAACATGGATGAACCTGGACAAGAAACCAAGACCAGGACCTGGACCCGGATTCAGTTATGTGTATACATGTGATCACCCCAATATTTTTAGTAAATCAACACTCCTGTGCTACAAAGAGTTAACGTGTCACAAACGTTATGTTACTGACAGTTATTTATACAGCTGTTTATCCACGTGTTTATTAAATGAGTTTATTTACAACATTAATCTTCTTCACTTACAAGTTTTTTTTTTCATCGTATCATGTCACTGCTGAGAGTCTACACACACATAAAAGCAGCTCTGATGGTTTTATTATCTTGTGTTGTTTTCACATTGATCCACTCTGTACTTAATGAAACATGTTGTTTCTTCAAGAAAACACACTTATCTTATAGTTCAGAACAAAACAGCAGTGAAACTGGTTTGTTCTGGTCACAAAACAGATTATAATCTGTGTCTTTCAGGAGGAAAGTGGAAGAACCAGAACCCAGCTGTGTGTTTGTCAAGAGTGACAGGTCAAAGGGTGCTATCGTCAACCGTAAAGAACAGTGTCCATCATCTGATCAGATGTAAGTTGTAACTGACAATAAGACTTTGATTATTTATTGCGACTATTTCATGTACTGTATTTATATGCTCAGCTTTCCTCTTATTTCTGTAATGTTTAACTTTTCCATTTTGAGAGATTCTGTTTTTTGAGAACAGTTTTATCTTCATACCCTGTCTCTGGTTTATAAACAGTACAACTAGAACGTACAACTTAGTATGAACCGTGAGTAGCCAATCACGCCATGTGCATCGTTTGTTTTCTCTTTTTCTATATTTCTGACTTTCTACATCTTCTCCAGTCACAAATATAGTCAGGAAATGGAAGGCCACAGGAACAGTCCTTGTGAAAGAAAGATGTGGTAGGCCAAGAAAAATATCTAAAGTCACAGGTGAAGGCAGCTTAGAATTGTAATTTGAGCGTTGACCATGCACCACCACATGGTGGCGTCATTGTATAGTATGTCATCAAAAGCGTCATAGTATAGTATGTCATCAATAATGTGAAAAAAAACCTCAAAGTATAGTATGTCGTCAAAAACGTGAAAAAACCTCATAGTAAATGAATTGAACTGATTTGTCTCTCCGATTACCACATTCAGTATTGTCAATGGCTTGTTTCTTTTCAAAAAGCCTCTGCCGCAGCTCTCATCGAGGCTGAGGACTTCTCTCTTCTTAAGCAAACAAATCATTATCTAAAAGTGATCAGGTTGTATGTGCCAAACTCGTCATCCTGGAAGAGGATTTTTGTCTAAATTTGTTCATTTTAATAATAAATGGCACAAAATGACTAATTCTGGGCTCATAGAACCAT